>CM055124.1:304391299-304722551 GCA_029206835.1 Rana muscosa
AGAGCGAAAGAAAGAGAGCGAAAGAAAGAGAGCGAAAGAAAGAGAGCGCGACAGACAGAGAGAGAGAGCGCGCGACAGACAGAGAGAGAGCGCGACAGAGAGCGAGCGAAAGAAAGAGAGCGACAGAGAGAGAGAGAGAAAGAAAGAGAGCGACAGAGAGAGAGAAAGAAAGAGAGCGACAGAGAGAGAGAAAGAAAGAGAGCGACAGAGAGAGAGAGAGAGAGAGAAAGAGCGACAGAGAGAGAGAGAGAGAGAGAAAGAGCGACAGAGAGAGAGAGAGAGAAAGAAAGAGCGACAGAGAGAGAGAGAGAGAGAGAGAAAGAAAGAGAGCGACAGAGAGAGAGAAAGAAAGAGAGCGACAGAGAGAGAGAGAGAAAGAGAGAGAAAGAAAGAGAGCGACAGAGAGAGAGAGAAAGAGAGAGAAAGAAAGAGAGCGACAGAGAGAGAGAGAAAGAAAGAGCGCGACAGAGAGAGAAAGAAAGAGCGCGACAGAGAGAGAAAGAAGAGAGAGACAGAGAGAGAAAGAAAGAGAGCGACAGAGAGAGAAAGAAAGAGAGCGACAGAGAGAGAAAGAAAGAGAGCGACAGAGAGAGAAAGAAAGAGAGCGACAGAGAGAGAAAGAAAGAGAGCGACAGAGAGAGAAAGAAAGAGAGCGACAGAGAGAGAAAGAAAGAGAGCGACAGAGAGAGAAAGAAAGAGAGCGACAGAGAGAGAAAGAAAGAGAGCGACAGAGAGAGAAAGAAAGAGAGCGACAGAGAGAGAAAGAGAGCGACAAATCGATAGAGAGAAAGAGAGCGATAGAGAAAGAAAGAGCGACAAAGCGATAGAAAGAGAAAGAAAGAGATCGACAGAGGTGAGCGAGAAAGGGAGAGAAAGAGAGATGGGGATATAGATTTCCCAGGAATAGAAGGGATTATAGGAGAGATGAGGACAGACAGACACACCGATGTAGACATCCAATCAGAGATGTAGACTCAGATGATAATATTAATAATAAATATGAATATATAAAGATAAATAAGGAGATGATCAGATAGAAGGAATCCAATTCCCAGGATCCGGAGATCTCTCTGATTGGGGACACAATCCGATCATACAGATGTGAAGCTGATTGATCGATGTATTGATGATGATGTATTGATAGACAGACAGCCGAGACAGACAGATGTAGTGTTGCTCGGGCCCCTCTCTGAGCTGTACATTGGGGGGGGGGGGGCTCTGAGCTGTGCATTGGGGGGGCCCTCTGAGCTGTGCATTGGGGGGGGCCTCTCTGGGCTGTGCATTGGGGGGGCCTCTCTGGGCTGTGCATTGGGGGGGCCTCTCTGGGCTGTGCATTGGGGGGGCCTCTCTGGGCTGTGCATTGGGGGGGCCTCTCTGGGCTGTGCATTGGGGGGGGCGCCCTCTGAGCTGTACATTGGGGGGCCCTCTGAGCTGTACATTGGGGGGGCCCCCTCTGAGCTGTACATTGGGGGGGCCCCCTCTGAGCTGTACATTGGGGCCCCTCTGAGCTGTGCATTGGGGGGGGCGCCCTCTGAGCTGTACATTGGGGGGGCCCCCTCTGAGCTGTACATTGGGGGGGCCCCTCTGAGCTGTACATTGGGGGGGCCCCCTCTGAGCTGTACATTGGGGGGGCCCCCTCTGAGCTGTACATTGGGGGGGGCCCCTCTGAGCTGTACATTGGGGGGGCCCCCTCTGAGCTGTGCATTGGGGCCCCTCTGAGCTGTGCATTGGGGGGGGCGCTCTCTGAGCTGTACATTGGGGGGGCCCTCTGAGCTGTACATTGGGGGGGGCCCTCTCTGAGCTGTACATGGGGGGCCCTCTCTGAGCTGTACATTGGGGGGGGCCCTCTCTGAGCTGTACATGGGGGGCCCCTCTGGGCTGTGCATTAGGGGCCTCTCTGGGCTGTACATTGGGGCCCCTCTGAGCTGTGCATTGGGGGCCCCGCTCCACACAGTCCATGCATCTGTGGCCGGGTCTCCCCTCCACATCCCCGGCTCCCCTCCATCCCTCTTACCTGCCGGGCTCCGTCCTCCTCCGGCTCCCGTCCTCTCCTCTCCTCCTCCCCCCTCTCCTCTCCTCTCCTCTCCTCCTCCTACACAGCTGATCTGCAACAATGTAACAATCTGGACGGACGGCGGCCCGCGGGGGGACATTCCTCTTCCCTCTCTCTTCCCTCTCCTCCTCCTCCTCCTTCCTCCTTCCTCTTCCCTCCTCCCTCCTCTCTCTCTCCCCCGATCTCCTCTCCTCTTTTCTCTTCTCTTCTCCCTCCAGCAAACAAAAGCAGCTTTATGGCTCCTGCAGATGTGCGGAGCTCCCCATCACCTGGCTGCAGGGTGGGGGAGGGGGGATGAAGGGGGGGGGGGGATTATTTGGGGGGATCTCTATTTTCTTCATTTATATACAGAACCTGCAGATCTTTATGAAGAATCGGTCCCTGGCCTTACAGGAGCTTACAATCTAATGCTGTCATCCTTCAATATAACAATTTTTCAATGAGGAATGGAAGGCGACTGATTCACTAAAGTAAAGCCCGGCGCTAAAATCGCATAGATTGGCGTTTGAGGCGAACGCAACTTTTTCTATATATTAGATCGCAGCGCTGCTAAAACACACATCTTCCATTACAAATCACAGCGATGACGAGGAGGCCACGTGTGACCGATGTTCCAGCAAACCAGATTGATCGTTAAGTGTGCGCTGCGTCCAAAGAAACGCAGAGCAAATCAAACGCAACCTCAGAACCTTCATATACACCAGAGGTTCTCAACCTCCAGGCCACAGCCTCCCTTCTGCCAGGCTGTAACCACCTCCTGAGTCCTGACAGGCCACAGCCTCCCTTCTGCCAGGCTGTAACCACCTCCTGCCAGGCCACAGCCTCCCTTCTGCCAGGCTGTAACCACCTCCTGACAGGCCACGGCCTCCCTTCTGCCAGGCTGTAACCACCTCCTGCCAGGCCACGGCCTCCCTTCTGCCAGGCTGTAACCACCTCCTGCCAGGCCAAGGCCTCCCTTCTGCCAGGCTGCAACCACCTCCTGCCCGGCCACGGCCTCCCTCCTGCCAGGCTTCAACCACCCTCCTGCAGGGCTACAGCCTCCCTCCTGCTGGGCCATGGCCTCTCTCCTGCCAGGCTGAAACCACCCTCCTGCTCGATCACAACCTCCTTGCCAAGCCATGTCCTCCCTCCTGCTGGGCCATGGCCTCTCGCCTGCCAGGCTGAAACCACCCTCCTGCTGGATCACAACCTCCTTGCCAAGCCATGTCCTCCCTCCTGCTGGGCCATGGCCTCTCTCCTGCCAGGCTGAAACCACCCTCCTGCTGGATCACAACCTCCTTGCCAAGCCATGTCCTCCCTCCTGCTGGGCCATGGCCTCTCTCCTGCCAGGCTGAAACCACCCTCCTGCTGGATCACAACCTCCTTGCCAAGCCATGTCCTCCCTCCTTCTGGGCCATGGCCTCTCTCCTGCCAGGCTAAAACCACCCTCCTGCTCGATCACAACCTCCTTGCCAAGCCATGTCCTCCCTCCTGCTGGGCTGATGAGTTTAAGGGGCGCACCACTTCCTTAGAGGTGATTTCAGCTCTGAGGAAGGGGTGCCCCCCTGAAATGTGTCAGTTGACTATACAGTGGGATACAATTGTTGCGCACACACCTTGCACTATATACCATCTTGTGGTCTGTGTGTTCTTACCAGTTGCACTTTTGTAAATGTAGCGCACCCACCTCTCCCCAACCTGCATTTAATTCGGCTCCTCGCAGGCAGAGAGAGGCACACCGCACCACAAGCCCGTACCCTCCTGAGTAGGAATGAGCTTCGTGTTCGAGTCGAACATACGTTCGACTCGAACATTGGCTGTTCGATCGTTCGACGAAGATCGAACGATTTGGGCCGTTCGCGCCAAATTCGAGTGACGCGAACGGCCCACAATGCACTACGCCATCGCAGTGTCATCCAGGCGCTGTGATTGGCCAAGCATGCACTGTGACCCCGCATGCTTGGCCAATCACAGCGCCGGCAGCGAGGAGAGCAATGATTGGCCACAGGCAGGATGCCTGTGGCCAATTATTGCTGAGGGTGTTTAGTACACGCCCCACACTATAAAAGGCCGCCAGCACGGCGGCCTAGTGTAGTGTGTTCCGGAGCAGGGATAGAGCAGCATAGGCAGGGACAGTGACTGTTATTTCTTTCTTGCTTAACCTGGATTCCTTTAGTTTAGGGAAAGAGAAGGATAGGTAGGGAGAGTGTCAGTGTGTTTTGTGCTTCTGCTATATTGTGCTTAAAAAAAAACATTTATTCTAGGGACAGAAAACTCTAGGTAGGGACAGTGTCAGTTTCTTTCACTCTGCAAGTCCTTGTTTCCAGGGACCTGGAAGGACAGTGAGTGAATTGTCCTTTTGCTATATTGTGATTAAAAAAAACATTTATTCTAGGGACAGAAAACTCTAGGTAGGGACAGTGTCAGTTTCTTTCACTCTGCAAGTCCTTGTTTCCAGGGACCTGGAAGGACAGTGAGTGAATTGTCCTTTTGCTATATTGTGATTAAAAAAAACATTTTTTTCTAGGGACAGAAAACTGTAGGTAGGGAGAGTATTTTTTTTCTTTCACTCTGCAAGTCCTTGTTTCCAGGGACCTGTAAGGACAGTGAGTTAATTGTCCTTGTGCTATATTGTGCTGAAAAAACATTTATTCCAGGGACAGAAAACTCTAGGTAGGGACAGTGTCAGTTTCTTTCACTCTGCAAGTCCTTGTTTCCAGGGACCTGGAAGGACAGTGAGTGAATTGTCCTTTTGCTATATTGTGATTAAAAAAAACATTTTTTTCTAGGGACAGAAAACTCTAGGTAGGGAGAGTGTTTTTTTTCTTTCACTCTGCAAGTCCTTGTTTCCAGGGACCTGTAAGGACAGTGAGTTAATTTTCCTTGTGCTATATTGTGATTAAAAAAAACATTTATTCTAGGGACAGAAAACTCTAGGTAGGGACAGTGTCAGTTTCTTTCACTCTGCAAGTCCTTGTTTCCAGGGACCTGGAAGGACAGTGAGTGAATTGTCCTTTTGCTATATTGTGATTAAAAAAAACATTTATTCTAGGGACAGAAAACTCTAGGTAGGGACAGTGTCAGTTTCTTTCACTCTGCAAGTCCTTGTTTCCAGGGACCTGGAAGGACAGTGAGTGAATTGTCCTTTTGCTATATTGTGATTAAAAAAAACATTTTTTTCTAGGGACAGAAAACTGTAGGTAGGGAGAGTGTTTTTTTTCTTTCACTCTGCAAGTCCTTGTTTCCAGGGACCTGTAAGGACAGTGAGTTAATTTTCCTTGTGCTATATTGTGATTAAAAAAAACATTTATTCTAGGGACAGAAAACTCTAGGTAGGGACAGTGTCAGTTTCTTTCACTCTGCAAGTCCTTGTTTCCAGGGACCTGGAAGGACAGTGAGTGAATTGTCCTTTTGCTATATTGTGATTAAAAAAAACATTTATTCTAGGGACAGAAAACTCTAGGTAGGGACAGTGTCAGTTTCTTTCACTCTGCAAGTCCTTGTTTCCAGGGACCTGGAAGGACAGTGAGTGAATTGTCCTTTTGCTATATTGTGATTAAAAAAAACATTTATTCTAGGGACAGAAAACTCTAGGTAGGGACAGTGTCAGTTTCTTTCACTCTGCAAGTCCTTGTTTCCAGGGACCTGGAAGGACAGTGAGTGAATTGTCCTTTTGCTATATTGTGATTAAAAAAAACATTTATTCTAGGGACAGAAAACTCTAGGTAGGGACAGTGTCAGTTTCTTTCACTCTGCAAGTCCTTGTTTCCAGGGACCTGGAAGGACAGTGAGTGAATTGTCCTTTTGCTATATTGTGATTAAAAAAAACATTTTTTTCTAGGGACAGAAAACTGTAGGTAGGGAGAGTATTTTTTTTCTTTCACTCTGCAAGTCCTTGTTTCCAGGGACCTGTAAGGACAGTGAGTTAATTGTCCTTGTGCTATATTGTGCTGAAAAAAACATTTATTCCAGGGACAGAAAACTCTAGGTAGGGACAGTGTCAGTTTCTTTCACTCTGCAAGTCCTTGTTTCCAGGGACCTGGAAGGACAGTGAGTGAATTGTCCTTTTGCTATATTGTGATTAAAAAAAACATTTTTTTCTAGGGACAGAAAACTGTAGGTAGGGAGAGTGTTTTTTTTCTTTCACTCTGCAAGTCCTTGTTTCCAGGGACCTGTAAGGACAGTGAGTTAATTTTCCTTGTGCTATATTGTGATTAAAAAAAACATTTATTCTAGGGACAGAAAACTCTAGGTAGGGACAGTGTCAGTTTCTTTCACTCTGCAAGTCCTTGTTTCCAGGGACCTGGAAGGACAGTGAGTGAATTGTCCTTTTGCTATATTGTGATTAAAAAAAACATTTATTCTAGGGACAGAAAACTCTAGGTAGGGACAGTGTCAGTTTCTTTCACTCTGCAAGTCCTTGTTTCCAGGGACCTGGAAGGACAGTGAGTGAATTGTCCTTTTGCTATATTGTGATTAAAAAAAACATTTTTTTCTAGGGACAGAAAACTGTAGGTAGGGAGAGTGTTTTTTTTCTTTCACTCTGCAAGTCCTTGTTTCCAGGGACCTGTAAGGACAGTGAGTTAATTTTCCTTGTGCTATATTGTGATTAAAAAAAACATTTATTCTAGGGACAGAAAACTCTAGGTAGGGACAGTGTCAGTTTCTTTCACTCTGCAAGTCCTTGTTTCCAGGGACCTGGAAGGACAGTGAGTGAATTGTCCTTTTGCTATATTGTGATTAAAAAAAACATTTATTCTAGGGACAGAAAACTCTAGGTAGGGACAGTGTCAGTTTCTTTCACTCTGCAAGTCCTTGTTTCCAGGGACCTGGAAGGACAGTGAGTGAATTGTCCTTTTGCTATATTGTGATTAAAAAAAACATTTATTCTAGGGACAGAAAACTCTAGGTAGGGACAGTGTCAGTTTCTTTCACTCTGCAAGTCCTTGTTTCCAGGGACCTGGAAGGACAGTGAGTGAATTGTCCTTTTGCTATATTGTGATTAAAAAAAACATTTATTCTAGGGACAGAAAACTCTAGGTAGGGACAGTGTCAGTTTCTTTCACTCTGCAAGTCCTTGTTTCCAGGGACCTGGAAGGACAGTGAGTGAATTGTCCTTTTGCTATATTGTGATTAAAAAAAACATTTTTTTCTAGGGACAGAAAACTGTAGGTAGGGAGAGTATTTTTTTTCTTTCACTCTGCAAGTCCTTGTTTCCAGGGACCTGTAAGGACAGTGAGTTAATTGTCCTTGTGCTATATTGTGCTGAAAAAAACATTTATTCCAGGGACAGAAAACTCTAGGTAGGGACAGTGTCAGTTTCTTTCACTCTGCAAGTCCTTGTTTCCAGGGACCTGGAAGGACAGTGAGTGAATTGTCCTTTTGCTATATTGTGATTAAAAAAAACATTTTTTTCTAGGGACAGAAAACTGTAGGTAGGGAGAGTGTTTTTTTTCTTTCACTCTGCAAGTCCTTGTTTCCAGGGACCTGTAAGGACAGTGAGTTAATTTTCCTTGTGCTATATTGTGATTAAAAAAAACATTTATTCTAGGGACAGAAAACTCTAGGTAGGGACAGTGTCAGTTTCTTTCACTCTGCAAGTCCTTGTTTCCAGGGACCTGGAAGGACAGTGAGTGAATTGTCCTTTTGCTATATTGTGATTAAAAAAAACATTTATTCTAGGGACAGAAAACTCTAGGTAGGGACAGTGTCAGTTTCTTTCACTCTGCAAGTCCTTGTTTCCAGGGACCTGGAAGGACAGTGAGTGAATTGTCCTTTTGCTATATTGTGATTAAAAAAAACATTTTTTTCTAGGGACAGAAAACTGTAGGTAGGGAGAGTGTTTTTTTTCTTTCACTCTGCAAGTCCTTGTTTCCAGGGACCTGTAAGGACAGTGAGTTAATTTTCCTTGTGCTATATTGTGATTAAAAAAAACATTTATTCTAGGGACAGAAAACTCTAGGTAGGGACAGTGTCAGTTTCTTTCACTCTGCAAGTCCTTGTTTCCAGGGACCTGGAAGGACAGTGAGTGAATTGTCCTTTTGCTATATTGTGATTAAAAAAAACATTTATTCTAGGGACAGAAAACTCTAGGTAGGGACAGTGTCAGTTTCTTTCACTCTGCAAGTCCTTGTTTCCAGGGACCTGGAAGGACAGTGAGTGAATTGTCCTTTTGCTATATTGTGATTAAAAAAAACATTTTTTTCTAGGGACAGAAAACTGTAGGTAGGGAGAGTGTTTTTTTTCTTTCACTCTGCAAGTCCTTGTTTCCAGGGACCTGTAAGGACAGTGAGTTAATTTTCCTTGTGCTATATTGTGATTAAAAAAAACATTTATTCTAGGGACAGAAAACTCTAGGTAGGGACAGTGTCAGTTTCTTTCACTCTGCAAGTCCTTGTTTCCAGGGACCTGGAAGGACAGTGAGTGAATTGTCCTTTTGCTATATTGTGATTAAAAAAAACATTTATTCTAGGGACAGAAAACTCTAGGTAGGGACAGTGTCAGTTTCTTTCACTCTGCAAGTCCTTGTTTCCAGGGACCTGGAAGGACAGTGAGTGAATTGTCCTTTTGCTATATTGTGATTAAAAAAAACATTTATTCTAGGGACAGAAAACTCTAGGTAGGGACAGTGTCAGTTTCTTTCACTCTGCAAGTCCTTGTTTCCAGGGACCTGGAAGGACAGTGAGTGAATTGTCCTTTTGCTATATTGTGATTAAAAAAAACATTTATTCTAGGGACAGAAAACTCTAGGTAGGGACAGTGTCAGTTTCTTTCACTCTGCAAGTCCTTGTTTCCAGGGACCTGGAAGGACAGTGAGTGAATTGTCCTTTTGCTATATTGTGATTAAAAAAAACATTTTTTTCTAGGGACAGAAAACTGTAGGTAGGGAGAGTATTTTTTTTCTTTCACTCTGCAAGTCCTTGTTTCCAGGGACCTGTAAGGACAGTGAGTTAATTGTCCTTGTGCTATATTGTGCTGAAAAAAACATTTATTCCAGGGACAGAAAACTCTAGGTAGGGACAGTGTCAGTTTCTTTCACTCTGCAAGTCCTTGTTTCCAGGGACCTGGAAGGACAGTGAGTGAATTGTCCTTTTGCTATATTGTGATTAAAAAAAACATTTTTTTCTAGGGACAGAAAACTGTAGGTAGGGAGAGTGTTTTTTTTCTTTCACTCTGCAAGTCCTTGTTTCCAGGGACCTGTAAGGACAGTGAGTTAATTTTCCTTGTGCTATATTGTGATTAAAAAAAACATTTATTCTAGGGACAGAAAACTCTAGGTAGGGACAGTGTCAGTTTCTTTCACTCTGCAAGTCCTTGTTTCCAGGGACCTGGAAGGACAGTGAGTGAATTGTCCTTTTGCTATATTGTGATTAAAAAAAACATTTATTCTAGGGACAGAAAACTCTAGGTAGGGACAGTGTCAGTTTCTTTCACTCTGCAAGTCCTTGTTTCCAGGGACCTGGAAGGACAGTGAGTGAATTGTCCTTTTGCTATATTGTGATTAAAAAAAACATTTTTTTCTAGGGACAGAAAACTGTAGGTAGGGAGAGTGTTTTTTTTCTTTCACTCTGCAAGTCCTTGTTTCCAGGGACCTGTAAGGACAGTGAGTTAATTTTCCTTGTGCTATATTGTGATTAAAAAAAACATTTATTCTAGGGACAGAAAACTCTAGGTAGGGACAGTGTCAGTTTCTTTCACTCTGCAAGTCCTTGTTTCCAGGGACCTGGAAGGACAGTGAGTGAATTGTCCTTTTGCTATATTGTGATTAAAAAAAACATTTATTCTAGGGACAGAAAACTCTAGGTAGGGACAGTGTCAGTTTCTTTCACTCTGCAAGTCCTTGTTTCCAGGGACCTGGAAGGACAGTGAGTGAATTGTCCTTTTGCTATATTGTGATTAAAAAAAACATTTATTCTAGGGACAGAAAACTCTAGGTAGGGACAGTGTCAGTTTCTTTCACTCTGCAAGTCCTTGTTTCCAGGGACCTGGAAGGACAGTGAGTGAATTGTCCTTTTGCTATATTGTGATTAAAAAAAACATTTATTCTAGGGACAGAAAACTCTAGGTAGGGACAGTGTCAGTTTCTTTCACTCTGCAAGTCCTTGTTTCCAGGGACCTGGAAGGACAGTGAGTGAATTGTCCTTTTGCTATATTGTGATTAAAAAAAACATTTATTCTAGGGACAGAAAACTCTAGGTAGGGACAGTGTCAGTTTCTTTCACTCTGCAAGTCCTTGTTTCCAGGGACCTGGAAGGACAGTGAGTGAATTGTCCTTTTGCTATATTGTGATTAAAAAAAACATTTTTTTCTAGGGACAGAAAACTGTAGGTAGGGAGAGTATTTTTTTTCTTTCACTCTGCAAGTCCTTGTTTCCAGGGACCTGTAAGGACAGTGAGTTAATTGTCCTTGTGCTATATTGTGCTGAAAAAAACATTTATTCCAGGGACAGAAAACTCTAGGTAGGGACAGTGTCAGTTTCTTTCACTCTGCAAGTCCTTGTTTCCAGGGACCTGGAAGGACAGTGAGTGAATTGTCCTTTTGCTATATTGTGATTAAAAAAAACATTTTTTTCTAGGGACAGAAAACTGTAGGTAGGGAGAGTGTTTTTTTTCTTTCACTCTGCAAGTCCTTGTTTCCAGGGACCTGTAAGGACAGTGAGTTAATTTTCCTTGTGCTATATTGTGATTAAAAAAAACATTTATTCTAGGGACAGAAAACTCTAGGTAGGGACAGTGTCAGTTTCTTTCACTCTGCAAGTCCTTGTTTCCAGGGACCTGGAAGGACAGTGAGTGAATTGTCCTTTTGCTATATTGTGATTAAAAAAAACATTTATTCTAGGGACAGAAAACTCTAGGTAGGGACAGTGTCAGTTTCTTTCACTCTGCAAGTCCTTGTTTCCAGGGACCTGGAAGGACAGTGAGTGAATTGTCCTTTTGCTATATTGTGATTAAAAAAAAAATTTTTTTCTAGGGACAGAAAACTGTAGGTAGGGAGAGTGTTTTTTTTCTTTCACTCTGCAAGTCCTTGTTTCCAGGGACCTGTAAGGACAGTGAGTTAATTTTCCTTGTGCTATATTGTGATTAAAAAAAACATTTTTTCTAGGGACAGAAAACTGTAGGTAGGGAGAGTGTTTTTTTTCTTTCACTCTGCAAGTCCTTGTTTCCAGGGACAGAGAAGGACACCTGAAGGTAGCCCTTATTGCTTTTTTCCCATCTCCCTGCAGGCCATCTATTAGAATGTCTGGAAGGCAAACAAGGAGAGGCAGACAGTCAGGAGGCAATAAAAGAGGGCAAGCAGGCTCTGTGTCTGGGGGCAACAGTGCTGGTCGTGGACGCGGTGCATTGTCATCAGCACATGGCCATGGGACACGCTTGTCCTTCTTTTCGGCAGCTGGACATGTTGAGCCACATCATGCCGAAGACTTGGTAGAGTGGATGACCAAGCCCTCCTCCTCCTCCTCATCCTCTCTCACCCAGGCTCAGGGTACTGGAAAAGCAGCTGCCAAAGCGTCGTCTTCCCTGGTATCAATGTCAGACAAATCATCAGTCACTCCTTCCCTAGACCCACCATGTCCTCCTCCTGAGGAGTCCCCCGAACTGTTTCAGCACAGTGTTGGGTACATGCTCCAGGAGGATGCCCAGCGTTTCGAAGGGTCTGATGATGAAACCCAGCTAGAGGAAGGCAGTAGCGTGAGAGCAGACAGAGGGGATGCTCAAGAAGGACACCAATCTGGCAGTCATGTTCCAGCAGCTGCAGCATACTGCCAGATTGGCTCCAGTGATGAGGAGGGAGGGGATGATGAGGTCAATGACTCCACGTGGGTGCCTAATAGGAGAGAGGAGGAGGAGGAGGATGAGGAGGAGGCACATCTCCAACGAGGCAGGATGCCCTTTGGTGGCCAGCGTAAGGGCAGTACACCGACGGAATCACACCGCAGAGCTCCGCCTGTGCAGGGCGCTGCCTCTGCCCGTCATTCAAAAAGTTCTTTGGTGTGGGCCTTTTTTGAGGCTAGTGCATCAGATCGCACAGCTGCTGTTTGCAACATATGTCTCAAGCGTATATCGCGTGGCCAAAACATCAGCCGCTTGGGTACCACATGCCTGACCAGACATATGTTGACCTGCCATGCAGCTCGTTGGCAAGCCTACCTCAAAGACCCACACCAAAGAACAAAGCGGACCTCTCCTTGCACCGCATCAGCTGGGATCTCCAACCCCACTATAACTTCAGTCCTCTCTGAAACATGCACTGAGAGGAATGAAGGTGTAGAATTAGGTGTGTCACAGCCAAGTACTTGCGCCCACTCTGCTAGCAGTACACCGACGTCCGATTCTAGCAGGCAAATTTCCCTGCCCCAGCTGCTGGACCGTCGAAAGAAGTTCACTCCCAGCCATCCACATGCCCAGCGGTTGAATGCTAGCTTGGCTAAATTGCTAGCGCTTCAACTGCTGCCTTTTCAGTTGGTAGACTCGGCCCCCTTCCGTGAGTTTGTGCAATGTGCGGTTCCTCAGTGGCAGGTTCCCAAACGCCACTTTTTCTCACGGAAGGCTATTCCGGCTCTCTACCGGCATGTGGAAGGCAATGTCTTGGCCTCGCTGGACAGGGCGGTCAGCGGTAAGGTGCATATTACCGCTGACTCATGGTCCAGCAGGCATGGACAGGGACGTTACCTTTCTTTCACGGCCCATTGGGTCACTCTTTTGGCAGCTGGGAAGGATTCAGGACAAGGTGCAGTAGTGTTGGAGGTTGTCCCACCGCCACGCCTCCAAAATGCTACTACTGGTTGTGACACACCTCTCTCCTCCACCCCCTCCTCTTCTTCTTCCTCCATGGCCTCTTCCTGTGGTTTGTCCTATGAACCAGCGGTGCTCCGTAGCCGTTCACGGGGCTACGCAAGTACGCAGGCAAAAAGATGCCATGCCGTGCTTGCGCTGGTGTGTTTGGGGGACAGAAGCCACACTGGGGCAGAGGTCCTGTCTGCTCTGCAGGGCCAGGCCGAGAGGTGGTTGACGCCACGCCAGCTTAAGCCAGGAATGGTGGTTTGCGACAATGGCACCAACCTCCTCTCCGCCCTCCGACAGGGACAACTGACCCATGTGCCCTGTGTGGCTCACGTCCTTAACCTGGTGGTGCAGCGGTTCTTGGGCAGGTACCCGGGCTTACAGGATGTCCTGAGGCAGGCCAGGAAAGTCTGTGTGCATTTCCGCAGATCTTATAATGCCAGTGCTCGCCTGGCTGAGCTGCAAAAGGAGTTGAACCTGCCCAAGAACCGCCTTATATGTGACATGCCCACCAGGTGGAACTCAACGTTGGCCATGCTGCAGCGGCTGCACACGCAGCAGAGGGCCATCAATGAGTACCTGTGCGACTACGGCACCAGGACAGGGTCAGGGGAGCTTGGTTTTTTTTCTCCACGCCAGTGGGGCATGATCAGGGATGCATGCACTGTCCTGGCACCATTTGAGGAGGCCACGAGGATGGTGAGCAGTGACAGTGCATGCATCAGTGACACTGTACCTCTTGTCCACCTGTTGGAGCACACGCTGCGTGGAATAATGGACAGGGCACTTGAGGCAGAACAGAGGCAGGAAGAGGAGGACTTCCTTGCCTCTCAAGGCCCCCTTTACCCAGACAGTGTTCCTTCTGTCCCACCCATCGCACAGGAAGAGGAGGAGGAGGAGGAGGAGGAGGAGGATTGTGTCAGCATGGAGGTGGAGGCTGGCACTCAGCATCATCAGCAGCAGTCTTTTAGGGATGATTTACAGTCCCAAGAAACCAGTGGACTTGTACGTGGCTGGGAGGAGGTGGCTGCGGATCATGTCGTCCTTAGTGACCCAGAGGACTCCGGAGCGAATGCCTCAGCAAACCTACGCTGCATGGCCTCCCTGATCCTGCAAAGTCTGCGGAAGGATCCTCGTATTCTTCGGATCAAGGAGAGGGACCATTACTGGCTGGCCACTCTCCTTGATCCACGGTACAAGGGTAAGGTTGCGGACCTTATGTTACCGTCGCAGAGGGAGCAGAGGATGAGACAACTCCGGGAGGCCTTGCAGAAAGGTCTGTGCAACGCGTTCCCAGAGACTGGGAGGTTGCAAACTCCTGGTCCTGGACAACGAGTTGCTGAGGCTTCGGCCAGTCAAAGAAGGAGCGGTGGGGAAGGTGGCCGTCTGACCGATGCGTTCAGACAATTCTTTAGTCCGCAGCCCCAAAGTATGATTGGTTCCAGCAACCATCGCCAGCGTCTGATAAACATGGTGCAGGAATATCTAGGGGCAAGGTCAGACTTGGACACCTTCCCCACCGAAAATCCTCTGGCTTACTGGGTCTTGAGGATGGATCACTGGCCAGAGCTTGCACAGTATGCAATTGAGCTACTGGCCTGTCCTGCATCCAGCGTTCTTTCGGAACGCACATTCAGTGCTGCTGGAGGATTTGTCACGGATCACAGGGTGCGCCTGTCCACCGACTCGGTTGATCGACTGACTTTCATCAAGATGAACCAGTCTTGGATCACCACCAGCTACCACACACCTGATGCTGATATAACAGACTAATTGATTTTAAAATGTCACATCCCTTCAAGACTGATGCTGATGCTGAGTGCCTGTGCTGTTATGTTGACTGGCTATCCTCCTCCTCCGAGTCCTCAATGATACGATTGATGATGATAGCTTGGAAGATCATTTTTGTTTATGGGTGCCGCCACCAGTGCCTAACGCCCAATTTTTTAGCCCCTGTTTAACAGGGGCGTGTAATTACAATTTTTGAAGCAATACTTTGCAACAGGGCTCATTGCTGTGCTCCAAGTACAGTATCTGTGAGGAGTTGCAGTGTTGTGCCACCAGTGCCTAAGGCCCAATTTTTCAGCCCCTGTTTAACAGGGGCGTGTCATTACAATTTTTGAAGCAATACTTTGCAACAGGGCTCATTGCTGTGCTCCAAGTACAGTATCTGTGAGGGGTTGCAGTGTTGTGCCACCAGTGCCTAAGGCCCAATTTTTCAGCCCCTGTTCAACAGGGGCATGTAATTACAATTCTTGATCTAATAATTCACAGCAGGGCCCATTGCTGCACCCACCAAGAGTAACTGTCAGGGCTTACAGTGTTGTGGCACCAGCACCACCATCAAAGGCCCAATTTTTACTACCACTGTTCAACAATTATATGTAATTAAAATTCCTGATATAATAGTTGACAGCAGGGCGTTCCAGCACCAACCAAGAGTAACTGTGAGTGCTTACAGTGTTGTGCCAACACCAACAACTAAGGGGCCTATTTCTGCAGAGTATATACGGCAGGTCCCTACTTTCAAACATCCAACTTACAAACGACTCCTACTTGCAAACGCAAGAAGACAACAGGAAGTGAGAGGAAATCTACCACTAGGAAGGAAAATTCTCTCCTGTAAGAATAAATATGGGAGAAAGGTGTCTCCTCTGTACTGATGCTTTATCAGCAATCCTTGTTTCAAGAAAAACACCACATTTCAAAAACAGTTGTCATTGGGACGGAAAGTGAGGTGAAATGTTCTGAACAGGGGCACAGACAGCAAAACAAATGTTACAGGGGTGATAACCCTTACCTATGTTTTCCAAAAAGTTTAAAAATAGATTTTTGGGCTGGAGCTACACTTCAACAATGTACCTGTTCAAAATTACAAACAGATTCTACATAAGAACAAACCTACAGTCCCTGTCTTGTATGCACCGCCTGTATACGGCTGTTCAGAGTATATAGGGCCTTTTTTATTTTATGTGCGGGGTTCCCCTTAATATCCATACAAGACCCAAAGGGGCTGGTAATGGGCTGGGGTAGGGGGGGGGGGGGGGTCATGGGGTAGCTATGCCATTTTTCTTAAAGAATTTCATCCATATTACCGGGACCAGACATTACATTAAAGCCGCAAGCAGTTTTAAATGGCTTTTTTTTCCTTTAGAAGTGTCATTTTGTGCAGGGACAGTTCTAAACACGGGAAACACGTGGCACTTCACAGGCATACTTTAGACACCCCCCAGGTACGATATTTAAAGGAATATTTGACTTTTTTTTTTTCACTTTATGCATCATTAAAATGACTGCTCCCGAAAAACGACCGTTTTTAAAACTTCTTTTTGCATTGATACATGTCCCCTGGTGCAGAACCCGGGTTCCCAAACCCTTTTTAGGACAATAACATGCATAATAGTTGTTATAATTAGCACTTTAGAATTCGAACGTTCGCATCCATTGTATTTAATAGGGTTCTAATGTTCGTTCGAACTTCCGGTCCGTTCGCGGGTTCTGGTGCGAACCGAACCCGGGGGTGTTCGGCTCATCACTACTCCTGAGTAAGGAGGTTGAGCGGTGTTAGATTTGGGCCTTGTCTGCGGCCAGATTCAAAGTCCTCCCAAGAATGATCTCACCTCTACCTTAAATAGATGCAAGTCCTCGTTTTCCCCAGGAATGTGAATGTCCACACCAGCTGAAAGTCCAACTCAACATTTATTTTACACAGGATAATAAACAGCCTCTTTGAGAGCAGACAGGTTGGAGCGAAGACACAGGACAGCTTAGATGTGGAGGAGGTCCAGGCACAAACATAGCTTAACTCTTTAGACTGTTTAGTCAAACAGCTTTGGCGCACGATCTCTGCCACAGACCGTGAGGTTGGTCTCTGCCACAGATCGGGTGAATAAAGTCACTGCCACTGACTTGAACGTAGGGTCACTGCCACTGACCTGGTGAATAGGGCTTTGCCCTATGAAGTCACTGCCACTGACTTAAAGCGAGTAGGGTCACTGCCACTGACCTGATGAACTTCCTTCTTAAAGTATTTGGCCCATGTCAAGGAGAAAAACATCCCTCCGGAGAGTTACCAGAGGCCCTCACCGTCACCACGACTCTGCGCTGGGTCTTCGGAAGGGGCTACCTCCCTGGCCTCCTCATCTCAGCTACGGGTCCCCTCGCAAGGCGGCACCCTGGGAGCTCTCGATCCCTAGCGGACCCCAGCCGAAGGTTGCTGGGCCCCGGGCCTTCAAAATAGTACCTCACCCCAGACTGAAGGTGTCCGTGATGGAACAGGCACCCGGAGACGACCCTCCTCACGCCCAGGCCGAAGGTGCCTGGGCGCGGATGAACCACACACACCCAGGCTGAAGGTGCCTGGGCGTGGACGAACCCCAATGGAAGATGTCCGCCCCCTTTTATGCCCCCTCCCGATGGGCACGGCAGGTTCCCCGCCCCGCCGTACTACTGCCGAGAGGGGACACAAAAGGGCGCAGCCCTGGATTGGTGGTTCAACCCTGGCCCATGGCGACAGCGCCACCCGTAGGCCACAGGGAACTGTGCACCAACACTATCTCCCATTATCAAAAATGGTCCATTAACCCTAACAATCAATGTGTCTGAGCCTAATTACCACTCAGACACTACCCTTAAATTGAACACCCTGCTACACATTCCCCCCACTAAATAGACACTGGTCCCCAGTGTCTGGAGCAAACCCATGCCTCTCAAGCCTGAGCCAGCATAGGCCCGATCCAGAGACTATCTAAAAAAAACAATTTTTGAGCAAACAAAAAAAAAAGCTGCCTGTTTGTGCCGGAACCTATACATGGGGAAAGGGGGTTAAACATAGAAAAGAAAGAAGAGCAACACACATGTGCACATTAAAACATCAAATGTCACATGACATACTTCAATAAATATTTACTATTCCCTCCCACCTGCACTAACTAAGGTTCACCCCATTCTCAGTAACCTTGTTGGACGTCCGCCTGCAGGGGAAGAAAAGAACACACAACTAAAAATGACACTCGTTGGAATGAATAGATTATCCCCTAGAGGAAAATCCCTTCCTTCCAAAGGTAAAATTGCATATATCACATTTTTGCAAAGCGATATTGCACAACACCGCCACCTAGTGGTAGTGCTGTGATTAAGACACAGATGCTTGACAATCCTCTTCTTCTTGACCGTGGCCCTGAACTATCTACACCCCAAAGTCCTTGTATCTTTGCGGTAGGGAGAGAGGGGAGAAAAAAAAAAACAACAGCTCCCGCTCCTCCAATGAGCAGAATACCCCTCTGTTAGGGCAAATTTCCTGGGCTCCAGAGGATGCACTCTAGAAATAAAGCAACACAAAAGAGTCTCTTAAAGGTAATAGTGTGGGTCTGGCAACACCAGCTGTTTCCAATGCTTTTCGACAGTGTCAATGTGATACTCGACATTGTCCCCATCTTTCCGGCAGATGAGCACCTTGTCCGCATATATGTGCCGACCAAGCATCCAGGCAGCCTTACAGTCCTTATATCTCTGAGTAGCTGCAGGAGAACATGAGAAGTATCTGCAGGCCTGGGGTACTTTAATGTGGGTCCATATAAAGTCTGCGTACCACCGGTGTCTGCAGGTCTCCACCTCAAACAAAAGTTCTTTAGGCAGGTACAGATACTCCCATCCATACTCACTGGCTACCTTCTGGTTAAATAACCTCTGCAATCTGGACAATGGTAGCATGGTGGCACGGTCTCCCGTACCAGGTAGAACTATGGCATCCGGGTGTTGACGTACTTTCACTACCTCAGGATCAAACATAGTGGCCCGCAGTGACACCCGTCCCATTTCCATAGCTGATGCAGGAATCTCCGGCTGTGGAAAGGCAGACAAGGGGACAGATCCCTCCTCAGGCTTTGAGGCCTCCACCCGGGGCGTACTATCCCCAATGGACATGGGTGAGTCCCTGTTTCTACGGGACGAGGACAGGGGCATTTTATCCCATCCCTTCCGTTCAAACAGTTCATCAACTGCGGCATCATCTCCTGCATCAGAGATGGACTCCAGGTCAGAGGTGTCATATTCCTCCGCAGGCAGGTAACTCCTGGTAGAGGACGAGTCACCCCCTTTGACTAATTCATGGGCATGTGAATCCCCAACACTTGGGACCTTGGACAGAGTCTCTTCCCCCGGCTTACCTCGGCTTGTAGCTGAATCAGGACGTCCGGGACTTTTCCATTCGGATGCATCCGTTCCGAGTAAGCGATGGGGCGTAGCTCCACCACGGTCGCGGGAAGCTTTCACGAACCCGATCTTCCTCTTGGGCGGTGGGAGAAAGGACTCTGTGGTGACCGAAGCAGCATCCTCCGGTCTCTCAATCCCTGGAACAATCTCATCTGTGACTTCCTCCGAAGTCCCGACAGTGCGCGCAGGGGTGTCTGTGTAAGCTCTGATTCCTCCTTCCAGAGTGGTGGCGCCCGTAAGGCAATTGAGGTGGAAAGCCCAAGGCTTTTCTGTAGGTTGCCCGACCTCAAACAAGATCTCCTTACATAGCTAGCATCGCCCGAATGGCTTCAGATGTACCACCAGTCCCGAGCAGCCGGGAAAAATCACTCCGAGGGCCTCCACATCTTTGCAAACGTAGAGGGAAAATCGTCCCCGGTGCTTGAGCCGAATCCCGGTATCCGTTAAGGGAGCAGCAAAGGAAGTCATCTTCATGGTAGTAGTAGCCGGAACCCATGAGGCATGAGACGCCATGTTATCCATTCGCAGCTCCATCGCGCACTGTCCTCCCATCTCCTGCATCGTTCGGGGGCTTTCTCTCTGTCACGCCCACAAACTACGCAGTCAGGGTTCTCCTCGTGGCGCAGTTCTCAATATGGCCGACCTCCACTGAACTTCACTAGGGAATAAAGTTCAGAGTCTGGGGGGGTTCTTCAACACTTCCAACCGCAAACAAATCCCAGACTCGAGCCCCCAGGTGTAGCGCACCCACCTCTCCCCAACCTGCATTTAATAAGGCTCCTCGCAGGCAGAGAGAGGCACACCGCACCACAAGCCCGTACCCTCCTGAGTAAAGAGGTTGAGCGGTGTTTGTTTTGGGCCTTGCCTGCGGCCAGAGTCAAAGTCCTCCCAAGAATGATCTCACCTCTACTTTAAATAGATGCAAGTCCTCGTTTTCCCCAGGAATGTGAATGTCCACACTAGCTGAAAGTCCAACTCAACATTTATTTCACACAGGATAATAAACAGCCTCTTTGAGAGCAGACAGGTTGGAGCGAAGACACAGGACAGCTTGGTGTGGAGGAGGTCCAGGCACAAACGTAGCTTAACTCTTTAGACTGTTTAGGTTTCTCAAACAGCTTTGGCGCACGATCTCTGCCACAGACCATGAGGTTGGTCTCTGCCACAGACCGGGTGAATAAAGTAACTGCCACTGACTTGAACGTAGGGTCACTGCCACTGACCTGGTGAATAGGGCCTTGCCCTATGAAGTCACTGCCACTGACCTGATGAACTTCCTTCTTAAAGTATTTGGCCCATGTCAAGGAGAAAAACATCCCTCCAGAGAGTTACCAGAGGCCCTCACCGTCACCACGACTCTGCGCTGGATCTTCGGAAAGGGTTACCTCCCTGGCCTCCTCGTCCTAGATACGGGTCCCCTCGCAAGGCGGCACCCTGGAAGCTCTCGATCCCTAGCGGACCCCAGCCAAAGGTTGCTGGGCCCCGGGCCTTCAAAATAGTACCTCATCCCAGACTGAAGGTGTCTGGGATGGAACAGGAACTCCACCTCCGGGCCTAAGGCACCCGGAGACGACCCCCCTCACGCCCAGACCAAAGGCGCCTGGGCGCGGACGAACCACACACACAACCAGGCTGAAGGTGCCTGGGTGTGGACGAACCCCAATGGAAGATGTCCGCCTCCTTTTATACCCCCTCCCGACAGGCACGGCAGGTTCCCCGCCCCGCCGTTCTACTGCCGAGAGGGGACACAAAAAGGCGCAGCCCTGGATTGGTGGTTCAACCCTGGCCCATGTTGACAGCGCCACCCGTAGGCCACAGGGAACTGTGCACCAACACCATCTCCCATTAACAAAAATGGTCCATTAAGGCTGGGTTCACACTAGTGCGACACGACATCTGTCCTACTTTGGATCCGACTTTGCCCTGCGACATGAAGCCGACATATGTCCGACTTTCAATGAACGGGGATCCGACTTGGATCCCCGCCAATATCAGGCACTGTGTTTGGTATGAATCTTGAAGGGGAACTCCAGGCCAAATTTTAAATTAAAAAAACGGCGTGGGTTCCCCTCCAGAGGCATACCAGGCCCTTGGGTCTGGTCTGGATTTGAAGGGGCGCCCCTACGCCGAAAAAACGGCATGGGGGGTCCCCCCAAAATCCAAACCAGACCCTTATCCGAGCACACAACCTGGCAGGCCGCAGGGGAAGAGGGGGGGGGGACGAGAGAGCGGCCCCCCCTCCCTCCTGAACCGTACCAGGCCGCATGCCCTCAACATGGGGGGTTTGGTGCTCTGGGGCAGGGGGGCGACCTGCGGCCCCCCCACCCCAGAGCACCCTGCCCCCATGTTGATGAGGACAGGGCCTCTTCCCGACAACCCTGGCCGTTGGTTGTCGGGGTCTGCGGGCGGGGGGCTTATCGGAATCCGGGAGCCCCCTTCACTAAGGAGGCCCCCGGATCCCGGCCCCCCCACCCTATGCGAATGAGTATGGGGTACATCGTACCCCTACCCATTCACCTGGTGGAAAAAAATTGCAATAAAAAACACTACACAGGTTTTCAAAGTAATTTATTGCACAGCTCCGGGGGTCTTCTTCCGACTTCCGGGGGTCTTTTCCGACTTCGAGGGTCTCCGGTGTCGTCTCCCGCTCTCCGGTTCTTTCTTCCGCCGGGCCTCCGCTAACTTCTTTTTAGCTCTCTTGCTAACAGAGGCCCGGTCTTCCCGTCATCTCGTCCGGCTCTCCGTTGTCCTTCTGCAGGCCCCTCCACTAACTTCTTAGTAGCTCTTTCGCTAGTGGAGGGGCCGGGCTTCCCGTCGGCTTCTTCCCTCTTCTACTCCTCGATGTTGACGCGTCGCTTCCTCCCGCTGTAATACTGGCTCTCCGCTCCGCTCCGCATTAATATAGGCTTCTCATGACGTCATAGTCACATGTTCCCATGACGTCACAGTCACATGCTCCGGGGCCATGTGCCCTGGAACATGTGACTGTGACGTCATGAGAAGCCTATATTAATGCGGAGCGGAGCGGAGAGCCAGTATTACAGCGGGAGGAAGCGACGCGTCAACATCGAGAAGGAGAAGAGGGAAGAAGACGGTGACAGCGACGGGAAGACCAGCCCCTTCACTAGCGAAAGAGCTACTAAGAAGTTAGTGGAGGGGCCGGCAGAAGGACAACGGAGAGCCGGACGAGACAACGGGAAGACCGGGCCTCTGTTAGCAAGAGAGCTAAAAAGAAGTTAGCGGAGGCCCGGCGGAAGAAAGAACCGGAGAGCGGGAGACGACACCGGAGACCCTCGAAGTCGGAAAAGACCCCCGGAAGTTGGAAGAAGACCCCCGGAAGTCGGAAGAAGACCCCCGGAGCTGTGTAATAAATTACTTTGAAAAACCTGTGTAGTGTTTTTTTATTGCAATTTTTTTCCACCAGGTGAATGGGTAGGGGTACGATGTACCCCCATACTCATTCACATAGGGTGGGGGGCCGGGATCCGGGGGCCCCCTTAGTGAAGGGGGCTCCCGGATTCCGATAAGCCCCCCGCCCGCAGACCCCGACAACCAACGGCCAGGGTTGTCGGGAAGAGGCCCTGTCCTCATCAACATGGGGGCAGGGTGCTCTGGGGTGGGGGGGCCGCAGGTCGCCCCCCTGCCCCAGAGCACCAAACCCCCCATGTTGAGGGCATGCAGCTTGGTACGGTTCAGGAGGGAGGGGGGCCGCTCTCTCGTCCCCCCCTCTTCCCCTGCGGCCTGCCAGGTTGTGTGCTCGGATAAGGGTCTGGTTTGGATTTTGGGGGAGCCCCCATGCCAGTTTTTCGGCGTAGGGGCGCCCGTTCAAATCCAGACCAGACCCAAGGGCCTGGTATGCCTCTGGAGGGGAACCTACGCCGGTTTTTAATTTAAAATTTGGCCTGGAGTTCCCCCTCAAGAGCAGTACAGCACAAGTCGCATGCCAAAGTCGGACCATGCAAGACTGCGGTCCGACTTTGTTCCGACTTCAATGATAGTCAATGGGCTGAAGTCGGATCAAAGTCGGACCAAAGTAGTACAGGGAGCATTTTCAAAGTCGGACCAGTTAAGACGGCTCCCATAGGGAAACATTGATTTTCACACGTCATGCGACATGAGCTCCCAATGTCGGAGCGTTTGTCGCCCCAGTGTGAACCAGGCCTAACAATCAATGTGTCTGAGCCTAATTACCACTCAGACACTTCCCTTAAATTGAACACCCCGCTACATAAATATCCCAATTTGTATCCTTTTTGTTTGCGCAAATAATTTTTTGGTGGTAATGCACGAGGTGCTTACCCCCTTCCTGTCTCCTTCTTTGTGTACTATCCAGTTGACACCAATTAATTGAGGGGCTATTCCACCCTGGGGGCCACCATCCCGCTGACAGACACCAATGATTTGAGAGGCTGTTTTACCCCTGGGGGCCATAGCCCACTGACACCAATGATTAGCAGGGGACTATTCTCTCCTGGGGGGGCCACTATCCCACTGACACCAATAATTTGGCAGCTATACTACCTGGGGGCCACTATCCAAATGACAGTAATTAATTAAGGGACTTTTCTTGCATGGAGCCACCATATCCCACTGTCACCAATGATTTGAGAGGCTGTTTTTTCCCCTGGGGGCCATATCCCACTGTCACCAATGATTAGCAGGGGACTATTCTCTCCTGGGGGGCCACTATCCCACTGTCACCAATGATTAGCAGGGGACTATTCTCTCCTACTACCCACTATCCCACTGATACCAATGAATTGACAACTATATTCCTTGGGGCCACTATCTGATTGCAATAAGGGACTATTCTCGCCTGGGGCCACCATATCCCCCTGACACCAATGACTTGGGAGGCTGTTTTCCCCTATGAGACACTATTCCAATGACATCAATGAAATGGAGAGGCTATTCTTCCTTGGGGGGCCACTATCCCACTGACACTAATGAGGCTTTTCTCCCCTGAGGGCCACTGTCCTATTGACCCCTGTGAATTGGAGGGGCTGTTCTTCCTTGGGGGCCCCAATCCCACTGACACCAATTGGTTCTACCTTTCTAATACATATTGTATTTGTTTATGGTTGGGAAGCCTGAGCTACACTACACCAATGGAGTTCTCGGGATCGGCTGACCTGCCCTTTCAAACACGCGTTAAAGCAGGTCTGGCAATTGTTACGTTACATTGGTCCAGCTTGGACCAACTTAGAACAACATAAGTATGTGTGAGCCAAACCTGTAGGATCCCAGTGGAAGCTGGTAATCATTGTAGTAGTTACAGCTACTACACCGCTACTCTACCACAACACCAGCACTACTACATCCCTGCTACACCCCTAATACACCTCTACTGCACCCCTACTACACCTCTGCTACACCTCTAATACACATTTGCTACACCTCTACTACACCCCTACTACACCTCTGCTACACCTCTAATACACATTTGCTACACCTCTACTACACCCCTACTACACCTCTGCTACACCCCTACTACATCTCTGCTACACCCCTGCTACACCGCTACTACACCTCTGCTACACCCCTAATACACCTCTGCTACACCTCTACTGCACCCCTACTACACCTCTGCTACACCCCTACTACACCTCTGCTACACCCCTACTACATCTCTGCTACACCCCTGCTACACCGCTACTACACCTCTGCTACACCTCTGCTACACCCCTAATACACCTCTGCTACACCTCTACTACACCCCTATTACACCTCTGCTACACATTTGCTACACCTTTACTACACCTCTGCTACACCCCTGCTACACCCCTACTACAACTCTGCTACACTTCTGCTACACCCCTGCTACACCGCTACTACACCCCTACTACACCTCTGCTACACTCCTACTACACCTCTGCTACACCTCTACTACACTGCTACTACACCCCTACTACACCTCTACTACACCTCTTACAGTGATTGCTGCTAGCTTCTGGGTCCTGTGGAGGTCGCTCGCTCAGCACGGGAGCCATCCGGGAACCACTTTCCATTTTCTTCAATGAATGCAAAGTGTTCTCTGATTGGACGAGCATGAGACTGCAACTCGACTGCCCCACCTCTCCACCTTGTTAGAGAACGCCTTGCATTCATTAACCACTTCCCTTTCCGGAAGATTTACCCCTCTTCATGACCAGGCCATTTTTTGCGATACGGCACTGCGATAATTTAACTGACAATTGCGCGGTCGTGCGACGCCGTACCCAAATAAAGTTTCTGTCCTTTTTTCCCACAAATAGAGCTTTCTTTTAGTGGCATTCGATCCTCTCTGCCGGTTTTTATTTTTTGCCCAAAAACAAAAAAATGACTGACAATTAAAAAAAAAAAAAATCAATATTTTTTTACTTTCTGCTATAAAATATCCGATAAAAAATTCATTCAAATATCAATGCCTAAACATTTTTTACCTCAATGCAGGGAATGATTAGAACTATTTTATTGTCCCCTGGGAAGGAGGGGCTACTGCTTATTCCCTGGGAAGGGGGGGCTACTCATTCCCTGGGAAGGGGGGGTCCCTCTTATCCAGTCCTTTATACTGCCACATGGTGGCCCTCCTGCTCAGAATTCCATATACGTGATTCTGTACTTCCACCTAGGGGGGGCGCTTCTGCTATGATTACTCACAGCAAAAGCCGATCTGCGGGTGCCGGCCACTTTTTGGAAGTGGAGGGGGGTGTCCCTGAATTGTAGTTTGTAAATGTGGTCACCCCCCCCCCTCCGGTGTCACATTTGGCACCTTTCAGGGGGGAGGAGGGAGCAGATACCTGTGTAATACCGGTGACCTACGCCACGTCCGGCACCTCCTCCGCCCCCCCGTCCCGGGCTGTCTTCTGGGAGACACACAGGTCCCAGAAGACAGCAGGGACCAGTGGGATCGCGGGGCAGCGCGAGTCGCACATGCGCAGTAGGGAACCAGGAAGTGAAGCCGCGAGGCTTCACTTCCTAAATTCCCCTTACCGAAGATGGCGGCGGCAGCACCCGAGAGCCGAGGGAGAGATCGGCTTTGGGTGCCGACATCGCGGGCGCCCAGGACAGGTAAGTGTCCTAATATTAAGTCAGCAGCTGCAGTATTTGTAGCTGCTGGTTTTTAATATTTTTATTTTTTTCCGGCAGAACTCCGCTTTAACTACTTGCCGACCGCTGCAAAGCAACATACCTGTACCCTGCCGCGAGCTCCGTGACGGTGCCCGCGGGACCCGCAGACTCGATGTTCACCGGTGTCCCGCGATCGTCTCACGGAGCGGCAGAACGGGGAGATGCCTATGTAAACAAGGCATTCCCCTGTTCTGTCTAATGACAGGACACTGATCTTCTGCTCCCTGTCATCAGGAGCAGTGATCAGTGTCGTGTCACTCGTAGCCCATCCCCCACACAGTCAGGCTCCATGCACACTGGAGCTGATAAACTGCAGTTTATTGGAGTTTGGCCGTTTTTTTTTTTTAAAAGCCCATAAACTCCACTCTATGTTAGCCTATGTGCACACATGGACGTTTTTCAGCTTTAATGAGCAGTGAAGTTTATGGGCTTTTTTCTGAACGCCCGAAAATCGCATTAAGGCTCCATGCACACTGGACACTAAAAAAAAAAAACTATAAAAAACGCCAGTAGCTTTGCAGGGAGCCTTTCAACGTTTTTTTGAGCGTTTTTGCAATAGCGTTTATTAGCGTTTTTCAGTGTTAGCGGTTTTTAACTTTTTTTTTTTGTTTCCAATGGTTAAAAAAAAACGCAAAAAAAAGCTGACGAGCTGCGTTTTTGAGTGTTTATTAGCGTTTTGCGTTTTTTTTTTGCGTTTTTTTCCCGCTGAAAAACAGCACTTTGAACGCGAATTTCTTGCGTTCAGAAAAAAGCCCATAAACTCCACTGCTCATTAACGCTAAAAAACGTCAATGTGTGCATGGACGCATAGGCCAACATAGAGTGCAGTTTATGGGCTTTTAAAAAAAAAAAAAAAAACGCCCAAACGCCAATAAACTGCAGTTTAGGAGCTCCAGTGTGCATGGAGCCTCAAAGTGACGTTTTTTTTGGCGTCAAAAAACACAAAATGCCGATAAACGCTGAAAAACGTGGCTCGCCAGCATTTTTTTAGCATTTTTGATCCATTAAAAAAAAAAAAAAAAAGAAAAATTAAAAAAACACTAACGCTGAAAAACGCTAATAAACGTTGAAAGACTCCCTGCAAAGCTACTGGCGTTTTTATAACTTTTTTTTTAGCGTCCAGTGTGCATGGAGCCTTAGGCCCCTTTCACACGGAGGTCCGTTCAGGTCCGCCTGTCAGTTTTTTAGGCGGACCTGAAACGGATCCTCCATGTACCCCTATGGAGGCACGGATGTCAGCGGAGACATGTCCGCTGACATCCGCTCCGCTCCGCTCCGCCAAAGTGTGACGGAGGAAAACCCTATTTTTCCTTCCGTCGGCGGAGCGGATCGGATGACAACGGACTCTACGGTCCGTCATCATCCGATCCCCCATAGGGGAGAGCGGCGCTCTGACAGGGCGGTCCCTGCACAGTGTGCGGGGACCGCCCAGTCATCCGTCGGCTCAGCGGGGATCAACGGAGCGATCCCCGCTGAGCAACCGGAGCTGCACGGGGCGGATCTTCACGGATACGCCCCGTGTGAAAGAGCCCTTAGGCTTAGAATCACTCCCTAGGACACACTTGACCCCTTCATTGCCCCCTAATGGTTAACCCCTTCACTGCCAGTGTCATTTATACAGTAATCAGTGCATTTTTATTGCACTGATCGCTGTAAAAATTAAAATGGTCCCAAAAAAGCGTCAAAAGTGTCCGATGTGTCCGCCATAATGTCGCAGTCCTGATAAAAATCGCAGATCACCGCCATTACTAGTAAAAAAAAAATAATAATAAAAATGCCATAAATCTATCCCCTTTTTTGTAGAAGCTATAACTTTTGTGCAAACCGATCAATATACGCTTATTGCGATTTTTTTTTTTTACCAAAAATATGTAGAAGAATACGTATCGGCCTAAACTGAGGAAAAAATAAATTTTTTATATATTTTTTGGGGATATTTATCATAGCAAATAGTAAAAAATATTGCATTTTTTTCAAAATTGTCGCTCTTTTTTTGTTTATAGCGCAAATAAAAACCGCAGAGGTGATCAAATACCACCAAAAGAAAGCTCTATTTGTGAGAAAAAAAGGACATCAATTTTGTTTGGGTGCCACGTCGCACGACCGCGCAATTGTCAGCTAAAGCGACGCAGTGCCGAATCACAAAAAAATGGCCCGGTCATCGGGCAGCCAAATCCTCCAGGGGCTGAAGTGGTTAAAGTAGAAGAAAAGCCTAAAAGTCTAAATTACCTTTTTTTTTTTTTGATCCGCTGTGGTCAGGTCATGTGAGCTCCTTGCTGCTCACCAGCACCCAGCCCAGCTGTTGTGGGTGCTCCTTCTTCTCCCATGCAGCAGCTGCTTACTGACACGGGAGAACTGCAGGATCACATGACGGGACCAGAGCAGGGTAAAAATAGGTAAGTACCAGGGCCGTAGATTTTTTTTTTTTTCCTGGGGGGGGTTCAGGTCTTTCAAACTCAAAGGCATCATTTACACTTTTATGTTGGGGGATGTACGGTAAAAACATGTCACAGCAGAGTGGGGCCATGAGGCTTTGCAAAGAGACCTTGCAGTAATTTCATGCTTTTCAGGGGGGCCCCTTATTAAACGGAGGGGATTGGGCACAATAGAAGGGGGCTGGCTGATGCAGTCCAAAACTCTGATTGCTTCTACTGTGCTGATGCTATTTGAACACCCCTGACCCCCCCTTATCTACGCCCCTGGAAAGTACACACATCTTTTTATACAGGTTAGGCAGGATTGGTAGGATGGGGGAGCATGGGGTGTGCCAGGTTCCCCCTGCGGAACACCTCTGACCCCCCCTCCTTATCTACGCCCCTGGAAAGTACACACATCTTTTTATACAGGTTAGGCAGGATTGGTAGGATGGGGGAGCATGGGGTGTGCCAGGTTCCCCCTGCGGAACACCCCTGACCCCCCTCCTTATCTACGCCCCTGGAAAGTACACACATCTTTTTATACAGGTTAGGCAGGATTGGTAGGATGGGGGAGCATGGGGTGTGCCAGGTTCCCCCTGCGGAACACCCCTGACCCCCCCTCCTTATTTACGCCCCTGAAAAGTACACACATCTTTTTATACAGGTTAGGCAGTATAGGTAGGAGGGGGGAGCATGGTGTGTGCCAGTTTCCCCCTGCGGAACACCCCCCCCCTGTGGCGTGTCTGCTACAGTGCAGTGCGTTTTCTCTGTGTGTCGGACAAGCAGGTGACTTTGCCCCGTGATCCCGACATGCGAAGGTCTAAATCTAGCCTTGGGTTATGTTTCCAGCCGGCATATTGTAAATGCGATTTGTTTTGTGGCGCGTTTTTATTTTTACACGCCTTCATGCATTCAAATGTATGGGCTGCCCTACACGTAACAGACGTGCCGAAGACGCTTCCTTCTGGGCCTTGAGCTTCGCATGTTTTTTTTTTACTGTGCGTTTTGACACCCGAAAACGCATGTCTGCTTGCTGTGTCAGGAGTGCCATTAACAATGAATGACACCACAAGTGTGATGTGGGCTTTCCATGCGTTCACAGAGCGCTCAGATGCGAGCCTTAGCCCACGTTTCTCACCAGAACGCGGTGCGGGAAACCGGGCGATCTGTTCGCATTTCCCCGCGCCGCATTCAAATAGCACGGCCCCCTTTGTGGTCTGCAGTGGCTGTCCGTGCAATGTTAACAACCCCCCAAACGCAGGTCGCAAATGCAGCGCATGTGGTACAAAACGATTGTGCGATCCGGTTGCAGTGCGTTTTTAAAATTTGGTGCAAGCACTACTTTGGTGCGGTGCGGCGTGATTTGAGAGCATTCAAAATAAATGCCACCAAATCGCACCGTGCTGAATCACATGTGAATTGCACAGGAATCTAAGTTCACCCAAATGTTTATTGCCTCCTATGAGATATAATTATAACATTGTGTTTGTTTTCATTTCCAATGGAACACCTTCCTCTGTAATGGAAAGATTACCTCCTGTGTAATTTACATTTATATTATATATAATATATATTTATAAATAATATATACAGTGCCTTGAAAAAGTATTCATACCCCTTGAAACCAAAAATGTAAATGTATTTTATTGGGATTTTAAGTGACAGACCAACACAAAGTGGCACATAATTGTGAAGTGGAAGGAAAATGATAAATGATACAAATAAATATGTGAAAAGTGGGGGGGGGGGGCATTTGTATTCAGCCCCCTTTACTCTGATACCCCTAACTAACATCTAGTGGAACCAATTGCCAATTGTCACCTAATTAGTAAATAGAGTCCACCTGGGTGTGATTTAATCTCAGTATAATTACAGCTGTTCTGTGAAGCCCTCAGAGGTTTGTTAGAGAGCTTTAGTGAACAAACAGCATCATGAAGGCCGGGGAACACACCAGACAGGTCAGGGATGAAGTTGTGGAGAAGTATAAAGCAGGGTTGGGTTATAAAAAAAAATCTCCCAAGCTTTGAACATCTCACGGAGCTCTGTTCAATCCATCATCGGAAAATGGGAAGAGTATGGCACAACTGCAAACCTACCAAGACATGGCCGTCCACCTAAACTGACCGGGCCGGGCAAGGAGAGCATTCATCAGGCGGACTGACCCCCGGACACATGATTCAAAACCCAGACTGTCTGGGTTAATCCCAGACAGGTGGCGACCCTAATATCTATATCTATCTATATATATATATATATATATATATATATATATATATATATATACTGTGTACATATATATATATATATATATATATTTTTTTTTTAACCAAAAGAACATCTAAGTACCTTTTTCCTAATGGATATCCAGCTGTCACATGACCCGGCTCTCTCCCAGCCTGTCTGCAGGGAAACATAAGCAGGAGGAGCTTCCAGTCCTCTTCTGCTGCTGGTCACATGTTCAACATAAAAAAAAACAGCCCGTGGAACCCTGAACAGACCAGAGCAATCAATCCCTGTTCCCTTGAGGAGCCCAAAAAACGAAATCTAGCCAGCATCTTTCACTAGGAAGGTGCTACATGTGATTTAACCACTAGAGGCCCGCGCTATAGCCGAATGATGGCTACAGCGCGGACCTAGAATGCCGGGAGGACTTCAATTGACATCCGCCCCTTTCCTCGTTCCCGGCGCGCGCTCCCCCGCGTGCATCGGGGAACTTACGTGCCCGCCACGTCACGCGGGTGCCGATGCGCGTGCCTGGCGGCCGCGATGTCCACCAGGGACCCGCGTTCAGCATTTACAGAGCCAGGGACGTGGATCTCTGTGTGTAAACACAGAGATCCATGTCCTGTCATGGAGAGGAGACCGATGTGTCCCTTGTACATAGGGACAACCATCGGTCCCCCCCCCCAGTCAGTCCCCTCCCCCCACAGTAACAATCACTCCCCTAGGCACACTTAACCCCTCCAGCGCCACCTAGTGGTTAACCCCTTCACTGCCAGTGTCATTTTCACAGTAATCAGTGCATTTTTATAGCACTGATCGCTGTAAAAATGACAATGGTCCCAAAATGGTGTAAAAAATGTGTCCGATGTGTCCGCCATAATGTCGCAGTCACGATAAAAATCGCTGATCGCCGCCATTACTAGTAAAAAAAAAAAAATTATTAATAAAAATGCTATAAAACTATCCCCAATTTTGTAGACGCTATAACTTTTGCGCAAAACAATCAATAAATGCTTATTGCGATTTTTTTTTTACCAAAAATATGTAGAAGAATACGTATCGGTCTAAACTGAGGAAATTTTATTTATTTTTTTCAATTGGGATATTATTATAGCAAAAAGTAAAAAATATTGTGTTTTTTTTTTTCAAAATTGTCGCTCTATTTTTGTGTATAGCGCAAAAAAAAAAAAAAAAAACGCAAAGATGATCAAATACCACCAAATTAAAGCTCTATTTTTTGGGAAAAAAAAGACGTAAATTTTGTTTGGGAGCCTTGTTGCAAGACCGCGCAATTGTCATTCAAAGAGTGACAGCGCTGAAAGCTGAAAATTGGCCTGGGCAGGAAGGGGGTTTAAGTGCCCGGTAAGCAAGTGGTTAATGACAAGTGCCTGGGACCTGCAGCTAACCTCCTTCTGACCCGCTCCAAACTGTGTCGGTATTTCCATAGGGCTCATTCACACTTCTGGTCTGGGGGAGGGGGGGGGGGGGGGGGCTCTAACAATTATGGGCAAATCCCTGAAAAAAATAAAACAAATGCAGCCAATCACATCTAAGGACTGGTAAACTGCACTATATGACATTTTTATTCTCAGGTTTAGATACACTTTAATGTTTTTATACCGTGGTGGGTGTTCAAAAGGGTGGACGGCTTCACCTATCCGGTATAACTCAGTATTGGCTTTTGTCTCTATCAATAGTATGCATTATATATTTTTTCCCACTCTTCTTTTACATGATTTGGACAGTTTGTAGAATTTCTAGCATTTTAGCACTTTTTAGTATTTTGTTGATCCTGCAGATTTCCCCCCAACCATTCAGCGCCATAGAGATTACTGGATACACCTCTAGCGCCATCTTGTGTTCGAAATTAAGAACAGCCTGGTCAATACTGAGATACAGCAGATGAGACTGAAATAAGTCATATTATTCCCTTCTCAATTAGCTAAACATTTGCCAAATGAATCTTCTTTGTTTTTTAAACAATGTACCCGCCCTGGATCTTTTCTTCATTAGAATAACAACGACCACTCACCCTACATAAACTTATGACAGCAGTAGGGTGACCACATTTCCAAACTACCATTCAGGGACACCCTCCCTTCCCAAAAATCAGCTTGTGCTGTAACGAATCACAGCACAGTGATTGGACACAAGAGGCGGGATTTATGATTTCTCCAATCACATGCAGGGGGCGGGGACTGTGCTCCTCCAGGCATTCCCGGCCAGGACAAGTACTGTCAGTGAGTAAAGCGGTGATGTGGCGGCCTTTTTTGGGGGCATCAGATTGGCCCGGGGGGTGGCTGTGTCAGTTTCATTCCGGGACACTGTATTGTCCTGGAATGAATGTGCCCGGGACAGACCTGCAAAATGCGGGACTGTCCCGGGCAATCAAGGACATGTGGTCACCCTAAGACAGGCCGACAGCTGCTGCCGCTGTCCGCGCACAGCTGCAGGCTGCGGGGCTATCTGTGCACACCTCCCAACATTTTGACATGGGAATGAGGGACACCTACTAACAAATTTATGTAGGCATAGGACACGCCCCCCCCCTTAAAGGAGAATTAACTAAAAATAAAGGTTAATTAAATCCACAAGGGCTTTTTTTTTTACCACTGCTATTCCTTTATTTTGGCTTTTAAAATGTAAAAATGCAGCAATTTAGAAATCAGATAAAAGGTTTTTCACGGGGAAACACTTTTTGAAAGATAAAAAGTGCATTTTATATACAACTATATGGATCAGAGCAAAATGAGGGACACATGAGGAGGAATGAGGGACAGCGGGACATTGCTCCAAATCAGGGACAGTCCCTCGAAATCCGGGACAGATGGGAGCGATGCCTATTGTTAGGGATGGATGTCTGAGCCTGAATGCTGTCAGCTGTGTCCTGGCTTGGACAGCTGTCCCTACCCATAAGTCACTGCTTGGTGTGCAGCTACCGCTGTGGCGGCTGCTGTCAGTCTAAGTCATAAGTCTACTATATATAAAGAATAAGTCTGTACTGTATATAGGCTAAGTGGCCGCTGCCTGGTGCTCAATATTTGGGGGGGGGGGCAGAAAAAAACAATGGCACCCCACCCTGTTGGGAGACGGGGGCCTTCCCCTTCACCCCCCTTGGGAGATGGATGGGAAGGCGGCGACTTGAGTCCTGGCCGAGATGACACTCTGATCTCTCCTCCTCCCTCCACTGTCTGAGTCGGGGGAGCGCTGGATGTGCCTGCGGGTGAAATGTCCCTTGGAGACCTCGCTCCGGGGCCATTGCTTCTCCTCCCGGCTGAACAGGAAGTGGGTCCTGAGACACCTGACCAATTAAGTCTCAGGACCCACTTCCTGTTGGGCCAGGAGGAGAATCAGGAAGACAATAGTGAATATTTATTCGCTAATGTCACACAACCGGGTGCCTCAGGCTCTAAATACGTGGTTAAAATAAAAAATAGAAACCCTTTGCAATCCATGCGTCCGGCGCCCTGCATGTAGATTAGGGGGCCAGACGCATGGATTAAGGGGGGGGGCGGCGCACCGTATGGACGGGCCACCACTGGTCGCTGCTATTCACATACACCTGTGTACTGCGGCACAGGCAACAGTAAACACATTGAAAGAAACCCCTAATAATATAAGGGTGGGGGGGGGGGTGCAAGGGTAAGGAGATCACCGAACATCCATCATCTGATCTCCCCTTCCTGGTACTGACCCGAGAAGCAACAAGTAAAACCTCACGGTTGGGTTCTGGTGTCACTTTCCCCACACAGGATGGCCGGGGAAGGAGCTAATGGTCTGCGATAGATCTGTGTTCCATTAGCTTCATTGGAGGGCAGGTGAGACATCAGGAGTTTATTGGAACCCGGATGTCTCATTAAAGAGAACCAGTCACCAAATAATTCATCATATAAAGGACTTTTTGTCCCCAATTGTCACGTACCTGGTCGCGGCTGAGATGGCCCCCCTGACATCACCAGTCCTATTTCCCCTGGAGCTGTTGACAGTACATAACAAGGCACAGAGTGGTGTCCCCATTAGAGTCCCCCTATACATCTGTTGTCCCCATCAGAGCCCCCTATACATCTGTTGTCCCCATCAGAGTCCCCCTATACATCTGTTGTCCCCATCAGAGTCCCCCTATACATCTGTTGTCCCCATCTGAGTCCCCCTATACATCTGTTGTCCCCATCAGAGTCCCCCTATACATCTGTTGTCCCCATCAGAGTCCCCCTATATATCTGTTGTCCCCATCAGAGTCCCCCTATACATCTGGTGTCCCCATCAGAGTCCCCCTATACATCTGGTGTCCCCATCAGAGTCCCCCTATACATCTGTTGTCCCCATCAGAGTCCCCCTATACATCTGTTGTCCCCATCAGAGTCCCCCTATACATCTGTGGTTCCCATCAGAGTCCCCCTATACATATGGTATCCCCATCAGAGTCCCCCTATACATATGGTATCCCCATCAGAGTACCCCTATACATCTGGTATCCCCATCAGAGTCCCCCTATACATTTGGTGTCCCCATCAGAGTCCCCCTATACATCTGGTGTCCCCATCAAAGTCCCCCTATACATCTGGTGTCCCCATCAAAGTCCCCCTATACATCTGGTGTCCCCATTAGAGTCCCCCTATACATCTGGTGTCCCCATCAGAGTCCCCCTATACATCTGTTGTCCCCAACAGATTCCCCCTATACATCTGGTATCCCCATCAGTGTCCCCCTATACATCTGGTGTCCCCATCAGAGTCCCCCTATACATCTGTTGTCCCCATCAGAGTCCCCCTATACATCTGTTGTCCCCATCAGAGTCCCCCTATACATCTGTTGTCCCCATCAGAGCCCCCCTATACATCTGTTGTCCCCATCAGAGTCCCCCTATACATCTGTTGTCCCCATTAGAGTCCCCCTATACATCTGTTGTCCCCATCAGAGTCCCCCTATACATCTGGTGTCCATATCAGAGTACCCCTATACATCTGGTATCCCCCTATACATCTGTTGTCCCCACCAGAGTCCCCCTATACATCTGGTGTCCCCATCAGAGTCCCCCTATACATCTGTTGTCCCCATCAGAGTCCCCCTATACATCTGGTGTCCCCATCAGAGTCCCCCTATACATCTGTTGTCCCCATCAGAGTCCCCCTATACATCTGTTGTCCCCATCAGAGTCCCCCTATACATCTGGTGTCCCCATCAGAGTCCCCCTATACATCTGTTGTCCCCATCAGAGTCCCCCTATACATCTGTTGTCCCCATCAGAGTCCCCCTATAAATCTGTTGTCCCCATCAGAGTCCCCCTATACATCTGTTGTCCCCATCAGAGTCCCCCTATACATCTGGTGTCCCCATCAGAGTCCCCCTATACATCTGGTGTCCCCATCAGAGTCCCCCTATACATCTGTTGTCCCCATCAGAGTCCCCCTATATATCTGGTGTCCCCATCAGAGTCCCCCTATACATCTATTGTCCCCATCAGAGCCCCCTATACATCTGGTGTCCCCATCAGAGTCCCCCTATACATCTGTTATCCCCATCAGAGTCCCCCTATACATCTGTGGTTCCCATCAGAGTCCCCTATACATCTGGTGTCCCCATCAGAGTACCCCTATACATCTGGTATCCCCCTATACATTTGGTGTCCCCATCAGAGTCCCCCTATACATCTGTTGTCCCCAACAGAGTCCCCCTATACATCTGGTGTCCCTATCGGAGTTCCTCTATATATCTGTTGTCCCCTTCAGAGTCCCCCTATACATCTGGTGTCCCCATCAGAGTCCCCCTATACATCTGTTGTCCCCATCAGAGTCCCCCTATACATCTGGTGTCCCCATCAGAGTCCCCCTATACATCTGTTGTCCCCATCAGAGTCCCCCTATACATCTGTTGTCCCCATCAGAGTCCCCCTATACATCTGGTGTCCCCATCAGAGTCCCCCTATACATCTGGTGTCTCCATCAGAGTCCCCCTATACATCTGTTGTCCCCATCAGAGTCCCCCTATATATCTGATGTCCCCATCAGAGTCCCCCTATACATCTATTGTCCCCATCAGAGCCCCCTATACATCTGGTGTCCCCATCAGAGTCCCCCTATACATCTGTTATCCCCATCAGAGTCCCCCTATACATCTGTGGTTCCCATCAGAGTCCCCCTATACATCTGGTATCCCCAACAGAGTCCCCCTATACATCTGGTGTCCCCATCGGAGTTCCTCTATATATCTGTTGTCCCCTTCAGAGCATATCTCCTAACTTTTTTAGATGGGAATGAGGGACACCTATTAGCAAAAGTACGCAGGCATGGGAAACGCCCCCTTAAAGGAGAATTAACCAAAAAAAAAAGGTTCTGTAAATCCACAAGGGCTTTTTTTTACCACTACTATTCCTTTATATTGGCTTTTAAAAGTTACAAATGCAGACATTTAGAAACTGGATGAAAGGTTTAGTGCTGGGAAACACTTTTTGAAAGATAAAAAGTACATTTTATATACATCTATATAGATCAGACCAAAATGAGGGACTAATGAGGAGGAATGAGGGACAGAGGGACATTGTTCTAAATCAGGGACAGTCCCTCGAAATTAAGGGACACTTGGGAGCTATGCAGAGATGCCCCCCCCCCACCCACTTTCCCTCTGTACACACAGATCTCAAACTGCAAAGAAAGCCCCTCCTTCCGATCTCTCCAGTCAGTCTGTCTTCACTCCCCTGCAGTGCCGCGCTGAGACTCAGGTGAGTTCTCAGGCTCAGCTCTATATCGCCCCCTGCAGGCTGGAGGGAGGAGAACACCTAATCCTCTCTCCAGGTATTTTAGGGAGCCACAGTCGGGTCTAAATAACGTGTCCCGGGTTTCAAGTAAAATAAAACCCAGACAAATGAGATACAAAACCCGGGTTCTCTGGGTGAATACCAGACAGGAGGCAATCCTACTAGCGTGGACACAGACAGCAATAAACGCTGACAGGGGTTCTAATCCTTCTGCACTCTGTCCAAAATTTAACAAAATGTTTTACCTTTAGTTATACTTTAATGGCAAAGCTAAACACATGTCTGCAGAGAGAGCATCAAACTTCTTAGCACTACCTGGGAAGGTCGAGCCTAAGGAACTCACAAGGTTTTCTTGTTTACAGAGGTTTTTGAAGTACAATGAGTGTGGAGGAACCCTACATCCTAGAATCCTTCATATGGGAAATAGAAGAGGGGAGAGAGATAGGGTGACCACATTTCCAAACTACCATTCAGGGACACCCCCTCTTCCCAAAAATCAGCTTGTGCTGTAACGAATCACAGCACAGTGATTGGACACAAGAGGCGGGATTTATGATTTCTCCAATCACAAGCAGGGGGCAGGTATTGTGCTCCTCCAGGCATTCCAGGTCAGGACAAGTACTGTCAGTGAGTAGGGATGAGCTCGGTGTTGGAGTCGAACATAGGTTCGACTCGAACATCGGCTGTTCGCGCGTTCGGCGAACAACGAACGATTTGGGCCGTTCGCGACGAATTCGAGTGACGCGCACGGCCCACAATACACTGCGCCATTGCAGTGTAATACCGGCGCTGTGATTGGCCAAGCATGCACTGTGACCCTGCATGCTTGGCCAATCACAGCGCCGGCAGCGAGGAGAGCAATGATTGGCCACAGGCAGGGGTTTAGTACACGCCCCACACTATAAAAGGCCGCCAGCGCGGTGGACTCGTGTAGTGTGTTCCGGAGCAGGGAAAAAGAAGGATAGGCAGGGACAGTGTCAAATCTTGTCAAATCTATTCTTTGCTAAACCTTGTGTGCAGGGAGAGAGAAGGATAGGCAGGGAGAGTGTCAGTGTCATATACTTTGATAAACCTTGTGTGCAGGGAGAGAGAAGGATAGGCAGGGAGAGTGTCAGTGTCATATACTTTGATAAACCTTTTGTGCAGGGAGAGAGAAGGATAGGCAGGGGACAGTGTCAGTGTCATTGTTGCTAAGCCTACTGCACATTATACACCTGAAGTTAGCCCGTATTGCTGCTTTTTCCTGGTGTGTTACACCAACAGGATTTTGCGGCACTTACAGCGGGCGGAGTGTGCCTCCTGACCATATTACACCTTAACTTAGCCTGTATTGCTGCTTTTTCCTGGTGTGTTACATCAACAGGATTTTGTGGCACTTGCAGCGGGCGGAGTGTGCCTCCTGACCATATTACACCTTAACTTAGCCTGTATTGCTGCTTTTTCCTGGTGTGTTACACCAACAGGATTTTGCGGCACTTACAGCGGGCGGAGTGTGCCTCCTGACCATATTACACCTGAACTTAGCCTGTGTTGCTGCTTTTTCCTGGTGTGTTACACCAACAGGATTTTGCGGCACTTACAGCGGGCGGAGTGTGCCTCCTGACCATATTACACCTGAACTTAGCCTGTATTGCTGCTTTTCCCATTTCCCTGCAGGCCATTAGAATGTCTGGAAGGCAAACAAGGAGAGGCAGACAGTCAGGAGCCAATAAAAGGGGGCAAGCAGGCTCTGTGTCTAGAGACAACAGTGCTGGTCGTGGACGCGGTGCATCGCCATCAGCACGTGGCCATGGGACACGATTGTCCTTCTTTTTGGCAGCTGGATGTGTTGAGCCGCATCATGCCGAAGACTTGGTAGAGTGGATGACCAAGCCCTCCTCATCCTCCTCATCCTCTCTCACCCAGGCTCAGGGTACTGGCAAAGCAGCTGCCAAAGTGTCCTCTTCCCTGGTATCAATGTCATCATCAGTCACTCCTTCCCTAGACCAACCATGTCCTCCTGAGGAGTCCCCCGAACTGTTTGAGCACAGTGTTGGGTACATGCTCCAGGAGGATGCCCAGCGTTTCGAAGGGTCTGATGATGATACCCAGCTAGAGGAAGGCAGTAGCGTGAGAGCAGAGAGAGGGGATGCTCAAGAAGGACACCAATCTGGCAGTCATGTTCCAGCAGCTGCAGCATACTGCCAGATTGGCTCCAGTGATGAGGAGGGAGGGGATGATGAGGTCACTGACTCCACGTGGGTGCCTAATAGGAGAGAGGAGGAGGAGGAGGATGAGGAGGAGGCACATCTCCAACGAGGCAGGATGCCCTCGGGGGGCCAGCGTAAGGGCAGCACACCGATGGAATCACACCGCAGAGCTCCGCCTGTGCAGGGCGCTGCCTCTGCCCGTTATTCAAAAAGTTCTTTGGTGTGGGCCTTTTTTGAGTCGAGTGCATCAGATCGCACAGCTGCTGTTTGCAACATATGTCTCAAGCGTATATCGCGTGGCCAAAACATCACCCGCCTGGGCACCACATGCTTGACCAGACATATGTTGACCTGCCATGCAGCTCGTTGGCAAGCCTACCTTAAAGACCCACACCAAAGAACAAAGCGGACCTCTCCTTGCACCGCATCAGCTGGGATCTCCAACCCCACTATACCTTCAGTCCTCTCTGAAACCTGCACTGAGAGGAATGAAGGTGTAGAATTAGGTGTGTCACAGCCAAGTACTTGCGGGCAATCTGCTAGCAGTACACCGACGTCCGATTCTAGCAGGCAAATTTCCCTGCCCCAGCTGCTGGACCGTCAAAAGAAGTTCACTCCCAGCCATCCACATGCCCAGCGGTTGAATGCTAGCTTGGCTAAATTGCTAGCGCTTCAACTGCTGCCTTTTCAGTTGGTAGACTCGGCCCCCTTCCGTGAGTTTGTGCAATGTGGGGTTCCTCAGTGGCAGGTTCCCAAACGCCACTTTTTCTCACGGAAGGCGATTCCGGCTCTCTACCGGCATGTGGAAGGCAATGTCTTGGCCTCGCTGGACAGGGCGGTCAGCGGTAAGGTGCATATTACCGCTGACTCATGGTCCAGCAGGCATGGACAGGGACGTTACCTTTCTTTCACGGCCCATTGGGTCACTCTTTTGGCAGCTGGGAAGGATGCAGGACAAGGTGCAGTAGTGTTGGAGGTTGTTCCACCGCCACGCCTCCAAAATGCTACTACTGGTTGTGACACACCTCTGTCCTCCACCCCCTCCTCTTCTTCTTCCTCCGTGGCCTCTTCCTGTGCTTTGTCCTCGGAACCAGCGGTGCTCCGTAGGCGTTCAAGGGGCTACGCAAGTACGCAGGCAAAAAGATGCCATGCCGTGCTTGCGCTGGTGTGTTTGGGGGACAGGAGCCACACTGGGGCAGAGGTTCTGTCTGCTCTGCAGGGGCAGGCCGAGAGGTGGTTGACGCCAGCTTAAGCCAGGAATGGTAGTTTGCGACAATGGCACCAACCTCCTCTCCGCTCTCCGACAGGGACAACTGACCCATGTGCCCTGTGTGGCTCACGTCCTTAACCTGGTGGTGCAGCGGTTCTTGGGCAGGCACCCGGGCTTACAGGATGTCCTGAGGCAGGCCAGGAAAGTCTGTGTGCATTTCCGCAGATCTTATAATGCCAGTGCTCGCCTGGCTGAGCTGCAAAAGGAGTTGAACCTGCCCAAGAACCGCCTTATATGTGACATGCCCACCAGGTGGAACTCAACGTTGGCCATGCTGCAGCGGCTGCACACGCAGCAGAGGGCCATCAATGAGTACCTGTGCGACTACGGCACCAGAACAGGGTCAGGGGAGCTCGTTTTTTTTTCACCACACCAGTGGGGCATGATCAGGGATGCATGCACTGTCCTGGCACCATTTAAGGAGGCCACGAGGATGGTGAGCAGTGACAGTGCATGCATCAGTGACACTGTACCTCTTGTCCACCTGTTGGAACATACGCTGCGTGGAATAATGGACAGGGCACTTGAGGCAGAACAGAGGCAGGAAGAGGAGGACTTCCTTGCCTCTCAAGGCCCCCTTTACCCAGACAGTGTTCCTTCTGTCCCACCCATCGCACAGGAAGAAGAGGAGGAGGAGGAGGAGGAGGCTGGCACTCAGCATCATCAGCAGCAGTCTTTTAGGGATGATTTACAGTCCCAAGAAACCAGTGGACTTGTACGTGGCTGGGAGGAGGTGGCTGTGGATCATGTCGTCCTTAGTGACCCAGAGGACTCCGGACCGAATGCCTCAGCTAACCTACGCTGCATGGCCTCCCTGATCCTGCAAAGTCTGCGGAAGGATCCTCGTATTCTTTGGATCAAGGAGAGGGACCATTACTGGCTGGCCACTCTCCTTGATCCACGGTACAAGAGTAAGGTTGCGGACCTTATCTTACCATCGCAGAGGGAGCAGAGGATGAGACAACTCCGGGAGGCCTTGCAGAAAGGTCTGTGCAACGTGTTCCCAGAGACTGGGAGGTTACAAACTCCTGGTCCTGGACAACGAGTTGCTGAGGCTTCGGTCAGTCAAAGAAGGAGCGGTGGGGAAGGTGGCCGTCTGACCGATGCGTTCAGACAATTCTTTAGTCCGCAGCCCCAAGGTATGATCGGTTCCAGCAACCATCGCCAGCGTCTGATATACATGGTGCAGGAATACCTAGGGGCAAGGTCAGACTTGGACACCTTCCCCACCGAAAATCCTCTGGCTTACTGGGTCTTGAGGATGGATCACTGGCCAGAGCTTGCACAGTATGCAATTGAGCTACTGGCCTGTCCTGCATCCAGCGTTCTTTTAGAACGCACATTCAGTGCTGCTGGGGGATTTGTCACGGATCACAGGGTGCGCCTGTCCACCGACTCTGTTGATCGACTGACCTTCATAAAGATGAACCAGTCTTGGATCACCACCAGCTACCAAACACCTGAAGCTGATATAACAGACTAATTTATTTTCAAATGTCACATCCCTTCAAGACTGATGCTGATGCTGAGAGACTGTCCTGTTATGTTGACTGACTATCCTCCTCCTCCTCAATGATCCGATTGATGATGATAGCTTGGAAGAACATTTTTGTTTCTGGGTGCCGCCACCAGTGGCTAAGGCCCAATTTTTCAGCCCCTGTTTAACAGGGGCGTGTTATTACAATATTTTATGCAATGCTTTGCAGCAGGGCTCATTCCTGCACTCCAACTAGAGTATCTGAGAGTGGTTGCAGTGTCGTGGCACCAGCACCAGTGGCTAAGGCCCAATTTTTCAGCCCCTGTTTAACAGGGGCGTGTAATTACAATTTTTGATGCAATACTTTGCAACAGGGCTCATTGCTGTGCTCCAAGTACAGTATCTGTGAGGGGTTGCAGTGTTGTGGCACCAGTGCCTAAGGCCCAATTTTTCTGCCCCTGTTTAACAGGGGCATGTAATTACAATTCTTGATCTAATAATTCACAGCAGGGCCCATTCCTGCGCCCACCAAGACTAACTGTGAGGCCTTACAGTGTTGTGTCAACACCACCACCACCACCACCACCACCACCAAAGGCCCAATTTTTCAGCCCCTGTTCAACAGGGGCATGCAATTACAATTCTTGATCTAATAATTCACAGCAGGGCCCATTCATGCGCCCACCAAGAGTAACTGTGAGGGCTCACAGTGTTGTGGCAACACCAACATGTAAGGGGCAAATTTCAGCTGAGTATATACGGCAGGCCCCTACTTTCAAACATCCAACTTACAAACGACTCCTCCTTGCAAACGGAAGGATACAACAGGAAGTGAGAGAAAATCTACCCCTAGGAAGGCAAATTCTCTCCTGTAAGAGTTAATATGGGAAAAAAAGTGTCTCCTCTCCACTGATGCTTTATCACCAATTCTTGTTTCAATAAAAAACCCAAATTTTCAAAAAACATTTGTCATTGGGACGGAAAGTGAGGTGAAATGTTCTGAACAGGTGCACAGACAGCAAAACAAATGTTACAGGGGTGATAACCCTTCCCTATGTTTTCCAAAAAGTTTAAAAATAGATTTTTTGGCTGGAGCTACACTTAAACAATGTACGTGTTCAAAATTACAGATTCTACATAAGAACAAACCTACAGTCCCTGTCTTGTATGCACCGCCTGTATACTGCTGTTCAGAGTATATAGGGCCTTTTTTATTTTGTGTGCGGGGTTCCCCTTAATATCCATACAAGGGGCTGGTAATGGGCTGGGGTGGGGGGGGGGGCTGTGATGGGGTAGCTATGCCATTTTTCTTAAAGATTTTCATCCATATTACCGGGACCAGACATTACATTAAAGCCGCAAGCAGTTTTAAATGGCTTTTTTTCCTTTAGAAATTTCATTTTGTGCAGGGACAGTTCTAAACACGGGAAACACGTGGCACTTCACAGGCATACTTTAGACACCCCCCAGGTACGATATTTAAAGGAATATTTGACTTTTTTTTTTCACTTTATGCATCATTAAAATGACTGCTCCTGAAAAACGGCCGTTTTTAAAACTTCTTTTTGCATTGATACATGTCCCCTGGTGCAGAACCCGGGTTCCCAAACCCTTTTTAGGACAATAACATGCATAATAGTCGTTATAATTAGCACTTTAGATTTTGAACGTTCGCATCCATTGTATTTAATAGGGTTCTAAAGTTCGTGCGAACTTTCGGTCCGTTCGCGGGTTCTGGTGCGAACCGAACCCGGGGGTGTTCGGCTCATCACTATCAGTGAGTAAAGCGGTGATGTGGCGGCCTTTTTTGGGGGCATCAGATTGGCTCGGGGGGGTGGCTGTGTCAGTTTCATTCCGGGACACTGTATTGTCCTGGAATGAAGGTGCCCGGGACAGACCTGCAAAATGCGGGACTGTCCCGGGCAATCCGGAACACGTGGTCACCCTAGCGTGGTACGATGACGTCATCTGGGAATTCCTGATGCCTAAACCTCATAGGAAAGAGGGAGGGACAGTCTCCATCCACTGATTATAAAGTTTAAGGAATGCATGGTCACCTGGAACTATGGACGGCACATTTATGCTGATCGTGCGCTTTTCAAGAGACCCGGGGGCAAAGTCGCTGAATACCGGGTGAACGCCCCAGACCATAAGGGGAGACGTATTACACTACCGGTTTTATCGGTAAAGTCCGTAAAGGATTGAGACTGTTACTGTAACAAGCCTGAGTGTCAGGAACCTCATGTCAGCCGTGCTCATTTGCATGTACATATTCATGAGTTTAGGAGCTTAACTGAAGAATCAGAGTTGAGAACACATCAGTGCACATACACATAGGCACCAAGGCGTGCACATGGGCACACAAGCGTGTCCACCACAGATCCTGGTGCCCGATGGCCTATTTAAACCTGAGGCCTGCATGATATCATTGCTGGATGGTCTTCAGCTTATACCCTGTGACCCGGGTTATTGAAATCTTGCTTGACCTTGTTACTGACCCGGCTACATCTGACTCTTCTCTGGATTTTCCTTGCCTGCTCATGTGTGCTGCTCACCCGTGTTACTGACCTCAGCCCTGACTTTCGACCAAGATTCTGCCTGCTGATTTTCTACTTCACTGCCAGCACGTTGCTGACCCTTCCCTCCCTCTGACCTGGACTCGTCATTCTGCACCTATCCACCTGGCTGTTACTGAACTCAGATTGTGACCTGACTCCACTTCTGACCTCAGTTCTTCCAAACCTTAAAGGGGTTGTAAACCTATGTGTTTTTTCACCTTAATGCATCCTATGCATTAAGGTGAAAAAACTCCTTGTAGTGTCCGGCCCCCCAGCCCCCCCGTTTTATTTACCTGAGCCCCGAATTTCCGTGGGCGCGATCCCTTCATCGCTCTCTCCACAGGTTCTTGGCTCTTCATTGGATATATTGATAGAAGCGCAGCCATTGGCTCCCGCTGCTGTCAATCAAATCCAATAATGCGGGCGCCGAGGGCGGGGCCTAGTCATACACTCGGTGTCTATGGACGCCGAGTGTATGACACAGGAGCGCGCCGCAAGGTAACCCCCTCGGGAGAGAGCTTCCCAGAGGGGGTTATCTAATGCAGGGAGGAGCCACGAGAGCCACCGTGGGACCCCAGAACAGGAGGATCGGGGCCACTCTGTGCAAAACTAACTGCACAGTGGAGGTAAGTATGACATGTTTGTTATTTTAAAAAAAATATTAACCTTTAGTGTCACTTTAAAGAGGAACAGCAGTCTGCTCACATAATTTGTAATAAAAACATCTTTGCCATTCTGAAGCTTCCCTCCAACCACTTTGCATATTATTTGATATATACTGTGATTCTGTACTTCTGTAAAAATATACTGCAGAAATCTCCCCTTGTACTTGACAACACATTGCTGACCCTTTCCTCTAGGGTTGCCAACCTGTCTGGGATTCACCCGGACAGTCCGGGTTTGGAATAATGTGTCCGGGTTTCAGTCTGTCTGAAACACGGACACATTATTCAGACTGGGCTGTGGCTCCCCAAGTAACTGAGATAGTCACACAAAAGTCTGTTGCCACCCGGGAGCTGCAGGCCGCTGTCTGAAGGCAGGTTTGGTACCACTGGGGCACTGGGGGAGGGTGGCGCTGATGTCAGCAAGAGCAGTTTGGCCACATCCAATGTTTGCCGCAGCGTGCTGCATTACCACTTTTGGTCACTATAGTTTGTAGTAACTGATTGTGTTTTTTTTGTTTCTCTGCCTGCAGGCAAAAGTCAGAGGAGATGGACAATCAGAAAGCCAGGCAGGACTGGTGCTACTAGGCGAACAAGGCAGCCGCCTGCGGTGCACTGCCCCTTAGCCAGTTGTTGCTGGGTCCAAAACCCCCGTCCCCCTGTCCCCAGAGCATCCTGCCCAAATACCGAGTCGGTGTCCCTGCTGCCACAGCTGCGCTGCTCAGCAGGGAGCTGTCCCTAAATGTACAGTGGCTGACAGCATCCACCGCTGCCAGCTGTTCTCATTGCTAGGGTTTGGTTGCTAGGACTGCCCATGTCCTAGCAACCAGTCACATGCTTGCCACTCCCCCAGGCCCCAGCATTCAGAGGAGGAGAAGGAGAAAGTTCCTCCTCCAAGCCTATCCAGTCCCAGTGCCCAGCCTTCCAGCTTCCACCTGCCCTGTAGCCGACTGTTGCAATGAGAAGGAACAGATCCTGATGTCAGCAATGGGGTCTTCACAATACTCCCTCCTCCCCTTCCACTACCCCAAATATTCTCCCACACCTCTCGACTCTCCTCACCCCACTTTGCTCCTCCATTCTAACTTTGGGGACCCTATTGAAAGGAAATGGGCTCTAGGGACCATGATGTAAGAGAGTTTTTGGGGAACCTGATGGAAGGTCGCTTTAGGGACCCTGATGTAAGGGGGCCCTGGAAAAACTGATGTAAGGGGGGCTCTGGGGACCCTGATGTAATGGGGGGCTCTGGAAAAACTGATGTATGGGGGGGGCTATGGGGACCCTGATGTAATGGGGGGCTCTGGAAAAACTGATGTAAGGGGGGCTCTGGGGACCCTGATGTAAGGGGGGTTACTTTGGGGATCCTAATGAAAGGGGGACTCTGATGTAAGGGGGAACTCTGGGGTCCCAGATCTAAAGAGGGGGGACTCTGGGGACCCTGATTTAAATAGGGGGGCTCTGGGGGGACCCTGATGTAAGGGGGGGCTCTGGGGACCCTGATGTAATGGGGGGCTATGGGGACCCTGATGTAAGGGGGGCTCTGGGGACCCTGATGTAAGGGGGGTTACTGTGGGGATCCTAATGAAAGGGGGACTCTGATATAAGGGGGAACTCCTCTGGGGTCCCTGATCTAAGGAGGGGGGACTCTGGGGACCCTGATTTAAAGAGGGGGCTCTGGGGTGACCATGATGTAAGGGGGGGATATTGGGATCCTAATGTAAGGGGAGACTTTGAGGAGCCTTATGAAAGTGGGGTTACTGATGTAAGGGCAAGCTCTGGGGACCCTGATTTAAGAAGGGGGAACTCTGGAGACCCTGATGTAAGAGAGGAACTCTGGGGACCATGGTTTAAGGAGAGCGGACCCTGATGTAAGGTGGGGGGGGACTCTGGGGACACTGATGAAAGGAGGGGAACTTTGGGGACTCTAATGAAAGGGGTAAACTCTGATGTAAGGGGGTCAGGCCCGGGGGGCCCAGGCCTAAAGCTGTGTAAGGGGCCCCAAAATTTCTGATGGCTGTTCTGTTCCCCACACATGCGTTCCGGCCAATAAGGTGCCACGCAAGCCGTGCTGCGCGCCACATCACTTCCTTCTAGCTTCCCATTCAGTCTCCACAAGGAGCTAACATTGGCAAGGAGGTGAGTAGGGATGAGCTTCGTGTTCGAGTCGAACATACGTTCGACTCGAACATCGGCTGTTCGATCGTTCGACGAAGATCGAACGATTTGGGCCGTTCGCGCCAAATTCGAGTGACGCAAACGGCCCACAATGCACTACGCCATCGCAGTGTCATCCAGGCGCTGTGATTGGCCAAGCATGCACTGTGACCCCGCATGCTTGGCCAATCACAGCGCCGGCAGCGAGGAGAGCAATGATTGGCCACAGGCAGGATGCCTGTGGCCAATTATTGCTGAGGGTGTTTAGTACACGCCCCACACTATAAAAGGCCGCCAGCACGGCGGCCTAGTGTAGTGTGTTCCGGAGCAGGGATAGAGCAGCGTAGGCAGGGACAGTGACTTTTATTTCTTTCTTGCTTAACCTGGATTCCTTTAGTTTAGGGAAAGAGAAGGATAGGTAGGGAGAGTGTCAGTGTGTTTTGTGCTTGTGCTATATTGTGCTTAAAAAAAACATTTTTTCTAGGGACAGAAAACTGTAGGTAGGGAGAGTGTGTCAGTTTCTTTCACTGTCAAAGTCCTTGTTTCCAGGGACCTGGAAGGACAGTGAGTGAATTCTCCTTGTGCTAAATTGTGCTTAAAAAAAACATTTTTTCTAGGGACAGAAAACTGTAGGTAGGGAGAGTGTGTCAGTTTCTTTCACTGTCAAAGTCCTTGTTTCCAGGGACCTGGAAGGACAGTGAGTGAATTCTCCTTGTGCTAAATTGTGCTTAAAAAAAACATTTTTTCTAGGGACAGAAAACTGTAGGTAGGGAGAGTGTGTCAGTTTCTTTCACTGTCAAAGTCCTTGTTTCCAGGGACCTGGAAGGACAGTGAGTGAATTCTCCTTGTGCTAAATTGTGCTTAAAAAAAACATTTTTTCTAGGGACAGAAAACTGTAGGTAGGGAGAGTGTGTCAGTTTCTTTCACTGTCAAAGTCCTTGTTTCCAGGGACCTGGAAGGACAGTGAGTGAATTCTCCTTGTGCTAAATTGTGCTTAAAAAAAACATTTTTTCTAGGGACAGAAAACTGTAGGTAGGGAGAGTGTGTCAGTTTCTTTCACTGTCAAAGTCCTTGTTTCCAGGGACCTGGAAGGACAGTGAGTGAATTCTCCTTGTGCTAAATTGTGCTTAAAAAAAACATTTTTTCTAGGGACAGAAAACTGTAGGTAGGGAGAGTGTGTCAGTTTCTTTCACTGTCAAAGTCCTTGTTTCCAGGGACCTGGAAGGACAGTGAGTGAATTCTCCTTGTGCTAAATTGTGCTTAAAAAAAACATTTTTTCTAGGGACAGAAAACTGTAGGTAGGGAGAGTGTGTCAGTTTCTTTCACTGTCAAAGTCCTTGTTTCCAGGGACCTGGAAGGACAGTGAGTGAATTCTCCTTGTGCTAAATTGTGCTTAAAAAAAACATTTTTTCTAGGGACAGAAAACTGTAGGTAGGGAGAGTGTGTCAGTTTCTTTCACTGTCAAAGTCCTTGTTTCCAGGGACCTGGAAGGACAGTGAGTGAATTCTCCTTGTGCTAAATTGTGCTTAAAAAAAACATTTTTTCTAGGGACAGAAAACTGTAGGTAGGGAGAGTGTGTCAGTTTCTTTCACTGTCAAAGTCCTTGTTTCCAGGGACCTGGAAGGACAGTGAGTGGATTCTCCTTGTGCTAAATTGTGCTTAAAAAAAACATTTTTTCTAGGGACAGAAAACTGTAGGTAGGGAGAGTGTGTCAGTTTCTTTCACTGTCAAAGTCCTTGTTTCCAGGGACCTGGAAGGACAGTGAGTGAATTCTCCTTGTGCTAAATTGTGCTTAAAAAAAACATTTTTTCTAGGGACAGAAAACTGTAGGTAGGGAGAGTGTGTCAGTTTCTTTCACTGTCAAAGTCCTTGTTTCCAGGGACCTGGAAGGACAGTGAGTGAATTCTCCTTGTGCTAAATTGTGCTTAAAAAAAACATTTTTTCTAGGGACAGAAAACTGTAGGTAGAGAGAGTGTGTCAGTTTCTTTCACTGTCAAAGTCCTTGTTTCCAGGGACCTGGAAGGACAGTGAGTGAATTCTCCTTGTGCTAAATTGTGCTTAAAAAAAACATTTTTTCTAGGGACAGAAAACTGTAGGTAGGGAGAGTGTGTCAGTTTCTTTCACTGTCAAAGTCCTTGTTTCCAGGGACCTGGAAGGACAGTGAGTGAATTCTCCTTGTGCTAAATTGTGCTTAAAAAAAACATTTTTTCTAGGGACAGAAAACTGTAGGTAGGGAGAGTGTGTCAGTTTCTTTCACTGTCAAAGTCCTTGTTTCCAGGGACCTGGAAGGACAGTGAGTGAATTCTCCTTGTGCTAAATTGTGCTTAAAAAAAACATTTTTTCTAGGGACAGAAAACTGTAGGTAGGGAGAGTGTGTCAGTTTCTTTCACTGTCAAAGTCCTTGTTTCCAGGGACAGAGAAGGACACCTGAAGGTAGCCCTTATTGCTTTTTTCCCATCTCCCTGCAGGCCATCTATTAGAATGTCTGGAAGGCAAACAAGGAGAGGCAGACAGTCAGGAGGCAATAAAAGAGGGCAAGCAGGCTCTGTGTCTGGGGGCAACAGTGCTGGTCGTGGACGCGGTGCATTGTCATCAGCACATGGCCATGGGACACGCTTGTCCTTCTTTTCGGCAGCTGGACATGTTGAGCCACATCATGCCGAAGACTTGGTAGAGTGGATGACCAAGCCCTCCTCCTCCTCCTCATCCTCTCTCACCCAGGCTCAGGGTACTGGAAAAGCAGCTGCCAAAGCGTCCTCTTCCCTGGTATCAATGTCAGACTCATCATCAGTCACTCCTTCCCTAGACCCACCATGTCCTCCTCCTGAGGAGTCCCCCGAACTGTTTCAGCACAGTGTTGGGTACATGCTCCAGGAGGATGCCCAGCGTTTCGAAGGGTCTGATGATGAAACCCAGCTAGAGGAAGGCAGTAGCGTGAGAGCAGACAGAGGGGATGCTCAAGAAGGACACCAATCTGGCAGTCATGTTCCAGCAGCTGCAGCATACTGCCAGATTGGCTCCAGTGATGAGGAGGGAGGTGATGATGAGGTCACTGACTCCACGTGGGTGCCTAATAGGAGAGAGGAGGAGGAGGAGGATGAGGAGGAGGCACATCTCCAACGAGGCAGGATGCCCTTTGGTGGCCAGCGTAAGGGCAGTACACCGACGGAATCACACCGCAGAGCTCCGCCTGTGCAGGGCGCTGCCTCTGCCCGTCATTCAAAAAGTTCTTTGGTGTGGGCCTTTTTTGAGGCTAGTGCATCAGATCGCACAGCTGCTGTTTGCAACATATGTCTCAAGCGTATATCGCGTGGCCAAAACATCAGCCGCTTGGGTACCACATGCCTGACCAGACATATGTTGACCTGCCATGCAGCTCGTTGGCAAGCCTACCTCAAAGACCCACACCAAAGAACAAAGCGGACCTCTCCTTGCACCGCATCAGCTGGGATCTCCAACCCCACTATAACTTCAGTCCTCTCTGAAACATGCACTGAGAGGAATGAAGGTGTAGAATTAGGTGTGTCACAGCCAAGTACTTGCGGCCACTCTGCTAGCAGTACACCGACGTCCGATTCTAGCAGGCAAATTTCCCTGCCCCAGCTGCTGGACCGTCGAAAGAAGTTCACTCCCAGCCATCCACATGCCCAGCGGTTGAATGCTAGCTTGGCTAAATTGCTAGCGCTTCAACTGCTGCCTTTTCAGTTGGTAGACTCGGCCCCCTTCCGTGAGTTTGTGCAATGTGCGGTTCCTCAGTGGCAGGTTCCCAAACGCCACTTTTTCTCACGGAAGGCTATTCCGGCTCTCTAACGGCATGTGGAAGGCAATGTCTTGGCCTCGCTGGACAGGGCGGTCAGCGGTAAGGTGCATATTACCGCTGACTCATGGTCCAGCAGGCATGGACAGGGACGTTACCTTTCTTTCACGGCCCATTGGGTCACTCTTTTGGCAGCTGGGAAGGATGCAGGACAAGGTGCAGTAGTGTTGGAGGTTGTCCCACCGCCACGCCTCCAAAATGCTACTACTGGTTGTGACACACCTCTCTCCTCCACCCCCTCCTCTTCTTCTTCCTCCATGGCCTCTTCCTGTGGTTTGTCCTATGAACCAGCGGTGCTCCGTAGCCGTTCACGGGGCTACGCAAGTACGCAGGCAAAAAGATGCCATGCGCTTGCGCTGGTGTGTTTGGGGGACAGAAGCCACACTGGGGCAGAGGTCCTGTCTGCTCTGCAGGGCCAGGCCGAGAGGTGGTTGACGCCACGCCAGCTTAAGCCAGGAATGGTGGTTTGCGACAATGGCACCAACCTCCTCTCCGCCCTCCGACAGGGACAACTGACCCATGTGCCCTGTGTGGCTCACGTCCTTAACCTGGTGGTGCAGCGGTTCTTGGGCAGGTACCCGGGCTTACAGGATGTCCTGAGGCAGGCCAGGAAAGTCTGTGTGCATTTCCGCAGATCTTATAATGCCAGTGCTCGCCTGGCTGAGCTGCAAAAGGAGTTGAACCTGCCCAAGAACCGCCTTATATGTGACATGCCCACCAGGTGGAACTCAACGTTGGCCATGCTGCAGCGGCTGCACACGCAGCAGAGGGCCATCAATGAGTACCTGTGCGACTACGGCACCAGGACAGGGTCAGGGGAGCTTGGTTTTTTTTCTCCACGCCAGTGGGGCATGATCAGGGATGCATGCACTGTCCTGGCACCATTTGAGGAGGCCACGAGGATGGTGAGCAGTGACAGTGCATGCATCAGTGACACTGTACCTCTTGTCCACCTGTTGGAGCACACGCTGCGTGGAATAATGGACAGGGCACTTGAGGCAGAACAGAGGCAGGAAGAGGAGGACTTCCTTGCCTCTCAAGGCCCCCTTTACCCAGACAGTGTTCCTTCTGTCCCACCCATCGCACAGGAAGAGGAGGAGGAGGAGGAGGAGGAGGAGGATTGTGTCAGCATGGAGGTGGAGGCTGGCACTCAGCATCATCAGCAGCAGTCTTTTAGGGATGATTTACAGTCCCAAGAAACCAGTGGACTTGTACGTGGCTGGGAGGAGGTGGCTGCGGATCATGTCGTCCTTAGTGACCCAGAGGACTCCGGAGCGAATGCCTCAGCAAACCTACGCTGCATGGCCTCCCTGATCCTGCAAAGTCTGCGGAAGGATCCTCGTATTCTTCGGATCAAGGAGAGGGACCATTACTGGCTGGCCACTCTCCTTGATCCACGGTACAAGGGTAAGGTTGCGGACCTTATGTTACCGTCGCAGAGGGAGCAGAGGATGAGACAACTCCGGGAGGCCTTGCAGAAAGGTCTGTGCAACGCGTTCCCAGAGACTGGGAGGTTACAAACTCCTGGTCCTGGACAACGAGTTGCTGAGGCTTCGGCCAGTCAAAGAAGGAGCGGTGGGGAAGGTGGCCGTCTGACCGATGCGTTCAGACAATTCTTTAGTCCGCAGCCCCAAAGTATGATCGGTTCCAGCAACCATCGCCAGCGTCTGATAAACATGGTGCAGGAATATCTAGGGGCAAGGTCAGACTTGGACACCTTCCCCACCGAAAATCCTCTGGCTTACTGGGTCTTGAGGATGGATCACTGGCCAGAGCTTGCACAGTATGCAATTGAGCTACTGGCCTGTCCTGCATCCAGCGTTCTTTCGGAACGCACATTCAGTGCTGCTGGAGGATTTGTCACGGATCACAGGGTGCGCCTGTCCACCGACTCGGTTGATCGACTGACTTTCATCAAGATGAACCAGTCTTGGATCACCACCAGCTACCACACACCTGATGCTGATATAACAGACTAATTGATTTTAACATGTCACATCCCTTCAAGACTGATGCTGATGCTGAGTGCCTGTGCTGTTATGTTGACTGGCTATCCTCCTCCTCCGAGTCCTCAATGATACGATTGATGATGATAGCTTGGAAGATCATTTTTGTTTATGGGTGCCGCCACCAGTGGCTAAGGCCCAATTTTTCAGCCCCTGTTTTACAGGGGCGTGTAATTACATTTTTTTTAGCAATAATTTGCCATAGGGCTCATTGCTGTGCTCCAAGTACAGTATCTGTGAGGGGTTGGAGTGTTGTGGCACCAGTGCCTAAGGCCCAATTTTTCAGCCCCTGTTTAACAGGGGCGTGTCATTACAATTTTTGAAGCAATACTTTGCAACAGGGCTCATTGCTGTGCTCCAAGTACAGTATCTGTGAGGGGTTGTAGTGTTGTGCCACCAGTGCCTAAGGCCCAATTTTTCAGCCCCTGTTCAACAGGGGCATGCAATTACAATTCTTGATCTAATAATTCACAGCAGGGTCCATTGCTGCACCCACCAAGAGTAACTCTGAGGGCTTACAGTCTTGTGGCAACGACCACCACCACCACCACCACGAAAGGCCCAATTTTTCAGCCCCTGTTCAAAAGGGGCATGTAATTACAATTCTTGATCTAATAATTCACAGCAGGGCCCATTGCTGCACCCACCAAGAGTAACTGTCAGGGCTTACAGTGTTGTGGCACCAGCACCACCATCAAAGCCCCAATTTTTACTACCACTGTTCAACAATTATATGTAATTAAAATTCCTGATATAATAGTTGACAGCAGGGCGTTCCAGCACCAACCAAGAGTAACTGAGTGCTTACAGTGTTGTGCCAACACCAACAACTAAGGGGCCTATTTCTGCAGAGTATATACGGCAGGTCCCTACTTTCAAACATCCAACTTACAAACGACTCCTACTTGCAAACGAAAGAAGACAACAGGAAGTGAGAGGAAATCTACCCCTAGAAAGGAAAATTCTCTCCTGTAAGAATAAATATGGGAGAAAGGGGTCTCATCTGTACTGATGCTTTATCAGCAATCCTTGTTTCAAGAAAAACACCACATTTCAAAAACAGTTGTCATTGGGACGGAAAGTGAGGTGAAATGTTCTGAACAGGGGCACAGACAGCAAAACAAATGTTACAGGGGTGATAACCCTTACCTATGTTTCCCAAAAAGTTTAAAAATAGATTTTTGGGCTGGAGCTACACTTCAACAATGTACCTGTTCAAAATTACAAACAGATTCTACATAAGAACAAACCTACAGTCCCTGTCTTGTATGCACCGCCTGTATACGGCTGTTCAGAGTATATAGGGCCTTTTTTATTTTATGTGCGGGGTTCCCCTTAATATCCATACAAGACCCAAAGGGGCTGGTAATGGGCTGGGGTAGGGGGGGGGGGGGTCATGGGGTAGCTATGCCATTTTTCTTAAAGAATTTCATCCATATTACCGGGACCAGACATTACATTAAAGCCGCAAGCAGTTTTAAATGGCTTTTTTTTCCTTTAGAAGTGTCATTTTGTGCAGGGACAGTTCTAAACACGGGAAACACGTGGCACTTCACAGGCATACTTTAGACACCCCCCAGGTACGATATTTAAAGGAATATTTGACTTTTTTTTTTTCACTTTATGCATCATTAAAATGACTGCTCCTGAAAAACGACCGTTTTTAAAACTTCTTTTTGCATTGATACATGTCCCCTGGTGCACAACCCGGGTTCCCAAACCCTATTTATGACAATAACATGCATAATAGTTGTTATAATTAGCACTTTAGAATTCGAACGTTCGCATCCATTGTATTTAATAGGGTTCTAATGTTCGTTCGAACTTTCGGTCCGTTCGCGGGTTCTGGTGCGAACCGAACCCGGGGGTGTTCGGCTCATCACTAGAGGTGAGAAAGCATCCCTGCACAGGTTGCATTTGCAGCCTTTTTATTATTTTTTTGGGGGGCGGGTGCAAGTAGCTGGTCTTGCCTAGGGCACAAAATAGTCTAGCACCGGCCCTGACACCAGGTCATTAGTTGGGTCAGGAATTGCATGTTTAGCTGGGGAAGCAGATTGAGTGTCAGTGATGAAACGTCCAATCAATCTGTGTCCAGTCAGGCAGGTCCTTGGATACATTGTTGGTACATTTAACCAACCAGTTGCCGACCAGTGACATACCCATACATCACTGGACTTCAAGTGGTTATACTGGTATGATATGTAGCCTCAGGCATCACGCCGGTAATGATTTTTTTAGAACTGGCGGTTGACTCTTTAGTACAGAGCATCCGGAAAGTGTTCACAGCGCTTCACTTTTTCCACATTTTGTTATGTTACAGCCTTATTCCAAAATATATTAAATTCATTATTTTCCTCAAAATTCTACAAACAATCCCCCATAATGACAACGTGAGAGGAGTTTTTTGAAATCTTTGCAAATTTATTAAAAATAAAAAAGGAAAAAAATCCCATGTACATAAGTATCACAGGCTCCTCCCATGTACATAAGTATCAGAGACTCCTCCCATGTATATAAGTATCACAGACTCCTCCCATGTATATAAGTATCACAGACTCCTCCCATGTACATAAGTATCAGACTCCTCCCATGTACATAAGTATCACAGACTCCTCCCATGTACATAAGTATCAGAGGCTCCTCCCATGTACATAAGTATCACAGGCTCTTGCCATGTACATAAGTATCACAGACTCCTCCCATGTACATAAGTATCACAGGCTCCTCCCATGCACATAAGTATCACAGGCTCCTCCCATGCACATAAGTATCACAGGCTCCTCCCATGCACATAAGTATCACAGGCTCCTCCCATGTAAATAAGTATCATAGGCTCCTCCCATGTACATAATTATCAAAGACTCCTCCCATGTACATAAGTATCACAGACACCTCCCATGTACAGAAGACTCCTTCCATGTACATAAGTATCACAGACTCCTCCCATGTACATAAGTATCACAGACTCCTCCCATGTACATAAATATCAAATGCTCCTCCCATGTACATAAGTATCACGGGCTCCTCCCATGTACATACGTGTCACAGGCTCCACCCATGTACATAAGTATCACAGGCTCTTGCCATGTACATAAGTATCACAGACTCCTCCCATGTACATAAGTATCGCAGGCTCCTCCCATGTACATAAGTATCACAGGCTCCTCCCATGTACATAAGAATCACAGACTCCTCCCATGTACATAAGTATCACAGGCTCCTCCCATGTACATAAGAATCACAGACTCCTCCCATGTACATAAGTATCACGGGCTCCTCCCATGTACATAAGTATCACAGGCTCCTCCCATGTACATAAGAATCACAGACTCCTCCCATGCACATAAGTATCACAGGCTCCTCCCATGTACATAAGTATCACAGGCTCCTCCCATGTACATAAGTATCACAGGCTCCTCCCATGTACATAAGAATCACAGGCTCCTCCCATGTACATAAGTATCACAGCCTTTGCTCAATACTTTGGTGAAGCTCCTTTGGCACCAATTACAGCCTCCAGTCTGTGTGAGTATGAAGCTACAAGCTTGGCACACCTATTTTTGGGCAGTTTCTCTTATTCTTCTTTGCAGGACCCCTTAAGCTCCATCAGGTTGGATGGGGGGTGTCGGTGCACAGCCATTTTCAGATCTCTCCAGAGATGTTCAATCGGGTTCAAGTCTGGGCTCTGGCTGGACCACTCAATGACGTTCACAGATTTGTCCCGTAGCCACTCCTTTGTCATCTTGGCCGTGTGCTTAGGGTCGTTGTCCTGTTGGAAGATGAACCTTCGCCCCAGTCTGAGGTCCAGAGCATTTTCATCAAGGATGTCTCTGTACATTGCTGCATTCATCTTTCCTTCCATCCTGACTAGTCTCCCAGTCTCCCAATACCACAGCATGATGCTGCCACCACCATGATTCACACTAGGGATGGTATTGGCTAGGTGATGAGCGTTGCCTGGTATCCTGCAGACATGATGCTTGCCATTCAGGCCAAATAGTTCAATCTTTGTTTCATTAAAGTGGAAGTAAACCCTCCTATAATTTTCAGGCAAGGAAGCTGCCATCTTGGCCTCTGTTTAATCTTCAACTGCCATGATGCTGCACATGTGATCAGTTATGACACCAGCCATTGGATGGTTTGACAGTTTGGTTGAGAGCACAACAAATGTGACAGTTGGCATTCCCGGGATGCCGGGAATGTAACTGCTTTTTGAAACTGTTAAATCGATGGGTTTACTTCCGCTTTAACCACAGGATTGCTTTTACAAGCCGTAGGTCGGGGAGGGTCAAGTGAACAATCAGATGGCAAGCATACCTCCCAACTGTCCCAAATTAGCCGGGACCATCCCAGGATTTAATGCAAGTCCCGGCGAATCAGACAGTGAAGCCCATTGCCGGAAAAAGTTCCGGCACTTGGTTCCAGTGCCTTGTCCGGTGGGGACACGCTAGCATGGGCACTGGTTGCGCGGGCTGTATGGGGTACCACACACACGGCGATCCAGTCTCTGTATTGCAGCTGACATCTCCCTGCCGGCTGCCTGTCACAGTAACTTACTCTGCAATTCCGAGATTGGATGTTGGTGTGCGGTATCACATACACAGTGTATTGGCTGCTCCCTCCTCCTCCCCCCGGTCCCCACGTGTACCTCCCCTCCACCGCCTCTCCGTCTGTCTGCAGTGCCACTTCGCTTCCAAGTGGACAGCGGGGAGGGGCGGGGAGCTGTCAGCCAGCCCAGGTCCTGGGAGTGGATTGGCTGAGCGCAGGTGGCCACGCCCCCCACTCCCACTTTCTGCACACACAGAGCTGACCAATGTAATCGGCCGTTCCTCCGGAAGTTTTCTATGGTTTGTCTTAACTTTGGAACTCTCATTTTTGGCCTTTTACAGGGAGTAGGTGCTCATTTACACTGTCATCATCCTCTGAAGAGCTATTTGCAGTAGATCGCTTTTCAGAGGGCGAATGATGAGTAGTGGGAAGGAGTTATGTTTTAACACCTAAAAATCCACACCACCACGGCGCAACTGTGTGCACTGCACGTATGTGGCGCAGCCCCATTCAGTTTGGTCACACCTGTTTTAGCCACGGCGTGCCTCGTGCACTGCAGGTTTCTACCTCCCTAAAAGCATTTGTTACCCCCAACATTCCCTATTCCTGATATATGTCTGCTGTCCCGTGTACTGGTATGAGGAAGTCTCCTCTTCTCTTTGTATTGCTTCCTGTGTGTGAAATCCCCGGTGATCCTGCCAGTCCCTGTGCTTTCCTATTAAAAACTGACCACACTAAGCAAGCGAGCACAGGGTGGTCAGTTCTCTAGCTATGCCGGGAACTCAGCCTGCTCTCTTCTAATGATTAGACTTGTCCTGACACACCTCCCCTGCACAGCTATTCACTGGGAAGCTCAGTGTCCTGACGTTTCTCCTCCCCCCCCCCCCCAGCTCTTATGCAGCTGAGAACAGAGGGAATGTGATCACTTATAAAAAAGGGAAACAAGGTATTTAGAATGTTGTTGTTTTTTTATATCTATACACAAATGTTTTGCCTTTCATTTCTATTTTAAACTGAACGGCTTGTTTTACAAGGTGATCGTTTCCAATCACTTTAAGTGTCCTCATTCTCAAGTTGGAAAGTTGGGAGGTATGTGTAAGGTGTATGGTGAGCTTTAGATATACCAACAACTAATAGTGCAAGCATAGGTGTGCGCAGACTATTGTATTAGGGCGTGCACCTCAAAGCCCAAACACACACACGTGTGTGCATGTGTATACAGTATATACTGATGGTATCAGTCATTTTTATTTTTATTATTTTATTTTTATTTATTTAAAAAAAAATTTATTTTTTTTTTTACAAATTTTGTAGGGACCCTGTTAGTGGGCTGTGGTGAAACATCAGGGGTTTAAACAGGGGCGATCTGCGCCACACAGGGTGATTAGGGTGTTCCCAGGCACACCTGGCACACCCTGCTCACACACCCATGAGTAGGGGAGTGGGCGGTGTCAGTAGTTTTTATTTTTTATTATTTTAGTTTTCATTATTATTTTTTTTAATATTTTTTTTTTTTGGAGCTACATTAGGGGGCTGTGGTGAAATATCAGGGGTCCAAACAGGGGCGATCTGCGCAACAAAGGGTGATTAGGGTGTGCCCTGGCACACCCTACTCGCACACCCATGAGTAGGGGAGTGGGTAGTGTCAGTAGTTTTTATTTTTATTATTTTAGTTTTTATTATTTTAGTTTTTAATTATTAAATTTTTTTACAATAATTTTTTTGGAGCCCCATTAGGGGGCTGTGGTGAAATATCAGGGGTCCAAACTGGGGCGATCTGCACCATACGGGGTGATTAGGGTGTGCCCTGGCACACCTGGCACACCCTGCTTGCACACCCATGAGTAGGGGAGTGGGCGGTGTCAGTAGTTTTTATTTTTATTATTTTCGTATTTATTATTTTAGTTTTTAATTATTTAATTTTTTTTACAATTTCTTTTTTGGAGCCCCATTAGGGGGCTGTGGTGAAATATCAGGGGTCCAAACAGGGGGAATCTGCGCCACACGGGGTGATTAGGGTGTGCCCAGGCACACCCTGCTCGCACAATGAGTAGGGGAGTGGGCGGTGTCAGTAGTTTTTATTTTTATTATTTTCGTTTTTATTATTTTCGTTTTTAATTATAATTTTTTTTTTACAATTTCTTTTTTGGAGCCCCATTAGGGGGCTGTGGTGAAATATCAGGGGTCCAAACAGGGGGAATCTGCGCCACACGGGGTGATTAGGGTATTCCCAGGCACACCTGGCACACCCTGCTTGCACACCCATGAGTAGGGGAGTGGGCGGTGTCAGTAGTTTTTATTTTTTATTATTTTATTTATTAATAAAAAAAAATTTGGAGTCCCATTAGGGGGCTGTGGTGAAATATCAGGGGTCCAAACAGGGGCGATCTGTGCCACACGGGGTGATTAGGGTGTGCCCAGGCACACCCTGCTCGCACAATGAGTAGAGGAGTGGGTGGTGTCAGTAGATTTTATTTTTATTATTTTCGTTTTTATTATTGTAGTTTTTAATTATTATTTTTTTTTTACAATTTATTTTTTGGAGCCCCATTAGGGGGCTGTGGTGAAATATCAGGGGTCCAAACAGGGGGAATCGGCGCCACACGGGGTGATTAGGGTGTTCCCAGGCACACCTGGCACACCCTGCTTGCACACCCATGAGTAGGGGAGTGGGCGGTGTCAGTAGTTTTTATTTTTTATTATTTTATTTTTTAATAAAAAAAAATTGGAGTCCCATTAGGGGGCTGTGGTGAAATATCAGGGGTCCAAACAGGGGTGATCTGCGCCACACGGGGTGATTAGGGTGTGCCCAGGCACACCCTGCTCGCACAATGAGTAGGGGAGTGGGCGGTGTCAGTAGTTTTTATTTTTATTATTTTCGTTTTTATTATTTTCGTTTTTAATTATTAATTTTTTTTTACAATTTCTTTTTTGGAGCCCCATTAGGGGGCTGTGGTGAAATATCAGGGGTCCAAACAGGGGGAATCGGCGCCACACGGGGTGATTAGGGTGTCCCCAGGCACACCTGGCACACCCTGCTTGCACACCCATGAGTAGGGGAGTGGGCGGTGTCAGTAGTTTTTATTTTTTATTATTTTATTTTTTAATAAAAAAAATTTGGAGTCCCATTAGGGGGCTGTGGTGAAATAGCAGGGGTCCAAACAGGGGCGATCTGTGCCACACGGGGTGATTAGGGTGTGCCCAGGCACACCCTGCTCGCACAATGAGTAGGGGAGTGGGCGGTGTCAGTAGTTTTTATTTTTATTATTTTCGTTTTTATTATTTTCGTTTTTAATTATTAATTTTTTTTTACAATTTCTTTTTTGGAGCCCCATTAGGGGGCTGTGGTGAAATATCAGGAGTCCAAACAGGGGCGATCTGCGCCACATGGGGTGATTAGAGTGTGCTTAGAGTGTGCCCAGGCACACCCTTCTCGCACAATGAGTAGGGGAGTGGGCGGTGTCAGTCGTTTTTATTTTTAATTTTATTTTTATTATTTTCGTTTTTATTATTTTAGTTTTTTTAGTTTTTAATTATTTTATTTTTTTTACAATTTCTTTTTTGGAGCCCCATCAGGGGGCTGTGGTGAAATATCAGGGGTCCAAACAGGGGCGATCTGCGCCACACGGGGTGATTAGGGTGTGCCCTGGCACACCTTGTGCGCATGCTTATGAGTGCAAGGGTCTACCTGGCTGGATATCCATTCAAGTTGTAAACTGATTGGATGGGTTAGGTAGGTACATAGTTTTAATAAAGTAAAAAAAAAAAGTTGATTGAACGAAGATTGTGTGGATTGTAATGTGTATGCTGAGCCTTAAGCCCCGTACACACGGTCGGACTTTTGCCCAACAAACTTCATTTTGAGCAAGTTGGACCAACAATCCGACCCGTGTGTACGCTCCATCGGACAAACTTTTTTCGTTTGGTTTTGGATTTCATCGGACAAAAGTTGGGTCTGCAAACGGACAAACTTTTGGCCAACAAAAGTCCGATGGAGCAAAGTCCGACCGTGTGTACAGAAAACCATCGGACTTTAGTCCGATGGACAAAACAACTAATGTTAAAATCAACCAACAATAGCAGAAGTTGACCAAAGGGTGGCAGAAAAGAGCAGAAAAAACACGTGATGTTGTAAGAAGTTTTAAGAAAGTTTGCAGAAAAGTCCTGTGGTGTGTATGCTATGGGTGTTCCCGACCAACTCCGTTCGGACAAAAAAACATGGAAAAGTCCGATGGAAGTCCGACCGTGTGTACGAGGCTTTAGATCTGTAATCAGTCACAGGCAGGTGCACTTTATCAGAGAAAACGTATTTTTACTGTGCAAATTAAAATAAATGTATCAATATTGTAGAATCTGAGTTCTTGTTTCTGTATCGTCCGGGAAGAAAGTTTCCTCAGCAGTCAGAGCTCAGTCCCAGCAAACAGTCCGTCTCCTAGCGACACTTCACTACCGACCAATCCCGGCTCCCCCCTGACATTCCGCAATGTAAAGAATGAGAAGCCCCATTGTAGAGGTGACACACGTGTTCATTCACACCCAGATCTGCGACTTCTCCGTACACATCGCACGGCAACACAAGGTGAGGACAACCGCTTCCCGCACCTCCATTACTCTATTACTTTCTGTTTATTGTTTATTATTTGTATGTTATTATTTTTTTATTATTTGTTTGTTTGTTTTTGTTTTATTTGTTTGTGTTTTTGTTATTTTTTTATTGTTTGTTATTTTTTTTATTTGTTTATTTTTTTATTGTTTGTTTGCTATTTTTTTGTTTTTTATTTTTTGTGTTTTTATTTGTTTGTTATTTTTTTATTGTTTGTTTGTTATTTTTTTATTTTTTTATTTGTTTATATTTTTATTACTTGTTTGTTATTTTATTTGTTTGTTTGTGTAGAAGATGTGATGACTTCACGCCCTCTTTCTTTTTTGCTACAATCAGAAGTGAATTGATGTCACTCATTGATTTTTCGATACAATTTGTACGTTTGGGAATGTTCGCGGCTTGTGACGTTTTCCTGCTTTGTATTGTAGCAAATATTTAGAAAAAAAAAATACAGTATCTATTTTATTTTTTACGCTCTCTCTGGCATTGAAGTCGGGTCGCAGTCGTGCAGGAACCTTTTCTGAAGTTCAAGCGACTTCTGGATTGTCAATTGGAACGCCTCTCATAGAGATACATGGCACTTCACATGTCCCTGTAACTTTGGGTGTCACAAGTCGCACAAGGAGCCTAACAGTTTACAGGGACCCCCCCCCCCCTCGTTCACACCGAACACAGGTTTGAAATCTCGCACAATTTCAAACCCGCATCTCAATGCGATTTGAAAAGACGACTGTGCGGGTTCAATGCACAGATGGCTATTGAAATCGCCCCCCCCCCCCGAAGTCACCAACAGTAGTGCAGGGACTACTTTTCGAAATCGGTGCGGCGCCGCAAAGTCGGCGTTACACCGATTGGGACAGTGCCATTGCCGGCAATAGGCTGTGAATTTGACATGCGATTTGACATGTCAAAATCACATGTCAGATCGTGCCGATGTGAACAGGGGCTTAGGCTTGGTTCACATTAGTGCAATGCATTTTTGAGGCAATTTGAGGTGCAATTATGCAGTGTGACTTGTGAGTGATTTTGACGCAATTTTACTCCTGTGCAATTTTCATGCGATTTCTTCCCTAGAAGTCAAGGGGCTGCTGCTGCTTTTAGAGGTGCACCGGAACTGAATTTATTCTCTCTTGAGAAGAGGAGAATAAGGGGGGATATGATCTCCGTGTACAAATATATAAGGGGTCCATATAGTGAACTTGGTGTTGAGTTATTCACTTTACGGTCATCACAAAGGACAAGGGGGCACTCTTTACGTCTAGAGGAAAAGAGATTTCATCTCCAAATACGGAAAGGTTTCTTCACAGTAAGAGCTGTGAAAATGTGGAATAGACTCCCTGCAGAGGTGGGTCTGGCCAGCTCAGTAGATTGCTTTACTGTAAGGCCCCTTTCACACTGAGGCGCTTTGCAGGCGCTATTGCGCTAAAAATAGCGCCTGCAATGCGCCCCAAAAAAGCCGCTCAATTGTATCCAGTGTGAAAGCCTGAGGGCTTTCACACTGGAGCGTTGCGCTTGCAGGAGGGTCAAAAAACTTCTGCAAGCCGCATCTTTGAGGCGCGATAGAAGCGGTAAAAATAGCGCTCCTATAGCGCCCCTGCCCATTGAAATCAATTGGGTAGCGCCTCCAAAACGCCCGCAAAACGCCGCAAAAGAGGCGTTATTGCAGGCGTTTTTAACCCTTTTTCAGCCGCTAGCGGGGGTTAAAATCACCCCGCTAGCGCCCGCAAATCGCGGCAAAAACGACGGTATAGCGGCGTTAAAAATAGCGCCGCTATACCGCCAGCGCATCCAGCGCCTCAGTGTGAAAGTAGCCTAAGAAAGGTCTGGATACTTTCCTAGATGTACAGAATATAACTGGGTACTGACATTCAGGGCCGCCATCAGGGGGGTACAGGCAGTACACTTGTAAGGGGCCCGGAGGTCCCCAGGGGCCCGGGTGGCAACCCCCCCTTTTTTATTTTTTGTAAGGGGCCCGGAGGTCCCCAGATGGCAACCCCCCTTTTTTTTATTTTATTTATTCTTTTTTTTTTATTTTAGTATATTTATTTTTTCTTTTTTGTAAGGGGCCCAGAGGTCCCCAGAGGCCTGGAGGTCCCCAGGGGCCCAGATGGCAACCCCCCTTTGTAAGGGGCCCAGAAGCCCGGAGGTCCCCAGGAGCCCGGATGGCAACCCCCACTTTTTTTTTGTAAGGGGCCATGAGGTCCCCAGGGCCCTGGATGGCAACCCTCCTTTTTTTTTTTTTATAATTTTATTTTTTATTTGTTTTATTTTTAGTTTTTGTAAGGGGCCCAGAGGTCCCCAGAGGCCCGGAGGTCCCCAAGGGCCCGGATGGCAACCCCCCGACCTCAATAATTTGCGGCGGCAGCACCCCACCCCCCCCGCTTCTCAATTAATATGAATTTATTGTCAGACATTATTGCCACCTTTTGAAGTGTTAAAAATCCTGCTTTTGGTCAGTTAAAAAAAACTGCACAAAAATGCACCTCTCCTTTGAAATGCATTGAAAACGCAGAAAAAATGGCTAAAAAAATGCACCCATGTTGCGTTTTTGATGCATTTTTTTGAGTCACATGACCTATGAAATACGCACCATAAGCATGGTAAAATCCAGCAAAAAATGCAGTAAATTTGCTGCAAAGTCGCATGCGTTTAAAGCAGCCATTATCAGTACCTTTTTTTCTTTCAGCACAACGCTGAAAACCCCTATTTTTGGCAGCCGGAATTTCGGTGCATCACTTGCTGCTTTGCCTGGAAAGAGAATTGAGGGTTAAAAAAAAAAAAAAACATTAAATCCCTGTCAAAATCACATGGACATGCGTCTGTGTGATTCCTTTAAACTCTATGGGACGAAAATCACGCTGGAATCGCACCAAAGTAACACGGGAGCCTTTCCAAAAAATTGCTCCAATGCCGCGTTGCATTGATGTGTGAACGGGCACCATTAAAAAAAAATTTGATTTTCATTGTCATGTGATTCTGTGCGATTCCAAAGTCACATCAGAAGTCGCAGGAATGTAAACCAGGCCCGAGTCTCGGTTTACACCTGTGCCATTTGTGGTGCATTTGTATACACACAAAAAAAAAGTTTTGCCTTCAGATATACTGTAAAATATTTTCTGGAAATTACAACTAAATCAGCTTCAGCACTCCAGAAAATGACCCATTTGCTGATTTATGTCACGTGGTATTTGCACAGCGTTTTTTCAAACGCAATTTTTGGGGAAAAAATACAAAAAAAGGGAGGACCCCCACTATGCCAACATCCAATAAGTATATATTTAAGGATTGAGGACAACGCTCAAAGAAAAAAAGCGGACTTTGCCGGCACATCATGAGGCAGTATATATTATACAAAAATTGTCTTTATTACAAAAATGGATTAAAAAACATTAGAAACATTGAAACAACACCCTGATATTCGAAAAGGTCAACAGATACCCAATACAACAGACATGAAGGTTGGATCCATTTCATATGTAAGTAGAGAATGAATGGTAGGTAATTATATCTTGTGACAGCAGGAAGGTAAAGTCACCTGGTTGCATCCAGGGGGGTAGATATATTTCTCCCAGATTCAGGCTTTATGCTGACTTATACAACTAGGGTGGAGAGTTGTATAAGCCCAGCTGAGGCTAGTAGGCTCATGGATGACTCATACCTCTAGGGAGAGTGGGGGGCGTCGTACAGACAGGGAGTTGATGAGGCCAGCTGAAGCTTGTCAGCTCATTTAGGCCTCTATAAGAACTCCCAGATTCATTAGGTGTTAGCTCATGCCTGGAACCAGACCTGTGTGGACTGTCTAGGGAGAGTGAACCCCTGAGCGGTGAGGCAAAGCCTGTGTGGCTATTTGTTTGGACTTTTACTAAACCAGGGACTTAGGGACTAGGACAGCACTAGGCTGATCCCAGTTGTTAGTTAGGAAACCTGTATGTTTAGTCAGAGGTCAACTTGACCAGGATTTATTTTGGTTATGTTTCTTTTGCTTTGCTGTGTTTTGTCACTGTAAATAGAAAATAAACCGCACCTTTTTTGATTTTGAAAACCACAACCTCCGTTTGCTGGGCCTGTTTTGTGTGGGGAGCCCATCCCGGGGGTCACACACACCCGCTGCCGAGCTAACCCCCTCACAGTTGGTGGAGAATGCGGGCAGTTTTTTTAAGCCAGCATGGAGGAGATACTGAAGCAGCTGGCTCTAGCAAATGCCAATCAACAGCAGACAAATGCAGGTTTGCAAAAGAGCCTTGCAGCTCAACAACAGAACTTCGCAGCCCAGCAGCAAGCTCATCAACAGAGCCTTGCAGCTCAGAGTCAGCAACAAGCCCAGCAGCAATCTGAGGCCCGCTTCATAGACCTGTTACAGAAGCAAGAGCAGAGACTACAACAAATGGAAGCAGTAATGCAGCAACGTCCGCAGACCAGTGAGGAAAGCCGTCCCACTAATACCGCGTCCTTTGGGGTGAGTCGTTTATTGACAAAAATGACTGGAGAGGATGATCCAGAGGTATTTTTGACCACATTTGAAAGGACTGCTGAAAGAGAAAAGTGGCCTGAGGAGCAGTGGGCTGGACTGGTGGCTCCTCTGTTAACTGGTGAATCGCAGAAGGCTTACTATGACCTAGAGCCTGACCAAGCAAAAGACTATGTGATGCTAAAAGCTGAAATATTGGCAAGGCTGGGTGTCACCCAGGCTGTCCGGGCTCAGCGTGTGCATAACTGGACTTTCCAGCTTGCAAAACCCCCCAGGTCTCAAATGTATGATCTCATTCACCTAAGCAGAAAGTGGCTACAGCCAGAGACTTTGTCCGCACCAAAGATTGTGGAACGTGTTGTAATGGATCGGTTTTTGAGAGCTCTTCCTACTGCCATCCAAAAGTGGGTAAGCCATGGAGACCCAGAGACGGCCGATGGTCTTGTGGATCGTGTGGAGAAATACTTGGCTACAGAGAACCTGACAGCCTCTTCCAGAGACACTCGGACTTTCCACCCTAAGACCAGACCATCCCCAGGGGCGGATAAGAGGATTCCAAGGGGTGAGGGTGGAGAGAGTGAGAGGGTGGGAGCTCTACCCCAAGTTTGGCGAGAACAGCCTGGGAAATCAGCGGCTCAAGAGGCGGCAAGAAGGATCGTTTGCTACCGCTGCCGGCAAGCGGGACATATTGCAGCCAATTGCCCGGTTGTGGAGGAACCCATGCAGTGTGACTTTCTGATGGGCAGACGTCAGTCGCTGTGTGCGACAGTCGCATGCACTGCCATTCGAGGAACTGAGAAACATTTATGCAAAATGTGTGTTAATGGTAGAAATGTTGTGGTATTGCTGGATTCAGGTAGCCTTGTGACCCTGATAAAGGCTGAGTTAGTTAAAACAGAGGTCTCTGGGAATAGCAAGGTAGCTGTTATTTGTGTGCATGGGGACACCCGAGAGTATCCAGTGACTACAGTGTGTTTCAAGACCCCCAAAGGTACCCTCTCTCATCCAGTGGGCTTAGTATCTCAGTTACCGCATGACGCCATTGTGGGAAGGGATTTTCCGAAGTTCTGGGAACTGTGGGATGATCCTGAGCCCCCCACTGGTGCCCCTATGTACCAGGAATGGGATAGCCAGAACTCCCCTGAGAGTGGTGAGGACTCTCCGGAATTTCCCTTATCAGTATTGGCAGGGGAGACTCAAGAAACTGGAGAGGAGCCCACCTCCTCAGACGAAAACCTACCGTCTGTGGAGTTTTCTGATCTTGAGGTTCACAGGGAAAACTTTGCCACAGAACAGTTGAAAGACCCCGCCCTAATAAAGGCACGGGAAAACGTAGTGAAAATAGATGGCGAGTTAGTGAACCCAGATAATACCTGCACTTACCCATACTTCAGCGTAGAGAAGGACCTACTGTATCGGGTGGCAAAAAGGGCAGAAGAAACCGTTGAGCAGCTTGTGGTGCCCAAACCTTACAGGAAGTTGGTGTTGGAGTTGGCCCATGGGCACATTCTTGGAGGTCATCTGGGGACAGAGAAAACCCGAGAGAGGGTATTACAGAGATTCTATTGGCCGGGGGTGATAAAGGACATAGAAAATTATTGTTCCTCCTGCCCTGTGTGTCAGAGGTCGGCCCCGATGCCACATTTCCGTAGCCCGCTGGTCCCTCTACCCATCATTGAGGTCCCGTTTGAGAGGATCGCCATGGATTTGGTAGGTCCTATAATCAAGTCCGCTAGGGGGCACCAGTACATATTAGTTATAATGGACTATGCCACCCGTTATCCAGAAGCGATCCCTCTCCGAAATACCTCGGCCAAAACCATAGCCAAAGAGCTATCTCTTGTGTTTAGCCGGGTGGGTATTTGTAGAGAACTGCTTACGGACCAAGGTACACCCTTTATGTCCCGGGTTATGAAGGAGCTGTGTAAATTGTTCAAAGTGACGCAATTACGTACATCTGTGTATCACCCCCAAACCGATGGGCTGGTTGAAAGATTCAACAAAACCCTAAAGCAAATGTTGAAGAAAGTGGTGGATAGAGATGGAAAGGATTGGGACTGTCTACTTCCTTATCTGATGTTTGCTATTAGGGAGGTGCCCCAATCCTCTACGGGATTCTCCCCCTTTGAGTTACTGTATGGGAGACACCCAAGAGGGCTGTTGGATATTGCCAAGGAAACTTGGGAAAGTGAGAGTTCTCCCCACAGGAGTGTGATTGAGCATGTCGCCCTGATGCAAGACCGAATTGCACAGGTAATGCCCATCGTGAAGGAACATTTGGCCCAAGCGCAGTTAGCACAGCAGAGAGTGTACAACCGTGGAGCCAAGACCCGTACCTTTTCCCCGGGGGATAGGATACTGGTACTTGTCCCTACGGTTGAAAGTAAATTCCTTGCCAAATGGCAAGGCCCCTACGAGATAATGGAAAAAGTGAGCGAAGTGAATTACAAGGTCAGACAACCAGGAAGGCGAAAGCCCGAACAGATCTATCACGTTAATCTGTTGAAAGCCTGGAGGGATAGAGAGTCCCTAGTCGCAGACACTTGGTCACCAGCTCAAACTGGTTGCGTGATTCCTGAGGTTGGAATAGCAGCCACCTTGTCACAACCCCAACAACAGGAGGTTAAGGAGTTTGTGCTTCGCAACAAGGAGGTATTCTCTGAGCTGCCGGGACAAACATCTGGGGTAGAGCATGACATCATTACCCCGCCCGGTGAAAGGGTGAAGTTAAAACCCTATCGGATCCCAGAGGCCCGACGGGAGGCAATACGGGAGGAAGTACAGAAAATGCTGAACTTAGGGGTGATAGAGGAGTCCCAAAGTGATTGGTCTAGTCCCATTGTGTTGGTGCCTAAACCGGATGGGAGCTGGCGATTTTGTAACGATTTTCGTCAGTTGAACAAAGTTACAAAATTTGACACCTACCCCATGCCACGTATAGATGAGTTGATCGACCGGCTGGGAACAGCCCGATACATGACGACTCTTGACCTCACAAAAGGGTATTGGCAAATCCCCCTGGCCAAATTGGCCAAAGAGAAAACCGCATTTGTAACCCCAGACGGGGCGTTCCAATATAAAAGAATGCCGTTCGGGTTACAGAATGCGCCGGCCACGTTCCAGCGGAAAATGGACCAGATGCTGAGGCCCCATCGGAAGTATGCTGCGGCTTACCTGGATGACGTAATTGTCCATAGCACAGATTGGGCCTCACATCTGCCAAAAGTGCAAGCAGTCCTGGACTCTGTTCGGGAAGCGGGGTTTACGGCTAACCCCAAGAAGTGTACCATTGGGCAGGAGGAGGCCAAATATCTTGGGTACACCATTGGGAGGGGAGTAATAAAACCCCAACTCAACAAAGTCGAGGCCATCCAGAGTTGGCCACGTCCCAACAGCAAGAAGCAGGTACGAGCCTTTCTGGGAATCGCTGGGTATTATCGGCGATTCATTCCCCACTTTGCCTCTAAGGCTGTGCCCCTAACCAACCTAACGAAGGGGAAAGGGTCGGTCATGATTAAATGGACCCCCGAGGCGGAGGCAGCATTCCAATTCTTGAAACAAGCCTTATGTAGCCAGCCAGTGTTGTACTCACCCGACTTCTCTAAAGACTTTGTCGTACAAAGTGATGCGTCAGATGTGGGGTTAGGAGCAGTATTGTCCCAGGTCTGGAACGGGGAAGAGCACCCAGTCATTTACCTCAGCAGGAAGTTGAAGTCCCATGAGGTAAATTACGCCACCGTTGAAAAGGAGTGTTTAGCGGTGAAGTGGGCTCTAGATTCCCTTCGGTACTACCTGCTAGGTAGGCACTTTGACATGGTTACGGATCACGCTCCGTTAAAGTGGATGGCTCAAAACAAGGAAACAAATAGAAGAGTGAATAGGTGGTTCCTGGCCCTCCAGGAATTCAACTTCACAGTAAAGCATCGCCCTGGCGTTCAAATGGGGAATGTGGATGCTTTGTCTCGAGTACATGAATGCCTGATTGCTGGTGTTCCAACCCCGAGGTTAAAACAAGAGGGGGGGGTATGTGACAGCAGGAAGGTAAAGTCACCTGGTTGCATCCAGGGGGGTAGATATATTTCTCCCAGATTCAGGCTTTATGCTGACTTATACAACTAGGGTGGAGAGTTGTATAAGCCCAGCTGAGGCTAATAGGCTCATGGATGACTCATACCTCTAGGGAGAGTGGGGGGCGTCGTACAGACAGGGAGTTGATGAGGCCAGCTGAAGCTTGTCAGCTCATTTAGGCCTCTATAAGAACTCCCAGATTCATTAGGTGTTAGCTCATGCCTGGAACCAGACCTGTGTGGACTGTCTAGGGAGAGTGAACCCCTGTGCGGTGAGGCAAAGCCTGTGTGGCTATTTGTTTGGACTTTTACTAAACCAGGGACTTAGGGACTAGGACAGCACTAGGCTGATCCCAGTTGTTAGTTAGGAAACCTGTATGTTTAGTCAGAGGTCAACTTGACCAGGATTTATTTTGGTTATGTTTCTTTTGCTTTGCTGTGTTTTGTCACTGTAAATAGAAAATAAACCGCACCTTTTTTGATTTTGAAAACCACAACCTCCGTTTGCTGGGCCTGTTTTGTGTGGGGAGCCCATCCCGGGGGTCACACACACCCGCTGCCGAGCTAACCCCCTCACAATCTGTATAGAAAATTATGATCCAGTAATTCCTCCACGCTTGTTGGTCAACGCGTTTCGCAAATTTTGTAGCTTCCTCAGGACACTGGGTAGGTGCTGATATACAAGTTAAAATATGAACAAAAGAAAAAGAAAGTATAAATATCCAAAATAGTATATAAATGTGCAGTGCACAAAAAATATTAGAAAGTACATACCGTATATACTCGAGTATAAGCCGAGTTTTTCAGCGCATTTTTTTTTGTGCTGAACATGCCCCCCTTGGCTTATACTCGAGTCACCTTTTTGCGCCTGATCTCCCGAATTTTGGGGACCCGGTACCAGCCGGCCGTAGGTCACCTGGACCCCAACCTTGGCACGCATGTAGCCCCACTCTTCCTCTACAAGTGTGCAAAGTTTGTTGTCCGGAGGACCTACGGTCGGGGAGCACCGATAGTTCAAAGCCGGATACCCCTTCCATAGACTCCAATGTAAATGGTCATTTCTCCGGTGAATTTGGGGACCAAGTACTAGCCGGTCAAAGGTCCCTTGGACCCGGAACTTGGCACACATGTCGCCCCATTTCTCCTCTACGAGTGTGCAAAGTTTTTTGTCTGGGGGACCTACGGCCGGGGAGCACCGATTTTTCAAAGCCAGGCACCCCTTCCATAGACTCCCATGTTAAACGTCAGTCTAGTCATGGACACAGTGAGTAGTGATGAGCCGAACACCCCCGGGTTCGGTTCGCACCAGAACCCGCGAACGGACCGAAAGTTCGTACGAACATTAGAACCCTATTAAATACAATGGATGCGAACGTTCGAATTCTAAAGTGCTAATTATAACAACTATTATGCATGTTATTGTCCTAAAAAGGGTTTGGGAACCCGGGTTCTGCACCAGGGGACATGTATCAATGCAAAAAGAAGTTTTAAAAACGGTCGTTTTTCGGGAGCAGTCATTTTAATGATGCATAAAGTGAAAAAAAAAAAGTCAAATATTCCTTTAAATATCGTACCTGGGGGGTGTCTAAAGTATGCCTGTGAAGTGCCACGTGTTTCCCGTGTTTAGAACTGTCCCTGCACAAAATGACACTTCTAAAGGAAAAAAAAGCCATTTAAAACTGCTTGCGGCTTTAATGTAATGTCTGGCCCCGGTAATATGGATGAAAATCTTTAAGAAAAATGGCATAGCTACCCCATGACCCCCCCCCCTACCCCAGCCCATTACCAGCCCCTTTGGGTCTTGTATGGATATTAAGGGGAACCCCGCACATAAAATAAAAAAGGCCCTATATACTCTGAACAGCCGTATACAGGCGGTGCATACAAGACAGGGACTGTAGGTTTGTTCTTATGTAGAATGTGTTTGTAATTTTGAACAGGTACATTGTTGAAGTGTAGCTCCAGCCCAAAAATCTATTTTTAAACTTTTTGGAAAACATAGGTAAGGGTTATCACCCCTGTAACATTTGTTTTGCTGTCTGTGCCCCTGTTCAGAACATTTCACCTCACTTTCCGTCCCAATGACAACTGTTTTTGAAATGTGGTGTTTTTCTTGAAACAAGGATTGCTGATAAAGCATCAGTACAGAGGAGACACCTTTCTCCCACATTTATTCTTACAGGAGAGAATTTTCCTTCCTAGGGGTAGATTTCCTCTCACTTCCTGTTGTCTTCTTGCGTTTGCAAGTAGGAGTCGTTTGTAAGTTGGATGTTTGAAAGTAGGGACCTGCCGTATATACTCTGCAGAAATAGGCCCCTTAGTTGTTGGTGTTGGCACAACACTGTAAGCACTCACAGTTACTCTTGGTTGGTGCTGGAACGCCCTGCTGTCAACTATTATATCAGGAATTTTAATTACATATAATTGTTGAACAGTGGTAGTAAAAATTGGGGCTTTGATGGTGGTGCTGGTGCCACAACACTGTAAGCCCTGACAGTTACTCTTGGTGGGTGCAGCAATGGGCCCTGCTGTGAATTATTAGATCAAGAATTGTAATTACATGCCCCTTTTGAACAGGGGCTGAAAAATTGGGCCTTTCGTGGTGGTGGTGGTGGTGGCGTTGCCACAACACTGTAAGCCCTCAGACTTACTCTTGGTGGGTGCAGGAATGGGCCCTGCTGTGAATTATTAGATCAAGAATTGTAATTACATGCCCCTTTTGAACAGGGGCTGAAAAATTGGGCCTTTCGTGGTGGTGGTGGTGGTGGCGTTGCCACAACACTGTAAGCCCTCAGACTTACTCTTGGTGGGTGCAGGAATGGGCCCTGCTGTGAATTATTACATCAAGAATTGTAATTGCATGCCCCTGTTGAACAGGGGCTGAAAAATTGGGCCTTAGGCACTGGTGGCACAACACTACAACCCCTCACAGATACTGTACTTGGAGCACAGCAATGAGCCCTGTTGCAAAGTATTGCTTCAAAAATTGTAATGACACGCCCCTGTTAAACAGGGGCTGAAAAATTGGGCCTTAGGCACTGGTGGCACAACACTACAACCCCTCACAGATACTGTACTTGGAGCACAGCAATGAGCCCTGTTGCAAAGTATTGCTTCAAAAATTGTAATGACACGCCCCTGTTAAACAGGGGCTGAAAAATTGGGCCTTAGGCACTGGTGCCACAACACTCCAACCCCTCACAGATACTGTACTTGGAGCACAGCAATGAGCCCTATGGCAAATTATTGCTAAAAAAATTGTAAGTACACGCCCCTGTAAAACAGGGGCTGAAAAATTGGGCCTTAGCCACTGGTGGCGGCACCCATAAACAAAAATGATCTTCCAAGCTATCATCATCAATCGTATCATTGAGGACTCGGAGGAGGAGGATAGCCAGTCAACATAACAGCACAGGCACTCAGCATCAGCATCAGTCTTGAAGGGATGTGACATGTTAAAATCAATTAGTCTGTTATATCAGCATCAGGTGTGTGGTAGCTGGTGGTGATCCAAGACTGGTTCATCTTGATGAAAGTCAGTCGATCAACCGAGTCGGTGGACAGGCGCACCCTGTGATCCGTGACAAATCCTCCAGCAGCACTGAATGTGCGTTCAGAAAGAACGCTGGATGCAGGACAGGCCAGTAGCTCAATTGCATACTGTGCAAGCTCTGGCCAGTGATCCATCCTCAAGACCCAGTAAGCCAGAGGATTTTCGGTGGGGAAGGTGTCCAAGTCTGACCTTGCCCCTAGATATTCCTGCACCATGTTTATCAGACGCTGGCGATGGTTGCTGGAACCGATCATACTTTGGGGCTGCGGACTAAAGAATTGTCTGAACGCATCGGTCAGACGGGCACCTTCCCCACCGCTCCTTCTTTGACTGGCCGAAGCCTCAGCAACTCGTTGTCCAGGACCAGGAGTTTGTAACCTCCCAGTCTCTGGGAACGCGTTGCACAGACCTTTCTGCAAGGCCTCCCCGAGTTGTCTCATCCTCTGCTCCCTCTGCGACGGTAACATAAGGTCCAACCTTACCCTTGTACCGTGGATCAAGGAGAGTGGCCAGCCAGTAATGGTCCCTCTCCTTGATCCGAAGAATACGAGGATCCTTCCGCAGACTTTGCAGGATCAGGGAGGCCATGCAGCGTAGGTTTGCTGAGGCATTCGCTCCAGAGTCCTCTGGGTCACTAAGGACGACATGATCCGCAGTCACCTCCTCCCAGCCACGTACAAGTCCACTGGTTTCTTGGGACTGTAAATCATCCCTAAAAGACTGCTGCTGATGATGCTGAGTGCCAGCCTCCACCTCCATGCTGACACAATCCTCCTCCTCCTCCTCCTCCTCCTCTTCCTGTGCGATGGGTGGGACAGAAGGAACACTGTCTGGGTAAAGGGGGGCTTGAGAGGCAAGGAAGTCCTCCTCTTCCTGCCTCTGTTCTGCCTCAAGTGCCCTGTCCATTATTCCACGCAGCGTGTGCTCCAACAGGTGGACAAGAGGTACAGTGTCACTGATGCATGCACTGTCACTGCTCACCATGCTCATGGCCTCCTCAAATGGTGCCAGGACAGTGCATGCATCCCTGATCATGCCCCACTGGCGTGGAGAAAAAAAACCAAGCTCCCCTGACCCTGTCCTGGTGCCGTAGTCGCACAGGTACTCATTGATGGCCCTCTGCTGCGTGTGCAGCCGCTGCAGCATGGCCAACGTTGAGTTCCACCTGGTGGGCATGTCACATATAAGGCGGTTCTTGGGCAGGTTCAACTCCTTTTGCAGCTCAGCCAGGCGAGCACTGGCATTATAAGATCTGCAGAAATGCACACAGACTTTCCTGGCCTGCCTCAGGACATCCTGTAAGCCCGGGTACCTGCCCAAGAACCGCTGCACCACCAGGTTAAGGACGTGAGCCACACAGGGCACATGGGTCAGTTGTCCCTGTCGAAGGGCGGAGAGGAGGTTGGTGCCATTGTCGCAAACCACCATTCCTGGCTTAAGCTGGCGTGGCGTCAACCACCTCTCGGCCTGGCCCTGCAGAGCAGACAGGACCTCTGCCCCAGTGTGGCTTCTGTCCCCCAAACACACCAGCGCAAGCACGGCATGGCATCTTTTTGCCTGCGTACTTGCGTAGCCCCGTGAACGGCTACGGAGCACCGCTGGTTCATAGGACAAACCACAGGAAGAGGCCATGGAGGAAGAAGAAGAGGAGGGGGTGGAGGAGAGAGGTGTGTCACAACCAGTAGTAGCATTTTGGAGGCGTGGCGGTGGGACAACCTCCAACACTACTGCACCTTGTCCTGCATCCTTCCCAGCTGCCAAAAGAGTGACCCAATGGGCCGTGAAAGAAAGGTAACGTCCCTGTCCATGCCTGCTGGACCATGAGTCAGCGGTAATATGCACCTTACCGCTGACCGCCCTGTCCAGCGAGGCCAAGACATTGCCTTCCACATGCCGGTAGAGAGCCGGAATAGCCTTCCGTGAGAAAAAGTGGCGTTTGGGAACCTGCCACTGAGGAACCGCACATTGCACAAACTCACGGAAGGGGGCCGAGTCTACCAACTGAAAAGGCAGCAGTTGAAGCGCTAGCAATTTAGCCAAGCTAGCATTCAACCGCTGGGCATGTGGATGGCTGGGAGTGAACTTCTTTCGACGGTCCAGCAGCTGGGGCAGGGAAATTTGCCTGCTAGAATCGGACGTCGGTGTACTGCTAGCAGAGTGGCCGCAAGTACTTGGCTGTGACACACCTAATTCTACACCTTCATTCCTCTCAGTGCATGTTTCAGAGAGGACTGAAGTTATAGTGGGGTTGGAGATCCCAGCTGATGCGGTGCAAGGAGAGGTCCGCTTTGTTCTTTGGTGTGGGTCTTTGAGGTAGGCTTGCCAACGAGCTGCATGGCAGGTCAACATATGTCTGGTCAGGCATGTGGTACCCAAGCGGCTGATGTTTTGGCCACGCGATATACGCTTGAGACATATGTTGCAAACAGCAGCTGTGCGATCTGATGCACTAGCCTCAAAAAAGGCCCACACCAAGGAACTTTTTGAATGACGGGCAGAGGCAGCGCCCTGCACAGGCGGAGCTCTGCGGTGTGATTCCGTCGGTGTACTGCCCTTACGCTGGCCACCAAAGGGCATCCTGCCTCGTTGGAGATGTGCCTCCTTCTCATCCTCCTCCTCCTCTCTCCTATTAGGCACCCACGTGGAGTCAGTGACCTCATCATCCCCTCCCTCCTCATCACTGGAGCCAATCTGGCAGTATGCTGCAGCTGCTGGAACATGACTGCCAGATTGGTGTCCTTCTTGAGCATCCCCTCTGTCTGCTCTCACCCTACTGCCTTCCTGTAGCTGGGTTTCATCATCAGACCCTTCGAAACGCTGGGCATCCTCCTGGAGCATGTACCCAACACTGTGCTCAAACAGTTCGGGGGACTCCTCAGGAGGAGGACATGGTGGGTCTAGGGAAGGAGTGACTGATGATGAGCCTGACATTGATAACAGGGAAGAGGACGCTTTGGCAGCTGCTTTGCCAGTACCCTGAGCCTGGGTGAGAGAGGATGAGGAGGAGGAGGAGGAGGGCTTGGTCATCCACTCTACCAAGTCTTCGGCATGATGTGGCTCAACATGTCCAGCTGCCGAAAAGAAGGACAAGCGTGTCCCATGGCCATGTGCTGATGACAATGCACCGCGTCCACGACCAGCACTGTTGCCCCCAGACACAGAGCCTGCTTGCCCTCTTTTATTGCCTCCTGACTGTCTGCCTCTCCTTGTTTGCCTTCCAGACATTCTAATAGATGGCCTGCAGGGAGATGGGAAAAAAAGCAATAAGGGCTACCTTCAGGTGTCCTTCTCTGTCCCTTTACTTAAGGATTTCTAAATATGGTTGAGGATGATTGCTTTTGCACAGAATAGCACAACGACAATTTCCCTGACTGTCCAAAAATCAAGGATTTCAAAGATGGTTGATGAGGAATGCTTTAGCACAGTATAGCACAAGGAGAATTCCCCTCACTTTCCTTCTTTGTCCCTAGAAACAAGGACTCGCACAGTGAAAGAAACTGACACTCTCCCTACCTAGAGTTTTCTGTCCCTAGAAAAAATGTTTTTTTTAAGCACACTATAGCACAAGGAGAATTCACTCACTGTCCTTCCCTGTCCCTGGAAACAAGGACTTGCACAGTGAAAGAAACTGACACTCTCCCTACCTAGAGTTTTCTGTCCCTAGAAAAAATGTTTTTTTTAAGCACACTATAGCACAAGGAGAATTCACTCACTGTCCTTCCCTGTCCCTGGAAACAAGGACTTGCACAGTGAAAGAAACTGACACTCTCCCTACCTAGAGTTTTCTGTCCCTAGAAAAAATGTTTTTTTTAAGCACACTATAGCACAAGGAGAATTCACTCACTGTCCTTCCCTGTCCCTGGAAACAAGGACTTGCACAGTGAAAGAAACTGACACTCTCCCTACCTAGAGTTTTCTGTCCCTAGAAAAAATGTTTTTTTTAAGCACACTATAGCACAAGGAGAATTCACTCACTGTCCTTCCCTGTCCCTGGAAACAAGGACTTGCACAGTGAAAGAAACTGACACTCTCCCTCCTAGAGTTTTCTGTCCCTAGAAAAAATGTTTTTTTTAAGCACACTATAGCACAAGGAGAATTCACTCACTGTCCTTCCCTGTCCCTGGAAACAAGGACTTGCACAGTGAAAGAAACTGACACTCTCCCTACCTAGAGTTTTCTGTCCCTAGAAAAAATGTTTTTTTTAAGCACACTATAGCACAAGGAGAATTCACTCACTGTCCTTCCCTGTCCCTGGAAACAAGGACTTGCACAGTGAAAGAAACTGACACTCTCCCTACCTAGAGTTTTCTGTCCCTAGAAAAAATGTTTTTTTAAAGCACACTATAGCACAAGGAGAATTCACTCACTGTCCTTCCCTGTCCCTGGAAACAAGGACTTGCACAGTGAAAGAAACTGACACTCTCCCTACCTAGAGTTTTCTGTCCCTAGAAAATATGTTTTTTTTAAGCACACTATAGCACAAGGAGAATTCACTCACTGTCCTTCCCTGTCCCTGGAAACAAGGACTTGCACAGTGAAAGAAACTGACACTCTCCCTACCTAGAGTTTTCTGTCCCTAGAAAAAATGTTTTTTTTAAGCACACTATAGCACAAGGAGAATTCACTCACTGTCCTTCCCTGTCCCTGGAAACAAGGACTTGCACAGTGAAAGAAACTGACACTCTCCCTACCTAGAGTTTTCTGTCCCTAGAAAAAATGTTTTTTTTAAGCACACTATAGCACAAGGAGAATTCACTCACTGTCCTTCCCTGTCCCTGGAAACAAGGACTTGCACAGTGAAAGAAACTGACACTCTCCCTACCTAGAGTTTTCTGTCCCTAGAAAAAATGTTTTTTTTAAGCACACTATAGCACAAGGAGAATTCACTCACTGTCCTTCCCTGTCCCTGGAAACAAGGACTTGCACAGTGAAAGAAACTGACACTCTCCCTACCTAGAGTTTTCTGTCCCTAGAAAAAATGTTTTTTTTAAGCACACTATAGCACAAGGAGAATTCACTCACTGTCCTTCCCTGTCCCTGGAAACAAGGACTTGCACAGTGAAAGAAACTGACACTCTCCCTACCTAGAGTTTTCTGTCCCTAGAAAAAATGTTTTTTTAAAGCACACTATAGCACAAGCACAAAACACACTGACACTCTCCCTACCTATCCTTCTCTTTCCCTAAACTAAAGGAATCCAGGTTAAGCAAGAAAGAAATAAAAGTCACTGTCCCTGCCTATGCTGCTCTTTCCCTGCTCCGGAACACACTACACTAGGCCGCCGTGCTGGCGGCCTTTTATAGTGTGGGGCGTGTACTAAACACCCTCAGCAATAATTGGCCACAGGCATCCTGCCTGTGGCCAATCATTGCTCTCCTCGCTGCCGGCGCTGTGATTGGCCAAGCATGCGGGGTCACAGTGCATGCTTGGCCAATCACAGCGCCTGGATGACACTGCGATGGCGTAGTGCATTGTGGGCCGTTCGCGTCACTCGAATTTGGCGCGAACGGCCCAAATCGTTCGATCTTCGTCGAACGATCGAACAGCCGATGTTCGAGTCGAACGTATGTTCGACTCGAACACGAAGCTCATCCCTAACAGTGAGGCACAGTGAGTCAAAGTGAGGCAGTGAGGCATGCAGATGGACACCCTAGGCTTATACTCAAGTCAATAAGTTTTCCCAGTTTTTTTGTGGTAAAATTAGGTGCCTCGGCTTATATTTGGGTCGGCTTATACTCGAGTATATACGGTATACATCTTGGAAGATCACATATCATTTTCAAGAATTTGAATGCAAAAAAATCACACAATATAGAAAAAAATTAGACTACCAAGGGTTGTCATGTGCATTGCTACCATCCCCAATGAATAGACAAATGAGTTTACCTCAAGAAAGAAGTGGGATTTTAAGGGCAATGAAACAATATACAAAAATTATATAAAATATAGAGAGAAAAAAAGAAAAATGTAGAAAAAATATATAATTGATTACAACACATAGAAAACATAAGAGCCACAAAGTGGTACACGATTAAAAACAATTATACATAGAAAATGCATTAACGTGCCAATCACATTGGTTGATAATGTAGGAAACCCCAGGAAAGGACCCTGGAGGTTACCAGGCTGTTAGACCCGACGTGTTTCGAATGTATGAGTTTACAAAAATTCTTCTTCAGGGATAACAGCATTTCTGGAATCATAAAATACATCATCATACATCATCATAAAAATTACATATTTCAGCCCCACAGTATTGGCGCCTAAGTAAAAATAAGCAAAAAACGAAAAAATCGATGGACCACCCAATAGGGTCTGGAATATATGGGGGGGCTGGCTTTCTCTTTGAAAATGCGCACATATGTGAGTTTTGCTTTTTTGCCTTTTGTTTTTTTGTTTTTTTGCTTATGTTTACTTAGGCGCCAATACTGTGGGGCTGAAATATGTAATTTTTATGCAGACCTTTATGTGAATCCAGCATGGTCTGCAATGATGTCATGAAATGACATATTTCAGCCCCACAGTATTGGCGCCTAAGTAAACATAAGCAAAAAAACAAAAAAACAAAAGGCAAAAAAGCAAAACTCACATATGTGCGCATTTTCAAAGAGAAAGCCAGCCCCCCTATATTCCAGACCCTATTGGGTGGTCCATCGATTTTTTGTTTATGTTTACTTAGGCGCCAATACTGTGGGGCTGAAATATGTATTTTTTATGATGATGTATTTTATGATTCCAGAAATGCTGTTATCCCCGAAGAAGAATTTTTGTAAACTCATACATTCGAAACGCGTCGGATCTAACAGCCTGGTAACCTTCAGGGTCCTTTCCTGAGGTTTCCTACATTATCAACCAATGTGATTGGCACTTTAATGCCTTTTCTATGTATAATTGTTTTGAATCGTGTACCACTTTGTGGCTCTTATGTTTTCTATGTGTTGTAATCAATTATATATTTTTTCTACATTTTTCTTTTTTTCTCTCTATAGTTTATATAATTTTTGTATATTGTTTCATTGCCCTTAAAATCTGTCATAGAAATCCTGTCAGCTACAGGATTCCTGGACTTCCTGATTCCGAATCTCGGGCACGTCCACGCGCGCGGGCACGCGCGCGCGCGATGGCGAGCACGTGCGCGCGCACGCGCTTAGCGGGGGCGCTCGCACGCTCCACAAAGCGTGCCAGAAGAGCTATTTAAACATGCCTGTGACAGACAGTCCCTGCTGTCTGCTCTACAGCGTGTAGTACCCAAAGAGACCTGATTCGTGAATTTACCTGCATCCGACCCGGCTTACCTTGACCCTTCCAGTTTCCTGCCTGCCTCTGACCCCCGGCTTTGTTTGACCAATCTTCTGCCTGATCCTCCAGTACCTTGCCGCCAGCCAGTTCTACCGACCCGGCTTGTCCGACCAATCTCTCCAGTTGCTGTGTCCTGGTTCCAGTCCAGTCAGCCTCATCAGTTCCAGTCCAGTTGCTTGTTCCTGGTTCCAGTCCAGTCTGCCTCTTCAGTTCCAGTCCAGTTGCTGTATCCTGGTTCCAGTCCAGTCAGTCTCATCAGTTCCAGTCCAGTTGCTGTGTTCCTGGTTCCGGTTCAGCCTGCCATACTTCCTGGGTGCCTGGATCCGTCCCAGTCTTCAGACTCTACTCTACCTTGATCCATCCTGCCAGGCACTCGTACCCCTTCTACCTCCGTGCCTCCTGTCTTCAGTACCAGGGGCCGCCGGTGGAAGCCGTAAGAGAGGCCTCCCTCTGCAGATCCGGGCTCGTCACCGTCAGGTACGTGACAGTAGCAGACAGCCATGTCTGAGCCCGGGCAGGGAGCCTCACCTATGGAGGAACTCTGTCGGCACCTGGCAGGTTTGTCTGAAGCAGTCAAGAGTCTTCAACAAGGATACACTCACTTGGAAGAACAAGTGCGGGCCCTCTCCAATCCTTCTGCCATCCAAGAGGGGCCCCACGCCTCTGCTTCCACAGCCGGAACAAGTTCCTCACCCACAGTGGTCATGCTTCCTCCTGAACCTAAGGTTCCTACACCCGAAAGATTTTCCGGGGATCGGAGCAAGTTTAGGGCCTTCCGGAATTCGTGTGAACTGTACTTTGCCCTACAGCCCCGTACCTTTTCTCTAGAGGCCACCAAGGTGGGCTTTGTGGTCTCTTTGCTCGCTGGAGACCCTCAGAGCTGGGCCCACCATCTCTTTGAACAGAAGGATGTATCACTAAACAACCTCGCTGCTTTTTTCGATGCCATGGCCCAGCTATACGAAGATCCCCAACTCTCAGTAACCGCAGAAGCCGCCTTGCGTTCCCTTCAACAAGGACGCAGACCAGCGGAGGACTATGTGGCAGAATTCAGGCGGTGGAGTGCGGATACCAATTGGAATGATGCCGCCCTCCGCCATCAGTTTCGCTTAGGACTTTCCGATTCCTTGAAGGACGAGCTTGCTAGAGTCGGTGTACCACAGACACTCAACCTGTTGATTGATCTAACCATCCAGATTGACCGACGCCTGAGGGAACGGAGGGCTAAGAGGACCACTGGCTTCTCCCGCCCAACCTGGATGCTTCCTCGGGCTCCTAGTCACCTGTACTCGGCTCCTGCTACACCTCCAACTCCCACATCTGACACGCCTGAACCAATGCAGCTCGGGCTCCTTCGTCCATCCCTCGCTCCTGAGGAACGCCAGCGCCGTCGAATAAATAATCTGTGCCTGTACTGCGGGGACCCCGGACATTTCGTTAGAACCTGTCCCCTGAAGCTTTGTAAGTTTCTTTCAGTTTCTTCTAACATGACTAACCTACAAGCCAAAACCACATCTCACCTTGCCCTCTCTGTTTCATTACAGCTCCCAGGAAGGACTTTGCAAGTACCCGCCATTATTGATTCCGGAGCATGCAGCTGCTTTATGGACTCAACCTTTGCCATTAAACACCAAATTCCCCTTCGTACCAAGACCCACGGACTTCATGTCCATCTGGCTGATGGTTCCGTCATTAAGTCCGGACCTGTGACCCAGGAGACCACTCCTATACCCGCTACCATCTTTACCACCTCTGGAACCCACCAAGAATGCTTATGTCTGGACATCATCTCTTCTCCGTTGTTTCCCTTGATCCTTGGTATGCCTTGGTTACAAGCCCACAATCCCACTATCAACTGGACTACGGGAATAGTTGCCTTTCCTTCTTCCTATTGCCAGCAGTCCTGTGGCTCATATAAACCTCCTGGGCCGGCCTCGTTACTATGCATTGACACAGAAGATGGCACCCGTCAATCCATCCCAGAAGTTTACCACGACTTTCTTGACGTATTTAGTAAACAAAAGGCAGAGACTCTACCGCCCCATCGGGCCTACGATTGCCCCATCGACCTACTTCCTGGAGCAAAGATTCCGTTCGGTAGAGTCTTCCCTTTAACGGAGGTGGAACAAGGGGCTTTAAAAAATTATGTTGATGAGAACTTGCAAAAGGGGTTCATCCGCCCTTCCACATCCCCAGCAGGCGCAGGCATCTTTTTTGTAGAGAAAAAGGACCACACCCTTCGACCTTGTGTGGATTACCGGGAATTGAATAAAATTACAGTAAAAAATCGCTACCCTCTCCCCCTGGTACCAGAGCTATTTCAGAGACTGGGAACTGCCACCATCTTTACCAAACTTGACCTCCGCGGAGCCTACAACTTGATCCGTATCAAAGAAGGGGACGAATGGAAGACCGCCTTCCGTACCCGGTTTGGACATTTTGAGTACTTGGTAATGCCATTCGGGTTGTGTAACGCCCCTGCCACTTTCCAGTATTTTATCAACGATGTTCTACGGGACTTCCTAGACCTCTTTGTTATTGTTTATCTTGATGATATCTTAATTTTTTCTTCCTCCCTTGATTCTCATCGCAGACATGTCAAAAATGTGTTGGGTCGGCTCCGCCAGCATGGCCTGTATGCGAAGGCCGAAAAATGCGAGTTCGAGCAAGAGAGTATATCATTTCTGGGGTTAATCATTTCCAGCGAGGGCATCAAGATGGATCCTCAAAAGATTACCGCAATCCTGGACTGGCCAGAACCGGTGGACAAGAAGGGAATCCAACGTTTCGTTGGATTCGCCAACTTCTACCGCAAGTTCATCAGGGGGTTTTCAGCTATTATCGCACCCATTACTCAACTCACCAAGCAAGGAACACGTTTTCACTGGTCTCCTGAAGCCCAAGAAGCTTTTGAACGCCTGAAGGCCCTATTTACCTCAGCCTCTATCTTGAAACACCCAGACTCCTCACTACCATTCGTACTTGAGGTAGACGCCTCCGAAATAGCGGTAGGAGCAATACTGTCCCAAAGACAGGGAGTCAAAGCCTTGCTCCACCCAGTAGCCTTCTTCTCCCGCAAGCTTTCTGCAGCGGAGAGGAACTACGACGCGGGGGATCGGGAGCTACTAGCGATCAAGTCTGCACTAGAGGAATGGCGGTACCTGCTGGAGGGCGCGGCTCATCCGATTCTGATATTCACTGACCACAAGAACCTGGAGTACCTGAAAGCCGCGAGAAGATTGAATCCACGGCAAGCCAGGTGGGCACTCTTCTTCTCCCGGTTCTCTTTTCATGTTACTTATCGTCCTGGGGCCAAGAATATTAAGCCTGATGCCCTGTCTCGGATGTTCCATAAGTCCAAGGAGACTTCTCCGCCTGATACCATCCTTGCCCCCGGAAATTTCCTTCTTCTACAGGAGAACCTGTTCACTCAAATCAAACAAGCTTCCACCGGGCAGAGACAGTTCTCCGAGCCGGAATTGCAGGTTAAGGATGGACTATTGTGGTACCAAGACAGAATCTACGTACCTGAGAAACTAAGAGTAACCGCATTAGAACTCTGCCACGACCACGCCCTGGCCGGGCATTTTGGCGTTGCCAAGACCACTGACCTGGTACAGCGCACCTTCTGGTGGCCTCGAGTACGTGAAGACTGTAGGAGGTTTGTAGATTCTTGTACAACTTGCACCCGAAACAAGGGTTCCAGATCCAAGGCCTGGGGACTACTAAAACCCTTACCCGTTCCAGATAGGCCCTGGAGAATGTTGTCCATCGACTTCATTGTCGAGTTACCCCCGGCTGAGAACCATTCCACCATCTTCGTTATTGTGGACCGTCTGTCCAAGATGGCACACTTCATCCCTATGAAAGGGACTCCCTCCGCTCCTGAAACCGCACAGGTATTAATCAGAGAAATAGTCAGACTCCACGGGGTACCAGCCAATATTGTTTCCGATCGCGGGGTTCAATTTACCTCTCGATTCTGGAGATCCCTTTGCAAAACCTTGAAAATCGAATTATCGTTTTCCTCTGCTTACCATCCACAGACCAACGGACAGACGGAGAGAACGAATCAGACGCTCGAGCAATACCTGCGATGCTTCTCCTCTTTTGCTCAGGACAACTGGGTTTCCCTACTTCCGTTGGCCGAGTTTGCGTATAACAATTCCATTCACTCCGCTACCTGCCAGACTCCTTTCTTTGCAAACTATGGTTTTCATCCTACTTTTCTGCCTAATTCCCTTCCTGAGTGTCCTGTACCTGCAGTCCAGGAAAAGTTAAATTTTTTCTCGGTCAATAACCAGCTTCTACAAGAGACCATGACCAAGACTCAAGAACGCAACAAGACAATCTATGACAAGAAGAGACGGGGTGAATTAGTGTTGGTACCCGGCGACCAAGTATGGCTATCTACCACAAACCTAAGAATGGCATGCCCTTCTAAAAAACTGGGCCCCAAATTTTTAGGTCCATTCCCTGTTAAGAGGAAAATTAATGAAGTAGCTTATGAATTGGAACTTCCTGACTCTCTTAGAATCCATCCAGTTTTTCATGTCTCTCTCCTAAAAGCCACAGTCTCTAATCCGTTTCCAGATCGGAAGCCGGATCACCCTGATCCGATCATTATTGACGGTGAGCAAGAATTCGAAGTAGAAGCTATCATGGACTTCAGGAGAAGAAATAACCAGAACCAATTCCTAATTAAATGGAAGGGCTACGGACCCGAGGAAAACTCATGGGAACCCGAGGAGAATATCCATGCCAGGAGTTTGGTACAGGCTTTCAAAAGGACTCACCCTGGAAGGTTCACCCGGCTGGGCATCCGGAGGCTGCCCCTTGGGGGGGGCAATGTCATAGAAATCCTGTCAGCTACAGGATTCCTGGACTTCCTGATTCCGAATCTCGGGCACGTCCACGCGCGCGGGCACGCGCGCGTGCGATGGCGAGCACGTGCGCGCACGCGCTTAGCGGGGCGCGCGCACGCTCCACAAAGCGCGCCAGAAGAGCTATTTAAACATGCCTGTGACAGACAGTCCCTGCTGTCTGCTCTACAGCGTGTAGTACCCAAAGAGACCTGATTCGTGAATTTACCTGCATCCGACCCGGCTTACCTTGACCCTTCCAGTTTCCTGCCTGCCTCTGACCCCTGGCTTTGTTTGACCAATCTTCTGCCTGATCCTCCAGTACCTTGCCGCCAGCCAATTCTACCGACCCGGCTTGTCCGACCAATCTCTCCAGTTGCTGTGTCCTGGTTCCAGTCCAGTCAGCCTCATCAGTTCCAGTCCAGTTGCTTGTTCCTGGTTCCAGTCCAGTCTGCCTCTTCAGTTCCAGTCCAGTTGCTGTATCCTGGTTCCAGTCCAGTCAGTCTCATCAGTTCCAGTCCAGTTGCTGTGTTCCTGGTTCCGGTTCAGCCTGCCATACTTCCTGGGTGCCTGGATCCGTCCCAGTCTTCAGACTCTACTCTACCTTGATCCATCCTGCCAGGCACTCGTACCCCTTCTACCTCCGTGCCTCCTGTCTTCAGTACCAGGGGCTGCCGGTGGAAGCCGTAAGAGAGGCCTCCCTCTGCAGATCCGGGCTCGTCACCGTCAGGTACGTGACAAAATCCCACTTCTTTCTTAAGGTAAACTCTTTTGCAAAATCACACAATATAACCCAATTATTATTTTTTGTATAATGTGAAAGACGATGTTACGCCGAGTATATAGATACCTAACATGTCATGCTTTAGAATTGCGCACGCTCGTGGAATGGCGACACACTAGTTAGCCACTTAAACTGCTTTCATGAGAAACAAAAAATCACTTATATCTTCATCCACAAACCACTTCAAAGCCGCAACATAAAATACGTATTGTGGTCGGCAAATACCGTATTTATCGGCGTATAACACGCACTTTTTTCCCCAGGGGAAAATCGTGGGTGCGTGTTATACGCCGATGCCCACATCCCCGGGCAGTCTCCAATGACTGTGAGTGAAACGGAGCGAGATACACATAGCCGAGTGTACTCGGCTATACTCGGCTTTTCTCGGCTCCGCTCACAGTCATGCCCAGTCCCGCCATTGGACCTGTGTTATGTCCATCATAGGGCGGGACTCGGCGTGACTGTGAGCGGAGCCGAGAAAAGCCGAGTATAGCCGAGTACACTCGGCTATGTGTATCTCAGCTCCGCCCAGTCCCTGGATTCTCGGCGGCGTTCGCCCCGCTGCGCTCAGTCTCGGCGCCAATTTTAAAATCCGGCAAGGCGACACTGGGGCAAGGCTGCACGGCTACACTGTGACAAGGCTGAAATGGACTCTGGGGCAAGGCTGAAATGGACTCTGGGGCAAGGCTGAAATGGACTCTGGGGCAAGGCTGCAATGGACTCTGGGGCAAGGCTGAAATGGACTCTGGGGCAAGGCTGCAATGGACTCTGGGGCAAGGCTGCAATGGACTCTGGGGCAAGGCTGAAATGGACTCTGGGGCAAGGCTGCAATGGACTCTGGGGCAAGGCTGCAATGGACTCTGGGACAAGGCTGAAATGGACTCTGGGGCAAGGCTGAAATGGACTCTGGGGCAAGGCTGAAATGGACTCTGGGGCAAGGCTGAAATGGACTCTGGGGCAAGGCTGAAATGGACTCTGGGGCAAGGCTGAAATGGACTCTGGGGCAAGGCTGCAATGGACACTGATAAGGCTGCATTTAAATGTAAGTTATTTTTCCTTAAGCTTCCCTCCTAAAAGTTTTTTTCCCTAAAATTCCCTCCTAAACTTGGGGTGCGTGTTATACGCCGGCGCGTGTTATACGCCGATAAATACGGTAGTTACAAAAGAAATAAAAATGCTTCACCTATCGGATCCTGTCAACGTATTGTAGATATTAACATTGTACATTTTTCCCACACTCAATATAAAGATATCATCATATAATATTGACATGTATGGTCAAAGCAAGGTCCATAAAGACACAGATGAGCGAGTTTGGGGTGGAGGAACTTGACTGGCCTGCACAAAGTCCTGACCTCAACCCGATAGAACACCTTTGGGATGAATTAGAGCAGAGACTGCAAGCCAGGCCTTCTCATCCAACATCAGTGCCTGACCTCAAAAATGCGCTTCTGGAAGAATGGTCAAACATTCCCATAGACACCCTCCTAAACCTTGTGGACAGCTTTCCCAGAAGAGGTGAAGCTGTTATAGCTGCAAAGGGCGGGGCCAACTCAATATTGAACCCTACGGACGAAGACTGGGATGCCATTAACCTCTTCCCAAAATGAAGGCTACAGCGTGACCTAAATTGCCGGGAGGGTCGTCCATGTACGTCCTCCTGTGCATGTGCTGCCTGCGTGCCCCCCTGTTGGGCATGGGTGGCGTGTTCTGTGATCAGTGAGTCTATGAGACTCGGCTGATCACAGATCGGAGTAAGGGGCCGATCCCGACCCTTTACCACATAATCAGCTGTCAGTCAACGACAGCGGATCATGTGATGTAAACAGAAGCCAATAATCTGCTTTTATTTGCCCCACGCTCAGTGTCAATTGGTGCCCATCAGTGCCGCCATAGGTGTGCGCAGCCTATTGCATTAGGGTGTGCACCCCAAATGTGTTAAAACATTATTATTATTATTATTATACACGATTTATAGAGCGCCAACAGTTTACGCAGCGCTTTACAATGTAGAGGGGGGGACAGCACAATTACAGTTCAATACAGAAGGTACAGAAGGGCCCGACTCATAGAGCTTACATTCTAAAGGGAGGGGGGGGGGGGTGGTACAAAACGGTAATAGCTGCAGAGAATGATTTGATGGGGGTGGCTCGGGGACAGTTGTTAGGTGGGTGTGGCTTCCCTGAATAAGTGAGTTTTCAGGGATCTCCTAAAGGTGGTCAGGGTAGGGGCTGATCGGACATATCGGGGCAGGGAGTTCCGGAGGATGGGAGAGGCTCTGGAGAAGTCATGGATGGATTTTACTTTTTTATTATTTTTTACAATTTCTTTTAGGAGCCCCGTTGGGGGGCTTTGGTGAAATATCAGCAGAGGGGGAAGCTGCACCACGCTGGGTGATTAGGGTGTACCCAGGCACACCCCCTGCACACGCCTATCAGTGCCCATCAGTGCAGCTTATCATTGCTAGGCTTGTGCAATTTGTTTCGTAACAAATCGAAATTCGTTCGAATTTAGCAACTTTCGGACATTCGGAAGCATTCGAATTTCCGAACAAAGCAATTACGAATAAAACCGAATCCGAAATAAATTATACCGCAAAATAGCGAATGCCCGAATGTCTTCGGCATAATTCGTTATGAAAAAAGTTACGAATGTACGAATCCATTGGAAGCACAATAACACTCTGCTCTGCTCTCTGCTCCTCCCTCACCGTGCTGAACTCCCTCTCAAAATGGTGTACAGGGGGCGGAGGCTATAGCCGCATGTAAAAAACAAAAGTAAAATACGAGATTTCGAATCGTTACAAATATCCGCAATGTATTTAGAAAAGTACAAATCCATTCGAAGCACATTAGGCATGATAGGCAGCGCCGTTGTGAGAGAGACACGGAAAATTACGATTTAACAGACCCAAAAAAAGTTACGAAAGTAGGAGTTGTGTCCGGAATCAACGAAAAACAATGTACCCTACCGAACGTACGAATTATAAATCAACTAAAAATTCAATGAAAACTTACGCTTGCGAAAAACGAATTAGTCCGAACACGAAAAATCCCGTCTAGCAAAATTACGAATGATTACGAATCAACAGGACCGGAAAGAAACGAAACGAAACTAAACAAATTTTTCCGTTGTGCACAAGTCTAATCATTGCCTCCTCCTCAGTGCCCATTAGTGCCTCCTCATCAGTGCAGCCTATCAGTGCCCATCAATTCAGCTTATTGGTGCCCATCATTGCCACCTATCAATGCCCATCAGTGCAGCTTATCAGTGCCCATCAGTGCAGACTGATTACCTATTTGCAAAATGTTATAACAGAAACAAAGTAAACTTTTTTTTTTTTTTTTTCAAATTTTTTTTTTTTTGCAAAAAATAAAACCTCAGAGCTGATCAAATACCACAAAAAGAAAACTCTATGGCCTCGTACACACGGCCGAGATTCTCGTCGAAAAAAACATGTCGTTTTTTTCGACGAGATTCTTGGACAAGAAACTTGTCCCGGCCGAGTGTACACACGCTCGATTCAAACAACCCGTGGTTCTTTGAATGGAGCGTACGTGGTGACGTCATCGACTACGACGAGCATGCGCTTGTCACATTCGATGCCGTCGCCGCCATCTTGGTATACCCTACGTATGCCTAGGAAGCTACCGCGCATGCGTCGAATTCATTTCGAACATGCGCGGGCTTCCCGGCGGACAGGTAAGTGTACACACACTCACTTTTCTCGTCGAGAAACAGGCTGACGAGAATCTCGACGAGAAAATAGAGAGCAGGTTCTCTATTTTCTCGTCGAGGTTACTTGTCGGTTTTCTCGACGAGAAACCCGATAGCCGCGTACACACGACCGATTTACTCGTCAAGACATCTCTGCCAGCAAGTTTCTTGCTGGTTCTTGCCGAGAAAATCGGTCGTGTGTACGAGGCCTAAGGAATATTATTGGAATTGTTGGAATATATTTGGAATTATTGGAATATTATTGGAACATTATTTGAAAATAAATAATGTAAAAAAATAAATAAAAAAAAAACATAAAATAAATAATATAAATGATGAATAAAATATAATTATTGGAGGGACTGAGTACGGTGACCGGATGATACGATTTTCTCCGTCACACGATTATTATATAGACAGAAGGTTTCCATCTGATGATCTCGGGTCACATATTGATGAGACGGGTTCTGCGGGGAATTACCTGGAGGTAACACGCTGATTGCATCTCTGTAACAATGGAACCTGTAAATCATAGATAAAGATCAATGGAGAGAGGAGCTGACATCTCTGAGTGGAGGATTAGAGGGAACCGTCTAGAAATGGGGGGGGGGGGGGGGAGGGGGGGGTCAGTGAAAGTCTCATAAATAGAGATGAAAGGTTTCTAAAAAATGGGAAATTTTACCTAATTATTGTAGTTTAGTTGAATTTGGCCTCTGACTTCCCCATGGGACTGCTTAGGCAATATTTACTTAAAAAAAAAAAAAAAAAAAAAAACCCAACCAGTGATTTATCACTTTTTTGTGAACACATGCAAAATTTGCGTGCTTGGGTGTGTATTCGCACTTTACTATAGAGTGTAAAGCCTCATACACACGGTCGGACTTTTTGACAACAAACTTCATTTTGAGCAAGTTTGCCAAAAAATCCGACCGTGTGTACGCTCCATCGGACAAACTTTTCGCCAACAAAAGTCCGATGGAGCAAAGTCCGACCGTGTGTACAGAAAACCATCGGACTTTTGTCCGATGGACAAAACAAATAATGTTAAAATCAACCAACAATAGCAGAAGTTGACCAAAGGGTGGCGGTAAAGAGCAGAAAAACCACGTGATGTTGGAAAAAGTTTTGGGAAAGTTTGCAGAAAAGTCCTGTGGTGTGTATGCTATGGGTGTGCCCGGCCAACTCCGTTCGGACAAAAATCCACGGAAAAGTCCGATGGAAATCCAACCGTGTGTATGGGGCTTAGTAATGGGGACTGAACTTTGGTTTGTTTTGTAGAAGTACATTTAGCTGTCTTGAGGGTCTTCAACCTGAGAAGACCCCCCCCCCCCCCCCCGAGATTTGATTAGTCTGAGGAAGACTGCGTTAGGAATAAAGTTTTAATTTCAGTGCTGACCGGGATGACCAGAAGCTCAGAGGACATCTTCATTGCTAAGATAGCTAAACAGAGTCTCCTTACTGCTCAGACTGTAAAGCCCCGTACACACGGTCTGACTTTTGCCCAACAAACTTAGTTTTAAGAAAGTTGGACCAACAATCCGACCCGTGTGTACGCTCCATCCGACAAACTTTTTTGAGTTTGGTTTTGTTTTCATCGGACAAAAGTTGGGTCTGCAAACGGACAAACTTTTGCCCAACAAAAGTCCTATGGAGCAAAGTCCGACCGTGTGTACAGGAAACCATCGGACTTTAGTCTGATGGACAAAACAACTAATGTTAAAAGCAACCAACAATAGCAGAAGTTGACCAAAGGGTGGCGGTAAAGATCAGAAAAGAGCAAAAAACCTGCGATGTTGTAAGAAGTTTTAAGAAAGTTTGCAGAAAAGTCCTGTGGTGTGTATGCTATGGGTGTTCCCGATCAACTTCGTTCGGACAAAAAACCACGGAAAAGTCCGATGGAAGTCCGACCGTGTGTACAGGGCTTAAGAGGGATCTGTGATTTAGTGACAACCAGGGCTTTTTTTAAGCGGGAACGTGGGGGAACGCAGTTCCGGCACCTCCAGCAATGAATGTATATAATGCCATGGGGTGCGCTGGAGGGTCTATTGATGCAGAGTGCTGGGGGATCCAATGTCGCTGGGGGATCTATTGTTGCTGGGGAGATCTTTTGCTGTTGGTGGGGGATCTATTGTTGCTGGGGGATCAATTGTTGATAGAAAAGCTCTATTGTTGAGGGATGGGTCTATTTTTTGTTGGCTGTTGATGCCAACTACTGGGACATCTATTGTTGCTGATGGGGGGTCTATTGTTGCTGGGGGGATCTATTGTTACTGGGGGTCTTTAATTGTTTGGAGGGAATTATTGTTTCTAGGGAGATCTGTTGTTGCTGAGGGGGTCATTGATGCTGGGAGACATCTATTTTTGCTGGGGGAATCTATTGTTCCTGGGGGGGTCTTTTGTTGCTGGCTGCAGGGGACCTATTTTACTGCCTTTCAATAACACATTTCAGACAAATGACTTATAACTAAAAATTATACTTGGTACTGGGGAGGGATGGTGTTTAGAGGAGGGTAGGGGGTGGAGATGATGGGTGACTTGGAAGGGTGTAGTACCCCTGCACCTTTTCTCTTAGAAAAAAAGCCCTGGTGACAACCATTCTGAAGTTTCCTCCTGGACATCTGACGTCATCTCTTCTTCATAGGAAAAGTCATTCCGGGTACAAGGTCAGTGTCACATGGGGGTGCAGGGTCAGTGTAATAGGGGTTACATGGTCAGTGTCATGGGGGTGCAGGGTCAGTGTCATGGGGGGTACAGGGTCAGTGACACAGGGGGTGCAGGGTCAGTGTAAAAGGGGTTACATGGTCAGTGTCATGGGGGGTACAGGATCAGTGACACAGGGGGTGCAGGGTCAGTATAATAGGGGTTACATGGTCAGTGTCATGGGGGTGTGGGGTCAGTGTCATGGGGGGTACAGGGTCAGTGACACAGGGGGTGCAGGGTCAGTGTAATAGGGGTTACATGGTCAGTGTCATGGGGGTGCAGGGTCAGTGTAATAGGGGTTACATGGTCAGTGTCATGGGGGTGCAGGGTCAGTGTCATGGGGGTGCAGGATCAGTGACACAGGGGGTGCAGGGTCAGTGTAATAGGGGTTACATGGTCAGTGTCATGGGGGTGCAGGGTCAGTGTAATAGGGGTTACATGGTCAGTGTCATGGGGGTGCAGGGTCAGTGTCATGGGGGTGCAGGATCAGTGACACAGGGGGTGCAGGGTCAGTGTAATAGGGGTTACATGGTCAGTGTCATGGGGGTGCAGGGTCAGTGTAATAGGGGTTACAGGGTCAGTGTCACATGGGGGTGCAGGGTCAGTGTAATAGGGGTTACATGGTCAGTGTCATGGGGGTGCAGGGTCAGTGTCATGGGGGGTACAGGGTCCGTGACACAGGGGGTGCAGTGTCAGTGTCACATGGGGGTGCAGGGTCAGTGTAATAGGGGTTACATGTTTAGTGTCATGGGGGGGGTTCAGGGTCAGTGTAATAGGGGTTACAGGGTCAGTGTCATGGGGGTTCAGGGTCAGTGTAATAGGGGTTACATGGTCAGTGTCATGGGGGTGCAGGGTCAGTGTAAAAGGGGTTACAGGGTCAGTGTCATGGGGGGTTCAGGGTCAGTGTAATAGGGGTTACAGGGTCAGTGTCACATGGGGGTGCAGGGTCAGTGTAATAGGGGTGACATGGTCAGTGTCATGGGGGGTTCAGGGTCAGTGTCATGGGGGTTACATGGTCAGTGTCATGGGGGGTTTAGGGTCAGTGTAATAGGGGTTACATTGTCAGTGTCATTGGGAGTTCAGGGTCAGTGTAATAGGGGGTTCAGGGTCAGTGTAATAGGGGGTTCAGGGTCAGTGTAATAGGGGTTACATGGTTAGTGTCATGGGGGGTGCAGGGTCAGTGTCATGGGGGTACAGGGTCAGTGTCACATGGGGGTGCAGGGTCAGTGTCACATGGGGGTGCAGGGTCAGTGTCACATGGGGGTTACATGGTCAGTGTTATGGGGGGTTCAGGGTCAGTGTAATAGGGGTTACAGGGTCAGTGTCATGGGGGGTTCAGGGTCAGTGTAATAGGGGTTACAGGGTCAGTGTCATGGGGGGTTCAGGGTCAGTGTCACAAAGGGTTCAGGGTCATTGATACAGGGGGGTACAGGGTCAGTGTCACAAGATTAGTGTCATGGGGGTACAGGGACAGTGTCATGGGGGGTGCAGGGTCAGTGTCATGGGGGTTAAGGGTCAGTGTCACGGGGGGGTTCAGGATCAGTGTCACAGAGGGTGCATGGTCAGTGTCATGGGGGGGGTGCAGAGTCAGTGTCACGGGGGGGTGCAGGGTCAGTGTCATGGGGGTACAAGGTCTGTCACAGGTACAGGGCTAGTGTCCACAGCCACCTGTACAATCCTGAAGTATACAGTACTAGATTTGTGTTATTTTCACATGTGCAAAGGTTTCGTGTTTACAACTCTTCAACAGCCTTTTTCACTTCAATGTGCGTGACACTGATGGAGTGGTGGGATAGGTAGGATGAGAACCAGTGAAGAGTTCAGTCATAGAGACCAAAGGCCTGGAGTTTTTTGAGGAGGAAGAGAGGGTCCACTGTGTGCATGTGTATGTATACTGACAGTCTCAGTAGAGCAATGGACGTTGTGTCAGTAGGGCAGCGGATGGTGTCAGTCGTTTTTATTTTTATTATTTTATTTATTATTTTTTACTATTTTTTTATTTATTTTTTTACCTTTTTCTTAAGGAGCCCTCTTAGAGGGCTTTGGTGAAATATCAAGGGTCCAAACAGGGGGAATTTGCGCCACACGGGGTGATTAGGGTGTTCCCAGGCACACCTGGCAGTGGCACACAATGCTCGCACACCTATAAGTAGGGGTGTGGGCAGTGTCAGTAGTTTTTATTTTTATTATTTTCGTTTTTAGAATTTTTTTTTTACCATTTCTTTTAGGAGCCCCGTTAGGGGGCTTTGCTGCAATCTCAGGGGTCCAAACAGGGGGAATTTGCGCCACACGGGGTGATTAGGGTGTGCCCAGGCACACCTGGCACACCCTGCTCGCACACCTTTAAGTAGGAGTGTGGGCGGTGTCAGTAGTTTTTATTTTTATTATTTTAGTTTTTATTATTTTAGCTTTTAATTTCCATTTTATTTTATTTTTTACAATTTTTTTTTTTTAGGAGCCCCATTAGGGGGCTTTGCTGAAATATCAGGGTGAATCTGTGCCACACTGGGTAATTAGAGTGAGCCCAGACACACCTGGCACACCCTGTGCGCACACCTACGTGGTCAGTAGTAGAGTAGAGAAGAGAAGGGTTGGGATGGTGAAGGTTTCTACGGGTGAAGCCCTGTACACACGGTCGGGAATCCAGTCGGAAAAAAAACGTCGGTTTTCTTAACGGGATTCCTGGCAAGCTTGTCTTGCCAAGCCCGTGTACACACGCAACCATTCAAAAGAACCCCCCGCCGGCAAGAACGCGGTGACGTCATTGACTACGACGAGCCGGCGCTCGTCACATTCTATGCCGTCGCCGCCATCTTGCTACACCCTACACTACCCTTGTATGCTACTGCGCGTGCGTCAAAGTCTCATCGAGCATGCGCGGGCTTACCAGGGACAAGTAAGCATACTCACGAACGGTTTTCTCGACAGGAAAACTCTGCAGAGAATCCCGTTGAGATTCCCGGCAGTTTTCCTGCCGAGAAACCGTATACACGACCGGTTTTCTCGGCAAAAGGCTCTCCCAGCAGTTTTCTTGCCGAGAAAACCGGTCGTGTGTACGAGGCTTAACTGTTGGGCGGTTGGAGGGAGTCATAAGCCTCGTACACACGATCGGACTTCAAACAAACTTTTCCGTGGATTTTTGTTTGAAGGGCGGTTTGCCGGAGAACACCCATAGCATACACACGGCAGGACTTTTTCTGCAAACTTTCCCAACATCATGTGGTTTTTCTGCTCTTTCCTGCTCTTTACCGCCACCCTTTGGTCAACGTCTGCTATTGTTGGCTGATTTTAACAATGGTTCTTGGCAGGCGTGTTTGTACTTCGGACAAAAGTCCGATGGATTTCTGTACACACGGCAGGACTTTTTCTGCAAACTTTCCCAAAATTACGTGGTTTTTCTGCTCTTTTCCGCTCTTTACCGCCACCCTTTGGTCAACTTCTGCTATTGTTGGTTGATTTTACATTGGTTCTGGGCATGCGTGTTTGTACTTCGGACTAAAGTCCGATGGATTTCTGTACACACGGCAGGACTTTGCACCGTAGGACTTTTGTTGCCGAAAAGTTTGTCTGTTTGCAGAGCGAACTTTTGTCCGATGAAAACCGAAAAAGTTTGTCCGATGGAGCGTACACACGGTCGGATTTTTTGGAAAACCTGCTCATTTTGAAGTTTGTCGGCAAAAAGTCCGACCGTGTGTACGAGGCTTAAGACAACTTCTGCCGTGCGTCGCTGTTTATACTGGAAAATGAAGATATAAACGTTTACAGACGGCCGGCACGTCCGTCAGTCCTCTGATATCTTTAAAGCCTTCGGCCTCACCAATAACATCTCAGTGTTTGTTTTGCAGATCCAGGCCAAACACTCGGCATTATCTGCGATTAATGTTATGGAGACATTGAAAGTCAACAGCTTAGCGGTTGCTGGTAACTAGGAGGCTGACACACCGAACGTAATTCAATCAAAGAACGACTGATAGGTTTGGTGTTGGCAGCCATGACTTGGCTTCTCTTCTGTATTTGTCCTTCTTACCTTCTGACCTGAAAGTCAGAGCTGGATGAATGAGAGTGCTAATGACACCGTATTCCCAGACTGGATTTACACAGATAGGAAAAAATTCAAAATGACATTTCCCTGCCAGCTTTCCTTTGTGAAATACGGCGTGGAATCCACCCCACCCCCAATACCTCCAGGGGGATCCCTATGCTATTTCTAACAAAAAAGGAAGCCGGCTGTGAAATGTCATTTTTTAAAGTATTTTTTTTTTTTGTAAATGTCAGTTTTGCTTTAGTGCATCCTACACAAGAATGACAAAAACAAAACAAAAAAAACAACAGCGTGGGGGTCAGTGGTGGTGCGTCCATAAAGGACGCAGGAGCGCCACCCCCTCTCTCCTGCACCACTCTAATCACCATAGATAGATTCATGCATTGCATGAATCTATCTATAGTCGCTGCTGACACCCCCTATTCAGGTGTCCGGCCCCTTTTCAGGCGCCGGGCACCTGAATTACAGCGGCGGGGGTGTTTTTTGGAAGCGCCTGATTAGAGCCGAAGGCTCTAATAGGCGCCCAAAAATGTGAACAGCGGGCCCCATGCTGGGCGTTCGCTGTTCACTCAGCTGTGTGTTAGCAAAGCGAAGGAATTCCCTTTGCTAACACTGAATCCGCCTCTCAGCCAGTCAGGTTGCCGGGTCTGTTGCCAGTCACCTGATTGGCTGAAACGTCAGCCACTGTGATTGGACACCTGAGAGAGGACAGAAGAAGACATGGAGCAGGAGACCGCCGCTGACCCGCTGCGAGACAGGTAAGTGCCGGGCAGCATCTGATGGGGCACACTGGCAGCATCTGATGGGGCACACTGGCGGTATTTGATGGGGCACACTGGCGGTATTTGATGGGGCACACTGGTGTCATCTGATGGGGCACACTGGCAGCATCTGATGGGGCACACTGGCAGCATCTGATGGGGCACACTGGCGCCATCTGATGGGGCACACTGGCAGAATCTGATGGGGCACAGTAGCGGCAATTTATGGGCACGCTGGCAGCATTTGATGGGGCACAGTAGTGCCAATTGATGGGCATAGTGTCAGAAATTGATGGGCACAGTGGCTGCGTTTGATGGGCACAGTGGTGGCAATTTCTGGGTACAGCGGCTGCGTTTGATGGCACAGCGGCTGCATTTGATGGCACAGTTGCTGCGCTTGATGGCACAGTGGCTGCGGTTGATGGCACAGTGGCTGCTGTTGATGGCACAGTGGCTGTGGTTGATGGCACAGTGGCTGTGGTTGATGGCACAGTGGCTGCGGTTGATGGCACAGTGGCTGCGGTTGATATCACAGTGGCTGCGGTTGATATCACAGTGGCTGCGGTTGATGGCACAGTGGCTGCGGTTGATATCACAGTGGCTGCGGTTGATGGCACAGTGGCTGCGGTTGATGGCACAGTGGCTGCGGTTGATGGCACAGTGGCTGCGGTTGATGGCACAGTGGCTGCGGTTGATAGCACAGTGGCTGCGGTTGATATCACAGTGGCTGCGGTTGATGGCACAGTGGCTGCGGTTGATGGCACAGTGGCTGCGGTTGATGGCACAGTGGCTGCGGTTGATGGCACAGTGGCTGCGGTTGATAGCACAGTGGCTGCGGTTGATATCACAGTGGCTGCGGTTGATGGGCATAGTGGCTGCGGTTGATGGGTACAGTGGCTGCGTTTGATGGTACAGTGGCTGCGTTTGATGGGCCTCTTCCCCACAACCCTGACCCATTGGTTGTGGAGGTTTGTGGACAAGGGGGGGGGTTCAGTATCTGGAAGCCTCCTTTAACAATAAAGGGGTACCCAGATATCAGCCCCCATTGTGAATGCCCCCCCTCTCCCCACACTCATTCACAACAAGTAAACAGTAAATAAAAACACAAATCATTTTGAATGAGTTTTGTATTTAACCCCTTCCCACCTGAGGGTAAAACAAATGTTAATGCCTAAGCACAATTTTGCAACCTTGACATACAGGTATGTTAGTAAAACTGTAGATATCGTCACTACTACTTTGTGTATTCTGGTGGATTATATCTCCGAGTGCTCAGGCTCGGTGTGGAGAGTGCTCAGGCTCGGTGTGGAGAGTGCTCAGGCTCGGTGTGGAGAGTGCTCAGGCTCGGTGCGGAGAGTGCTCAGGCTCGGTGCGGAGAGTGCTCAGGCTCGGTGCGGAGAGTGCTCAGGCTCGGTGCGGAGAGTGCTCAGGCTCGGTGTGGAGAGTGGCCATGCTCGATGTGGAGAGTGGCCATGCTCGGTGTGGAGAGTGCTCAGGCTCAGTGTGGAGATGGCCAGGCTCGGTGTGGAGCATGGCCAGGCTCGGTGTGGAGAGTTCTCAGGCTCGGTGTGGAGAGTGCTCAGGCTCGGTGTGGAGAGTGCTCAGGCTCGGTGTGAAGAGTGGCCAGGCTCGGTGCGGAGAGTGCTCAGGCTCGGTACGGAGAGTGCTCAGGCTCGGTGTAGAGAGTGCTCAGGCTCGGTGTGGAGAGTGTTTAGATTTGGTGTGGAGAGTGCTCAGGCTCGGTGTGGAGAGTGGCCATGCTCGTTGTGGAGAGTGCTCAGGCTTGGTGTGGAGAGTGGCCAGGCTCGGTGTGGAGAGTGGCCAGGCTCAGTGTGGAGAGTGCTCAGGCTCAGTGTGGAGATGGCCAGGCTCAGTGTGGAGCATGGCCAGGCTCAGTGTGGAGAGTTCTCAGGCTCGGTGTGGAGAGTTCTCAGGCTCGGTGTGGAGAGTTCTCAGGCTCGGTGTGGAGAATGCTCAGGCTCGGTGTGGAGAATGCTCAGGCTCGGTGTGGAGAATGCTCAGGCTCGGTGTGGAGAATGCTCAGGCTCGGTGTGGAGAGTGCTCAGGCTCGGTGTGGAGAGTGCTCAGGCTCGGTGTGAAGAGTGGCCAGGCTCGTTGAGGAGAAAGCTCAGGCTCGGTGCGGAGAGTGCTCAGGCTCGGTGTGGAGAGTGGCCATGCTCGGTGTGGAGAGTGCTCAGGCTCGGTGTGGAAAGTGGCCAGGCTCGGTGTGGAGATTGCTCAGGCTCGGTGTGGAGAGTGGCCGGGCTCAGTGTGGAGATTGCTCAGGTTGGTGTGGAGAGTGCTCAGGCTCGGTGTGGAGAGTGCTCAGGCTCGGTGTGGAGAGTGGCCAGGCTCAGTGTGGAGAGTGATCAGGCTTGGTGTGGAGCATGGCCAGGCTTGGTGTGGAGAGTGCTCAGGCTCGGTGTGGAGAGTGCTCAGGCTCGGTGTGGAGAGAGCTCAGGCTTGGTGTGGAGAGTGGCCAGGCTCGGTGTGGAGACTGCTTAGGCTCGGTGTGGAGAGTGCTTAGGCTCGGTGTGGAGAGTGCTCAGGCTCGGTGTGGAGAGTGGCCAGGCTCGGTGTGGAGAGTGCTCAGGCTCGGTGTGGAGAGTGCTCAGGCTCGGTGTGGAGAGTGCTCGGGCTCGGTGTGGAGAGTGCTCAGGCTCGGTGTGGAGAGTGCTCAGGCTCGGTGTGGAGAGTGCTCAGGCTTGGTGTGGAGAGTGCCCAGGCTTGGTGTGGAGAGTGCCCAGGCTTGGTGTGGAGAGTGCCCAGGCTTGGTGTGGAGAGTGCTCAGGCTCGGTGTGGAGAGTGATCAGGCTTGGTGTGGAGAGTGCTCAGGCTCTCACCTCCAGTCATACCTCCAGTTTAATCCTTTTATTGCTGGGTTTGTACCTGACAAGTCTTTCCTAATTTCAGGTTGCAGATTGAATGGGGTGTCACCGGGGTAACATGACGGCACAAATAGCTTTTAGAGACCATTAGATGAGAAATCCTTTTCTCTGATGGAAGCCGGAGAGCTAATCTGGGAGCGTTTAATGGCATAATTTTACCTTTGTCTTCAGTTTTTGCTGTTACTACAACACATTGCAAAGTGGGGGCGTTTTATTTTTTCTTGCAGGCTGTGATGGTAACAAAACCTTTAGGAGACATGAAAGATAAAACCGACTGGAAAATGCAGACTTTTCATGACCTGCAATGTACGGGAGTCCGGAGACCCCAGACAGCAAGATGGAGGATCCCCAAAATCGATTCCAGGAGAGAGAAGTACAGCAAGTCAGCCCAGGAGCCCATCTGTTCCTACGAAGCTCAGGTAAGATCAGTATGTAATATTGGGATAGGGTCAGTGGTAGGCGAGAGAGAGAGAGCGAGCGAGAGAGCGAGAGAGAGCAAGAGAGCGAGAGAGAGAGATAGACAGAGAGACAGAGAGACAGAGAGAGAGATAGACAGAGAGAGAGAGACAGATAGAGAGAGAGAGAGATAGACAGAGAGAGAGAGATAGACAGAGAGAGAGAGAGAGATAGACAGAGAGAGAGACAGATAGATAGACAGAGAGAGAGACAGATAGATAGACAGAGAGAGAGATAGAGATAGATAGATAGATAGATAGAGAGAGAGAGATAGTCAGAGAGAGAGAGAGAGATAGTCAGAGAGAGAGAGAGAGAGAGAGAGATAGTCGGAGAGAGAGAGAGAGATAGACAGAGAGAGAGAGAGAGATAGACAGAGAGAGATAGAGATAGATAGACAGAGAGATAGAGATAGATAGATAGAGAGAGATAGACAGAGAGAGAGAGAGATAGACAGAGAGAGAGAGATAGACAGAGAGAGAGAGACAGATAGATAGACAGAGAGAGAGAGAGAGACAGACAGATAGATAGAGAGAGAGATCGAGATAGATAGATAGATAGATAGATAGAGAGAGAGAGAGATAGTCAGAGAGAGAGAGATAGTCAGAGAGAGATAGACAGAGAGATATAAAGAGAGAGAGAGAGAGAGAGAGAGAAAGAGATAAATAGATAGAGAGAGAGAGAGATAGAGGAGATAGAGAGATACTGTAGACAGATAGCGAGAGATAGAGAGAGAGAGAGAGAGAACATTTTCATTCTTTTAAACAAAAGTGGGCTACCATGCCCTTAAAAATACAGTTTTGGACTGGCTCACTCATTGAAAACGCACCTACCGCTTGAGTCTGATCACCCCAATCTTACAATAGATAGATACAGTGACAGTGCCTTGAAAAGTATTTATACCCCTTGAAATTCCCCACATGTTGTCATGTTACAACCAAAAACATAAATGTATTTTATTGGGATTTTCTGTGATGGACCAACACAAAGTGGCACATAATTGTGAAGTGGAGGGAAAATTATAAATGATACAAATAAATATGTGAAAAGTGTGTGGAGGGGGGGGTTGTATTCAGCCCCCTTTACTCTGATATCCCTAACTAAAATCTAGTGGAACCAATTGCCTTCAGAAGTCACCTAATTAGTAAATAGAGTCCACCTGTGTGTCATTTAATCTCAGTCTAAATACAGCTGTTCTGTGAAGCCCTCAGAGGTTTGTTAGAGATCCTTAGTGAACAAACAGCATCATGAAGGCCAAGGAACACACCAGACAGGTCAGGGATAAAGTTGTGGAGAAGTATAAAGCAGGGTTAGGTTATAAAAAAAATCTCCCAATCTTTGAACATCTCATGGAGCTCTGTTCAATCCATCATCGGAAAATGGAAAGAGTATGGCACAACTGCAAACTTACCAAGACATGGTCATCCACCTAAACTGACCGGGCCGGGCAAGGAGAGCATTCGTCAGAGAAGTAGCTCCGCCTACCCGGCCCACCCATTCCACCCTCTTGTCTTTATTGTTTTATGTAACAGAGAATTTTCTTCTCCCTGCAGTCTCTGGGATTTTCATCCAGCGCAGCGTTCTCCTTTGAAAGCATCATCTCCTCTCAGGTCACCGACTTGCAGTCCTCTGGCGGATCACACCACGGATATTGTAAAAATGGTGGACTCACTCTCCCGATGGGTAATGGTTTCCAGAATATTAATAGTGTTGAGTTTTCCTTCTGTCTTCCCTATTTACTGACTCCAGAACTTCTGTCTGCCATTCTGATGATTCATACACCCAATCATGGAGCAGGCTCCAGACCTGCGCCCCTCCCACTCCCTGTGGACACCCGGGTGCCGGTTCCAGAAGCTTGTCTCAGATGGTTGTCAAGGGTCTGGGATGAAAAGGAAACTGTACATTGATATCCGATCCAAAAACTCTTCACTGAGATATCAAGTGGTATAGCTGCACACACCTAGTCCCCACCCCAGACCGCTCCTACTTAACGCGTTTCACCAAACTGTGCATTGCTTTTTAGAGGGGAGGTAGAGCCTGACACCTGTGTGAATGGGCCCTATCAGAATACTTATCGGTTCTTATTGATGTTGGGGGAGAACTGTATATTTTTGGGCTTATTTATTAAAACAGTAACAGCAATGAAATCAATACTACAATAATTCCTGTATAAACAGTCAGCTATGGAGCTCTTTAGAGCAAGGGTCTCAAACTGGCGGCCCTCCAGCTGTTGCGAAACTACAAGTCCCATGAGGCATTATCCAAAATACGAAGACCAAAAATTGCTGCTCCAGGCAGATTAAGTTTTGGAAAGATGTTTCTCTCTCAGAGACCAAGGGTGCCGGCAATGCACATAGCAATGAAAACAAAAATGGTGAGGACAGCCGCACTCCAATCCAACATATGTTTATTGAAGAAAGACAGGCACTACAAAAACCAGCATAAACCAGGACAGCTGACGCGTTTCACACTTGTTCAGTGTTTACTCATAGCTGGTTTATGCTGGTTTTTGTAGTGCCTGTCTTTCTTCAATAAACATACGTTGGATTGGAGTGCGGCTGTCCTCACCATTTTTGTTTTCATTCCCATTAAACATTGCAAGGCTGACCGTTACAAGCATGACTCCCACAGGCAGAGGTGTGATGGGACTTGTAGTTTTGCAACAGCTGGAGGGCCGCCAGTTTGAGACCCCTGCTTTAGAGTGTACTCTATATAAATGGCAGCAATGGAATTTAAGACTCCTTAAAGAGGTACCAAATACTATGGACAATAGGCAAAGTTCTTGTGAAGCGGCTATCTGAGTGAGCAGTCTTTAGCCCTAGGTCTTCAGCCGGCTAGCACTGGGGCCGTCTTTATGGTGGTGCACATGAGTACAGTCCCAGTAAAGTCTGCATGCAGTAAATAATGCAGCTAGTTAGATGGTCAGTTCCTATGTGCTCAGTCTCTGCTAGAAGCAACAGGTTAATGGCAGCAGTGTCCTCTCACCAGTCCCAGCAATACAGCAACAGGAGTCAGTCTTCTCGCAGCAAAGAGATGAGAAAAATACAACTCTCCCGTTATACCTGGCACCCATTGGGAAGTGTAGTCCAATGATCCATAGACTGCCATAGTAAAGTTTATTTTCCAAACTTCATCTCCCATGAATCAGTGCTGCCAACTTTCAAGTCTCTTGAGCTCCTTTTGCCTGTCAGCTCCCCCTGGTGGATGGAGGTGAAGTAGTGTTAACCCATTCAGCTAAAGTCCAGAGAGAATTGCAGCACAGTGTCCTAAAGCGCAGGTTGTCTCTAGTCAAGCACTTGGCTATAACTATACAGATGCCGATCTCCGACTTTGCTGATAAATGTCGAATTTTTATCCTTTGATACATAGTTCTCCATGATGTGACGTTGTTTTTTCTGTTGCTCTTTATTATAACTTTATAGACCGGAAGCTCCCTCACATTCATAGCTCCGCCGATCACAACAGAAGCAGCATTTGGGACGGCTCCTCGCCGATTCTCCATCACATCGGTACTCAGAGCCCTCAGACATATCTCACCTCTGTAGAGATAAAGGCGCCATGGTATATGTCGGTGCTCCACGAGAAGGTAGACATCATCAACCTCAATGTGTGTCTCCTAAGGTTCCCATAGACTTGACTTAAGTGTTCCCACCAGACTTTATTTAGATCCAAGGATGTTCATATCTGGGACCAAGAGGGGCACCTCCAGCTTATTGATGATGGTGGACCTAGCCTACCACTATGCTAGTAGCTTCAAACCATTTGCCCTTGTTTCCTCAAAGGGTAGCCAATCTGTGGCCATGTCTGTTCACATTGGAACTCAGAGCCCTCAGGCCTCGTACACACGGCCGAGATTCTCGTTGAGAAAAACATGTCGTTTTTTTCGACGAGATTCTTGGACAAGAAACTTGTCCCGGCCGAGTGTACACACGCTCGTTTCAAAGAACCCGCGGTTCTTTGAAAGGAGTGTACGCGGTGACGTCATCGACTACGTCGAGCATGCGCTCGTCATATTCGATGCCGTCGCCGCCATCTTGGTATACCCTACGTATGCCTAGGAAGCTACCGCGCATGCGTCAAATTCATTTCGAACATGCGCGGGCTTCCGGGCGGACAGGTAAGTGTACACACACTCACTTTTCTCGTCGAGAAACACGCCGAGGAGAATCTCGACGAGAAAATAGAGAGCAGGTTCTCTATTTTCTCGTCGAGGTTTCTTGTCGGTTTTCTCGACGAGAAACACGCTAGCAGCGTACACACGACCGATTTACTCGGCAAGACCTCTCTGCCAGCAAGTTTCTTGCTGGTTCTTGCCGAGAAAATCGGTCGTGTGTACGAGGCCTCAGACATATCTCACCTCTGTAGAGATAAAGGCGCCATGGTATATGTCGGTGCTCCACGAGAAGGTAGACATCATCAACCTCAATGTGTGTCTCCTAAGGTTCCCATAGACTTGACTTAAGTGTTCCCACCAGACTTTATTTAGATCCAAGGATGTTCATATCTGGGACCAAGAGGGGCACCTCCAGCTTATTGATGATGGTGGATCTAGCCTACCACTATGCTAGTAGCTTCAAACCATTTGCCCTTGTTTCCTCAAAGGGTAGCCAATCTGTGGCCATGTCTGTTCACATTGGAACTCAGAGCCCTCAGACATATCTCACCTCTGTAGGGATAAAGAACTCAGAGCCCTCAGACATATCTCACCTCTGTAGGGATAAAGAACTCAGAGCCCTCAGACATATCTCACCTCTGTAGGGATAAAGAACTCAGTGCCCTCAGACATATCTCACCTCTGTAGGGATAAAGAACTCAGTGCCCTCAGACATATCTCACCTCTGTAGGGATAAAGAACTCAGTGCCCTCAGACATATCTCACCTCTGTAGGGATGAAGACGCCATGGTATATGTCGGTGCTCCATGAGCGGTAGAAATCATCAACTTCAATGTGTCTTCTAAGGTGCCCATAGACTTGACTCAAGTGTTCCCACCAGGCTTTATCTAGATCAGAGAGCCTTCATATCTGGGGCTAAAATAGACACCTCCAGCTTATTAATGATGGTGGACCTAGCCTTCCACCATGCTAGTAGCTTCAAACCAGTCGCCCTTGTTTCCTCAAGGGGTAGCCAATCAGTGGCCATGTCTGTTCACTCACCCCCCCCCCCAAGCCTTCTATGTAGAAAAAAACGTGTGGGTGGGGCTGTCTGGTTATTTAACTGCTTGCCGACCATCGCACGACGATATACATCGGCAGAATGGCACGGGCAGGCAGATGGACGTATATATATGTCCCCTTTAAGAAGCGTCATTGTGGACGCCGGCGCACGCACGCGACCGCCGCAAGCTCCTTGAGTCCGACCGCGGGTCCCGCAGACTCGATGTCCGCGGGGATGCCCGCGATCGTCTCACGGAGAGGAAGAATGGGGAAATGCTGATGTAAACAAGCATTTCCCCAGTCTTCCTAGTGACAGGACACTGATCACAGCTCCCTGTAATCGGAAGCGGTGATCAGTGTCGTGTCACACACAGCCCACCCCCCCCCAGTTAGAAGCACTCCCTAGGACACACTTAACCCCTTCAGCGCCACCTAGTGGTTAACCCCTTCAGTGTCCGATGTGTCCGTCATAAAGTCGCAGTCACAATAAAAATCGCAGATCGCCGCCATTACTAGTAAAAAAAAAAAAGTATAATAAAAATGCCATAAATCTATCTCCTATTTTGTAGATGCTATAACTTTTGCGCAAACCAATCAATATGCGCTTATTGCAATTTTTTATTACCAAAAATATGTAGAAGAATACGTATCGGCCTAAACTGAGGAAAAAAAAATTTTTTTTTGTATACTTTTTGGGGATATTTATTATAGCAAAAAGTAAAAAATATTGAATTTTTTTCAAAATTGTCGCTCTATTATTGTTTATAGCGCAAAAAATAAAAACCGCAGAGGTGATCAAATGCCACCAAAAGAAAGCTCTATTTGTGGGGAAAAAAAGGACGTCAATTTTGTTTGGGAGCCACGTCGCACGACCGCGCAATTGTCAGTTAAAGCGACGCAGTGCCGAATCGCAAAAAGTGGCCTGGTCTTTGGCCAGCGAAATGGTCCGGGGCTGAAGTGGTTGAAGTGAATTGATGGTGTCCAGATGTCCTACCAACATCTAAAGCCAGAAAGTTGTCTTTCAGCCTCTCCCCATCCTAAAATAGTTAATATCAGCAATTGTCACATGAGATTTTAGAAACACTGCTGAGAAAAACACAAAAGTTTTATTAGAAAGTGAATCAAATCCTCTTCATAGGTTTCCATTATAAATGTCTGTTCAGCTGCAATCCATCTGGATTTCCAAACATATCAAGTGATGTGTGGAGTTTATTGGCGTAAAGATGATTTTTTTTTTTTTTACATGTTATTTAAAATTATCACATAGGAGTGCATTTATAAGGAATTGGCATGGCTGTTCCTCCATTGAATCTGCATATGAGGCAAAATCCAATGTTCTCAGGCTAAATTCTTTGTCATTTAAATGTGTGAATGCAGAAAATACTGCAGTATGGCCACTAGATGGCGCAGAGGAGCATAATTATTTCCTATGGTAGTTAAAGGGGTTGTAAAGGTTTGTTTTTTATTTTCTAAATAGGTTCCTTTAAGCTAGTGCATTGTTGGTTCACTTACCTTTTCCTTCCATTTCCCTTCTAAATGTTTTTTTTCTTTGTCTGAATTTCTCACTTCCTGTCCCTCAGTAAGCTTGCCCCCATCATCCGAGCCGTTCTGGCTGGGGGTTAGTCAGCGTGCTCGCCCCCTCCCTTGGGACTACATCCCTGCGGGGAGACGCTGTTAACGTTCGCAGGATGTAGTCCCAAGGGAGGGGGTGAGCACCCTGACTAACCCCCCCTGACTAACCCCCTGCTAGATGATGGGGGCAAGCTTACTGAGGAGGAACAAGAAGTGAGAAATTCATTTAGAAGGGAAATCGAAGGAAAAGGTAAGTGAACCAACAATGCACAAGCTTAAAGGAACCTATTTAGAAAATAAATAACGACCCTTTAATGCCATAGTGGCCGTGCCGCATTATCATAGGAAATAAGTATGCTCCTCAGCGCCATCAGGTGGCCATAATGCAGGATTTTCAACATGCACACCATAGGTGTGCGCAGCCTTTGGCATTAGGGTGTGCACCCCAAAGCTGAAACACACTCTACTGATCACTCACGATGTTCATTCAGAAAGGGAAGGGGCCGGTAAATGGCTTATTTACCGGCCCCATCCCCCACTCATCCTAAAACATCCACAGCAACAATGAGTGGGAGAGGAGGGAAGCCGGAAGTGCTGTGGGGGGAAGGAGGGGGAGCCAGGTCAGTAGGGGGAATCTGTTCTGCACAGGGTGATTAGGGTGTGCCTGGGCACACCTGGCACACCCTGTGCGCACGCCTATGATGCACACATTCGAATGGCAGAGAATATAACCTGAGAATATTCAAAATTGCAATTTTGTACTCCCCTTAGTCTACTATTTAAAAAATAACTTCAGTTTTAAAACCAAAACTTTTTTTTGCTGGTTTTGGACAGCGCAGGGAAGAGTTAGCGCCCCCATCTGGTCTCTATTGCTATCTGTGGCCCCTCATGATCACAGGGTCCCTGTATGTAAAGTGACACCAATGCCATGTATGTGTTTCTAGGAGCGATGTCTACTAAAGTTGGGAGAAGAGATCAATCGTCTCTCCAGGTTCGAGGTGGAGACGAAGCGGAAGGATCAGATCATTTCAACGCTCAGAAACGAGGTCTCCAAACTTCAGAGCGACCTCCAGCACCTGAGCCGCCCACATACCGGCAGAGAGGAGGTCGGTCACCTTTCCGGGACTTTGTTAGTATTATGGTCCTTATATGGTTAAGGGGAGGAGCCAGTAAGGATTCTGCAGCGGTTGGTGAGAGATCATGTGACCCATTCCATGCCTTAATTTTATACTTCTAGCTGCTGCACAGTGGCAGTATCTTGTACTTCGGTTTGGTTCACGGCAGATTTGGTAAACATGACTAAAGATTGGGTGCTGAAGCAGATCCCTATTGAAGTCAATGGGAGTCGAAGGTTTAAAAAGACAGTAATGGCCATTTTCTAGGTTGAAAGGCAAAGGATTGTCCCACAAATAACATTGGGGGGGGGGGGGGTCTGGCTGGGCACTGCCCTGGGGGACATGTAACAAAGCATACAACATGTTTAAAAAAAATCAGCAAATTTTATTAATGCTCAAGGTGAAATATTTTGAAAAATCCATTAAATAAAATGCCTGATGGGGGGGGGGGGGGGGAGGGGGAGCCCTTAACCCGCCTGTAAAGTGACATATTTGTAGGATATATACAACCTGCTACAGCAACTCTGACATTGACAAAGAAAAAAGTGTTGGCGAAATGACAGTTCCCGGCCTTTTCCTTATCCCGGCCTCTTCGTTCTCCCACCTCTTCGTTCTCCCGGCCTCTTCGTTCACCCGGCCTCTTCGTTCACCCGGCCTCTTCGTTCACCCGGGCCCCTTCGTTCTCCCGGCCTCTTCGTTCTCCTGGCCTCTTCGTTCTCCCGGCCTCTTCGTTCACCCGGGCCCTTCGTTCTCCTGGCCTTTTTTCTTTCTCCCGGCCTCTTCGTTCTCCCGGCCTCTTCGTTCTCCCGGGCCCTTCGTTCTCCTGGCCTTTTTTCTTTCTCCCGGCCTCTTCGTTCTCTCCGCCTCTTCGTTCTCCCTGGCCTCTTCGTTCTCCCTGCCTCTTCGTTCTCCCCGCCTCTTCGTTCTCCCCGCCTCTTCGTTCTCCCGGCTTCTTCGTTCTCCCGGCCTCTTCGTTCTCCTGGCCTCTTCGTTCTCCTGGCCTCTTCGTTCTCCCAGCCTATTCGTTCACTTGGTCCCTTCGTTCTCCCAGCCTTTTCGTTCTCCCGGCCTCTTCATTCTCCCGGCCTCTTCATTCTCCCGGCCTCTTCGTTCACCCGGCCTCTTCGTTCACCCGGGCCCCTTCGTTCTCCCGGCCTCTTCGTTCTCCCGGCCTCTTCGTTCTCCCGGCCTCTTCGTTCTCCCGGCCTCTTCGTTCTCCCGGTCTCTTCGTTCACCCGGGCCCTTCGTTCTCCTGGCCTTTTTTCTTTCTCCCGGCCTCTTCGTTCTCCCGGCCTCTTCATTCTCCTGGCCTCTTTGTTCTCCTGGCCTCTTCGTTCTCCCAGCCTATTCGTTCACTTGGTCCCTTCGTTCTCCCAGCCTTTTCGTTCTCCTGGCCTCTTCGTTCTCCCGGCCTCTTCGTTCTCCCGGCCTCTTCGTTCTCCCGGCCTTTTTGTTCTCCCGGCCTTTTCGTTCTCCCGGCCTCTTCGTTCTCCTGGCCTCTCCGTTCTCCTGGCCTCTTCGTTCACTTGGTCCCTTCGTTCTCCCAGCCTTTCCATTCTCCTGGACTCTTCGTTCTCCCAGCCTTTTTGTTAATCCCGGCCTCTTCGTTCTCCTGGCCTCTTCGTTCTTCCAGCCTCTTCTTCTCCCAGCCTCTTCGCCTCTTTGTTCTCCCCAGCCTCTTCGTTCTCTCCGCCTCTTCGTTCTCCCTGGCCTCTTCGTTCTCCCTGGCCTCTTCGTTCTCCCCGCCTCTTTGTTCTCCCGGCTTCTTCGTTCTCCCGGCTTCTTCGTTCTCCTGGCTTCTTCGTTCTCCCGTCATCTTCGTTCTCCCAGGGCTCTTTGTTCTCCCAGGCCTCTTCGCAAGCCCAGGATTCCATTCATCTATAGGGTCTGATATATATGTTAGTGGGGGACACACACACGGAAAAAAAAGACAGAATTCCTCCATCAATTCATACCAGGTCCTTCAAGTCTGATATGAATTTTAAGGGGGACCTCACACAACAGATAAGAAAAAAAGAAGTTGTGAGGTCCCACCAAATTCAAAAAGAGCACGGACTCCATACCCGTTATTTCACCTCAGTTCCCTCAATGGAGTCCAAAGGCACCCCGAAATTCAACCACATAGGGCAGTGATGGCGAACCTTGGCACCCCAGATGTTTTGGAACTACACTTCCTCAGGCACTCTTCAGTATAGTTGAGCATCATGGGAAATGTAGTTCCAAAACATCTGGGGTGCCAAGGTTTGGCATCACTGCCATAGGGGGTTATGAGGCAGGGAACCTCATCCCTTTTAACTTTTTTGGCCTAATTAGGCCTCATTCACACAGGAGGTAAAAACAGGTGGTCCACACACTTTTTTTTTACCACCCCCCGAACATGAATTTTCACTCAACAAGGAGCCAAACTCTGTTGTGATAATGGTGGTCTATTAGTAGCCCATGCACTCAACAATGGAGTATTGTGATGATGGTGGTCTATAAGTAGTCTATGTACTATTAGTCGCTTATGTACTCATGGGGTATTGTGATATTGGTGGGCTATTAGTAGCCTATGTACTCATTGTTGGAGTCTAGTAATCATGATGGTCTATGATAATTATTATTATTTAGGTACTTATATAGTGCCGTCAATTTACGCATACTCATTGTACATTCACATCGGTCCCTACCCTCAAGGAGCTTACAATCTAAAGTCCTTAACTCACATTCATATACTAGGGCCAATTTTTAGACAGAAGCCACTTAACCTACCAGCATGTCTTTGGAGGGTGGGAGGAAACCGGAGTGCCCAGAGGAAACCCACGCAGGCACAGGGAGAACATGCAAACTCCAGGCAGGTAGTGTCGTGGTTGGGATTTGAACCAGCGACCCTTTTTACTGCTAGGTGAGAGTGCTACCCACTACACCACTGTGCGGCCCCATAATGGTGGTCTATTAGTAGCCCATGCACTCAATAATGGAGTATTGTGATGATGGTGGTCTATAAGTAGTCTATGTACTATTAGTCGCTTATGTACTCATGGGGTATTGTGGTATTGATGTACTATTAGTAGCCTATGTATTCATTGTTGGAGTATAGTAATCATGGTGGTCTATGATATTGGTGGTCTATTAGTAGCCCATGCACTCAATAATGGAGTATTGTGATGATGGTGGTCTATAAGTAGTCTATCTATGTACTCATTAATGGAGAATTGGGATCATGATGGTCTATTAGAATTCTACTGTATGTACTCAATAATTGAATATTGTGATATTGGTGGGCTATCAGTAGCCTATGTACTCATTGTTGGAGTATAGTAATCATGGTGGTCTATGATAATGGTGGTCTTCGATAATGGTGGTCTATGATAATGGTGGTCTATGATAATGGTGGCCTATGATAATGGTGGTCTGTTGGTGGTCTATGATAATGGTGGTCTATGATAATGGTGGTCTGTTGGTGGTCTATGATAATGGTGGTCTGTTGGTGGCCTATGATAATGGTGGTCTGTTGGTGGTCTATGATAATGGTGGTCTATGATAATGGTGGCCTATGATAATGGTGGTCTGTTGGTGGCCTATGATAATGGTGGTCTGTTGGTGGTCTATGATAATGGTGGTCTGTTGGTGGTCTATGACAGTGTTTCTAAACTCCAGTCCTCAAGGCGCCCCAACGGGTCATGTTTTCAGGATTTCCCTCAGATGAAACAGCTGTGGGAATTACTAAAGCAGTTAAACAAATAACCTGTGCAAAACAATGGAGAGCCTGAAAACATGACCTGTTGGGGCGCCTTGAGGACTGGAGTTGAGAAACACTGGTCTATGATAATGGTGGTCTATGATAATGGTGGTCTGTTGGTGATCTATGATAATGGTGGTCTGTTGGTGGTCTATGATAATGGTGGTCTATGATAATGGTGGTCTGTTGGTGGTCTATGATAATGGTGGTCTATGATAATGGTGGTCTGTTGGTGGTCTATGATAATGGTGGTCTATGATAATGGTGGTCTGTTGGTGGTCTATGATAATGGTGGTCTATGATAATGGTGGTCTGTTGGTGGTCTATGATAATGGTGGTCTATGATAATGGTGGTCTGTTGGTGGTCTATGATAATGGTGGTCTATGATAATGGTGGTCTGTTGGTGGTCTATGATAATGGTGGTCTATGATAATGGTGGTCTGTTGGTGGTCTATGATAATGGTGGTCTATGATAATGGTGGTCTGTTGATGGTCTATGTACCCATGAACATAGTGTGTCTCTGTTGGTTACTGACTGGTTCATGTTATTTTAGGACAGTTCTTCGGTGGAGCAGTTGGATGATGGAAGCCTCCATAGTACAAATGGATTCCCTGAATTCGAGGAATGCTCCCCAGCTCGGGATGTGACGCGGGAAGTTCTGAATTCACCAACAAGTCCCCGGGATCTGTTCACAAACATGGAGAGAAATGTCTCCACCATATCCTTGGCTGGGAGCTTCTCGGAGCTACATGGAGATGGTCAGAGCCCTCAGATGGAGGCCGAGGTAATGAAGTATTACTGATTTCATAAGTTCTGTATCCTGGAAAAAACTTCCTACTCACAAACCGATCACATACTGAATATTCATATGTAATGCAGTGTACCTACCTTAGCCCAACAACAGGTAAAACAATTTTTTAGTCATGGATGAAGTATAGGGTAAGAACCTCTGTCGGGGTTTTTATTTCTGTCCGTCTCCATAAGGGAGGTAATCGCTCACTTTTTAACCCTATGACTCCAAGAAAGTAATCAAGAAATGAGGGCCATGGGGGGCCAGTAAGGCACAGATAGTAATAAAGGTTTGCTTGCCGACCGCCGCACAAACATATATGTGGTCAGAATGGCACGGACAGGCAAATGGGCACGTCCCTTTAAATTTGCCGCCGGTGTCCCGCGATCGTGTGTCACGGAGCTGAAGAACGGTGAGACGTCAGTGTAAACACAACATCTCCTTGTTCTTCCTAGTGACGGGACACTGATCGAATGCGCCCTCAAATCGGGAGCAACGATCAGTGACGTGTCACTCGTAGCCACGCCCCCTAACAGTTAGAATCACTCCCTAGGACACACTTAACCCCTTCCTAGCCCGCTAGTGGTTAACCCCTTCACTGCCAGTCACATTTACACAGTAATCAATGCATTTTTATAGCACTGATCGCTGTATAAATGTGAATGGTCCCAAAATAGCACCCAAAGTGTCCGATGTGTCCGCCGCAATGTCGCAGTCACAATAAAAATCGCTGATCGCCGCCATTACTAGTATAAAAAAAATTATTAATAAAAATGCCATAAAACTATCCCCTATTTTGTAGACACTATAACTTTCGCAAACCAATCAATATACGCTTATTGCGTTTTTTTTTTTTACCAAAAATATGTAGAAGAATACGTATCGGCCTAAACTGAGGAAAAAATGTGTTTATTTATATATTTTTTGGGGATATTTATTATAGCAAAAAGTAAAAAATATTGCTTTTCTTTCAAAATTGTCGCTATTTTTTTGTTTATAGCACAAAAAATAAAAAACGCAGAGGTGATCAAATACCACCAAAAGAAAGCTCTATTTATGGGGAAAAAAACGTCGTCAATTTTGTTTGGGAGCCACGTCGCACGACCGCGCAATTGTCAGTTAAAGCGACGCAGTGCCGAATCGCAAAAAGTGCTCTGGTCTTTGGCCAGCCAAATGGTCCGGGGCTGAAGTGGTTAAGGTCTTAGTTGTCGTTGATTCACTTGTTAGTGTCCAGAATGTTGTAATTACACGAAGCAGGTAATAAAAGTAATCCAACGTGTTTCGGGGGCTAAAGTCCCCCTTCATCAGGGCTGAGAAGTGATAGTTCTGAATCGTGGACTCCTGGGAGTGATATTAGTGACGGGACACTTCTCCTCCAGAACAAGGGGCCAATTCTATTGAAACGCATTGGGAATCTCTCTGGTCTTCTCATCTTTCCTTCGGGACGTAGGATATGATTTATAGGATATCCTGGGAACCATCTTCATTGTCCTCTCTGGCGTTTGTGTTTTGTTTAGCATGGATTGGGTTATTTAGGTTAGATAGTTGGGTTGGGTTGGCTTCCAGGGGACCGTGCACTTCAGGCAAGATCTACTTCTTCAGTGAGCCCCCCCACTCCACCTTCCTTAAACACCGCATGAAGGGGCAAAAGAGAACCTGTGGTGAAAAAAATAGATACCCTGTTTCCCCAAAAATAAGACCTAGCATTATTTTCCAGGAGGACTGCAATATAAGCCCTACCCCAAAAATAAGCCCTAGTTTAAAATGCTTGTAAAATCCTATAATCCACTCTATTACAGTAGTATATCATGTACAATGTGTGTGTTTCTGTAATATACTGTATTTATTGGCGTATAACACTTTTTTACCCTGAAAATAGAGGGTAAACTGTGCCTGCGTGTTATACGAAGGGGGCTGTGGAAAGTATTTTTCCTGAAACTTCCCTCTAAAAGTTAAGGTGCGTGTTATACGCCGATAAATACGGTAATTGTGGGGAAGAGAACTCCGGCGGGTCACAGAAGCGCGGAGCGGCGCTATAATGATTATAATGAAGGTATTTGACACAATTATATTACAGAAACACACATTGTACATTATATACTACTGTAATCAGGGCCGCTATCAGGAATTTTGGGGCCCCTTACACAGCTTCAGGCATGGGCCCCCTGGAGCAGAGAACCGGGGGGGAGGGGAGGGGAGGGCCACCAATTGAGAAGCGGGGGGGTGCTGCCACCGCAAATTGAGGTTGGGGTTGCCATCCGGGGCCCTGGGGACCTCCAGGCCCCTTACAAAAAATAAATAAATACATTTAAAAAAAAGGGGGGTTGCCTCGGGGCCCCTTCCAAAAAAAAAAGGGGGGTTGCCATCCAGGCCCCTGGGGACCTCCGGGCCCCTTACAGGTGTACTGCCTGTACCTGGGGTCCTCCAGGCCCCTTACAAAAAAAAAGTGGGGTTGCCTCCGGGCCCCTTACAAAAAAAAGGGGGGTTGCCATCCGGGCCCCTGGGGACCTCCGGGCCCCTTACAGGTTTAGTGCCTGTACCCCCCTGATGGCGGCCCTGACTGTAATAGAGTGGATTATAGGATTTTACAAGCATTTTAACTCAGTTCACACTGGGGATTCCTGACAGGCAGGGAGGGAGAGGGGGGAGAGAAGACAGCACATTACATGGTAAGACCTACCCTGAAAATAAGACCTACTGTGTCTTTTGTTGCCAAAATTAATATAGGACCCGGGCTTATTTTTGGGGAAACGGTAATAAACTCACTTCTCCGTAGTGTTGGGGGTGACGTTCCAAGGAATGCATGGTGGTCCCGATCTCCCGAGATGTTGATGGTCTTCTTGTGAGATTTGGGCTACTTAATGTTTTCCAAGATCTGTCTGGAAAGAGGATGACGTCCCCCTCACCTGAGGCACTGAGGTCTGCTGGCAGCTTGTCCACCATGGCGGTCAGCACTCCTATTATGGTCTGTGTTTAGAAGCGCCCAACTGGAGCTGAAGGGTGACGTAACTCCTTCCCGCCCAGCCCCAGCATCCCTCTTAGTGGGTCTATGCACCCGGGGAAAGAAAGGGAGGGAGGGAGGGGGGGGCAGGATGGACCTCCTGATCACATGACCACTATGATTTGCAGTCACAATGGTCATAAACAAGAAACCAAGAGCTGCCTGTGACAGCTCGGTCACTGTGCTGGGAGCATACAGGGAGCACAGAATTCTTGGCTCTCCATTGAAGCATATGTACAGTGTCTAGGGTTGCCACCTTTTCTTCAAGCCAAACCCGAACACTTTAGCGCCACATGCCAATTTATTTTAAGAGGGAACGCTGTGGACTGTGTAAAGAATAACTCTGATGTAAGGGGGGTTTCTGCTCACCAAAGCTCCCACTTACATCAGAGTTCCCAGCATTTCCCCTTAAATCAGGGTTCCCAAAGCCCCCCCTTACACCAGAGTCCCCCTTATCTTAGTGTACACACTCACTCAGAGGCAAGAGAGAGAAGGGAGGAAGGGGGGATCAGACATTGGATGGTGCGCTCACTCACCCGAGGATGGAGGCTCAAGCACCGACACCTTTTATCCACAATGTATCTGCCGGCTGCTGAGCTTCAAATTTACAGCCCATGCATCCCTTTCCTGAGCACAGAATACTGGGGTATGGAGTGTGAGTGGGCAGACAGAGGGGTAAGGGCAGGAGGAACAGAAGGAGAGCAAGCCCTCTTTCCTCTCCAGTCCATGTTTGGGGGTGGGGGCCTGTGTGCACACACCTATGTACTTGGCGGTTGTGGTACTCAGTTACTTGGGGAACCGCAGTCCATTCTCAATAATGTGTCCGGGTTTCAGGAGGTCTGAAACCCGGACACACAATTCCAAACCCGGACTGTCCGGGTGAATCCCGGACGGGTGGCAACCCTAATTGTGTCTCAGCATTAAAGCCCACCCTCTTCGCCCTCACACATATGCCTTGCATGGGTGGAAAGAGATTAAACTCTGCAAGAAAGATGTGCAAGAAGCTTGCTGAAAGCTTTGCAAGTCTTCTGTAAAGCTGAACCCGGCCGGGTGTATGAGGCCTTAAAGTAAAGCTGGTCATAGATAACACTGTCTATGATGAGACCACCAGCACACTAAGAGGTCTATTTATATATAAAATGCCGTAGCCATTCCTCCAGTCAATCTGAATGTACATTCATCCTGTGTGAATTGGGCATAAATGAATGTTCTTTAGTCTATTTGTCACTTCAGAACGAATGTTGTTTTATTATGGGCAGGAGTAAAATATCTCATTATGGTCTCTAGATGGCGCTGAGGAAGGAATTAGCAAATAAATGTAACCGATGATTAAACTTATTTACTAATTGCCTCTCTCTAGAATTGTTACATTGTATCCCTTGCTGCAAATATATATGTAATTCCTATTGCTCCTCAGCTCCACCTAGTGGCCATAATGCTATATTTTCATAAAAATGCACTTGTCAACCACTTGCCGACTATGCTATAGCTGAAAGATGGCTTCAGCGGGGTCTTCCAGTTCTGGGAGGGCATCTACGGACGTTCCCCCAGAGCCCAGTTCTCTGCGTGCCGCTGGGGCACGAAGTGGACGCTCTTTGTGACTGTTTTGTCCTTCGGAAGCGGGCCAATCACAGCTGATCACATGTAAACAGATTTGTTCTTTCCTCGCATGCTGTCTCTGTGTGAGGAAAGGAGAGCTGATAACTAGCAAGGCTGTCAGTATATTGTTTACACTGGTTATCAGTGCAGCCTCATCAGTGCCCATCAGTGCAGCCTCATCAGTGCCCATCAGTGCAGCCTCATCAGTGCCCATTTGTGCAGACTATCAGTGCAGCTTCATCAGTGCCTCCTCAACAGTGCCCATCAGTGCAGCCTCATCGGTGCCCATCAGTGCAGTCTATCAGTGCCCATCAGTGCAGCCTATCAGTGCAGCCTTATCAGTGCCTCCTCAACAGTGCTCATCGGTTCAGCCTCATTAGTGCAGCCTCAATAGTGCCCATCAGTGCAGCCTATCGGTGCCCATTAGTGCAGTCTATCAGTGCCCCCTCATCAGTGCCACCTCATCAGTGCCCATCAGTGCAGCCTCATCAATGCTTCCTTATCAGTGCAGCCTCATCAGTCCCCATCAGTGCAGCCTATCAGTGGCCATCAGTGCAGCCTTATCAGTGCACATCAGTGAAGGACAAAAATGACTTATTTGCAAAATGTTATAACAGAAAAACATTTTTTCGTCAAAAATTTCGGTCTTTTTTTCTTTGTTTGGCAAAAAATAAAACCCCCAGTGGTGATTAAATAATTCCAAAAGAAAACGCTATTTTTGTGAAAAAAAAGATAAAAATGTCCTATGTGTACAGTGTTACATGACTGAGTAATTGTCATTCAAACTGTGACAGCGCTGAAAGCTGAAAATTGGCCTGGGCAGGAAAGGGGTGTAAGTGGCCAATTCACGCAGAGTGAATCTAAATGCAGATTCACTGGACGAAAGGCTATGCATTTTATTTATTTATTTTTAAACCCAGATCCCTAAATTATCAATCTTCATCTATAGTTTTAGATTGTAACCTCTCAGGAGCAGTGCCCTCCACATCCTCCCTGTCTGGAATTGTATTGTCACTGTACTGTCCCGCTCTGCACACACTGGCACTATATATACGGTAATTACTGTATTATAATAACATTAATAATTCCAAATCATATAATAATAATATAATAACATTAATAATCTCATATCATATAATAATAATAATAATATAATATAATATTAATAATCCCATATCATATAATAATAATAATAATAATAATAATAATATAATAACATTAATAATTCCATATCATATAATATAATGTAGCGGCCTCACCCTCTCTCCATCTTTATCGGTTACACACCAACTCATGTCTAGGGGTTCCTGGGTTGTGAGAGTGAGATGCGCCACGGCCCATGTCCTCCCCATTGTAGTAGGGAGGTGAAGGCCACTTACTGATGTTTCCTCGGGCCGGTGTGTTCTGTGAATGCACTGAGTCTGTAATTGCAAGCTCACCAGCCTCCCCTTTGTTTCCAGTAACTGGAGTTCACACACCGGAGAAAGGTCCAACACTTGTTTATTTGGCACTCCAATAGCAAAGCACAATAAACAGTTCTTTTTTCAGCAAACTGGTTGGGACCTATAACCTTGCCAACGGTGGGATGAGCAGATCAAGGCACTTCCTAACGTTTCAGTTCTATGCCACTGTACTATGATCAGCGGCGCCTAAGCCAATCCGGCTGTTGCAGAACAGGAAAGATGGGGTCTCTTCCAGCAACCCCTAAGAACAGCAATGGAGCCCTCTTCGATACGCTGTGGCCCCTATCAGGGGGATGTGTCCTCCCAAGAGAGTTCCCAGAGGCCCACTGTCACCGGGTTGGTGCTGCTCCGGGTCTCCAGTGGGTAACCTCCCCGGCCTCCTCACCTCAGGTACGAGTCCCTCCGCTCAGGGACCCTCGGACAGTCCACCCTAGCGGGACCCAGTCGAAGGTACTGGGCCCCAGGCCTCCTCGATAGTACCTCACCCCAGGCTAAAGGTGCCTGGGATGGACGCCAACATGACTCCGGACCAGGCCATGGGCACCTGGACCAGACTCCTGGATCTCCCGCACCCAGGCCTAAGGGCCCTGGGTGCGGACCGCAACCCTCCTCCTCCGAGGACCTCCTTCTCCGCAAGACGACGACGACGACGACCTCGTGGTAAGGGCGTCTCCCCCTTTTATCTCCTCCCATCAACGGCCCGGCGGGTTCCCCGCCCCAGCCATACCATCTCCGGGAAGAGACCAAACAGGGAGCACTGCAGGAGATGATTCTACCTGAAGCCTGTGGGTACCCCGCCACCCACAGGCAAAGGAGAATATTACATCCTCCAATCCTCCACGAAACAAAAAGGGGTCTGAACCCTAACACAATTATACACCTGGGTTACACTATTGCCCAGGTGTATCCCATCAATTTGAGGACCCCGCTACAATAATAACATTAATAATTCCATATCATATAATAATAATAAAATATAATAACATTAATAATCCCATATCATATAATAAAATAACATTAATAATCCCATATCATATAATAATAATAATAATAATAATATAATATAATATTATTAATAATCCCATATCATATAGTATAATAACATTAATAATCTCAAATCATATAATAATAATATAATATAATAACATTAATAATCCCATATCATATAATAATAATAATATAATATAATAACATTAATAATCCCATATCATATAATATAATAACATTAATAATCCCATATCATATAATAATAATAATAATAATAAAAAAATAATATAATAATATTAATAATCCCATATCATATAGTATAATAACATTAATAATCTCATATCATATAATAATAATATAATATAATAACAATAATAATTCCATATCATATAATAATAATAATAATATAATATAATAACCTTAATAATCCCATATCATATAATATAATAACATTAATAATCCCATATCATATAATAATAATAATAGAATATAATAACATTAATAATCCCATATCATACATTAATAATAATAATATGATCACATTAATAGTCCCATATCATATAATAATAATAATAATAATATAATATAATATTAATAATCCCATATCATATAATAATAATAATAATAATAATAATAATAATAATAATATAATAACATTAATAATCCCATATCATATAATAAAAATAATAATAATAATAATAATAAAAATAATAATAATAATAATATAATTTAATATAATATAGTAACATTAATAATCCCATATCATATAATAATAATAATAATGATAATAATAATAATAATACCATAATTAATCCCATATCATATAATAATAATAATAATAATAATAATAACAATAATAACAATAATAATAATAATAATAAAATATAATACCATAATTAATCCCATATCATATAATAATATTATTATTAATAATAATAATCAGCAGATCTTACATGATGATGAGAACGCGGCACACACATTAGATGGAGAGAAAACAGCAGAACCAATTGCGGATTTCACAGCTGAACCAGGGAAGGAGGAGGAGGAGGAGGAGGAAGAGGAGAAGGACGATGTTGGATCTGTGAAACAAATTTCAGAACTACAGAAACTTCAGGAGGAATTGGAAGTCATCAGGAAGGATTATAACATTTCACAAGGTACAGTAAAGCAACATTTTAAATATTTTAAAATATATATTATTATAATATACAATAGTAAGTATATCTGAGGCCATTTTTTTTGTTATAGATAGAGAAAGTTCTTGTTTACACTCGTGTCGGATCGCTCTTCAGAGGGCATTTAACTGGTGGTGGGGAGTCGTTCTATTGCCTCCTCTCTGCCTATTGTAACCTCCTAAACTCCACATTAACACGCTGAAACCATGTGCATTGCATTGCGGTTGCTGGAGGTCCCATCCAGTTGAATGAGACAGCAGGGCGGCCATTGGATATTATGTACCCTCCCTTCACCACCTTTGTAGCTTAAGGGGGTGGTGTGGTTGGGGGGGCAGTAAAAAATTATTTTTACCGCCCCCTGAACCACAAGTGTAAACAAAGTTTGAGGCTCCATTCACGCCACGCATGCGTGCATTCCTGTGCATTGTGTATAGGGAAGCCCATTCATTTCAATGGGAGAAACGGGCAAAAGAACTCCCTCGACCACTTTTGCAAAAATGGCGCTGCACTGAACACCGCACCGCACATGCCGGCAGATGTGTGTGGGCAGCGCCATTAAGAAATTTTTGGGCATCTGTGTCTCATTATGGAGATTTCCCTTCACTTCCTGTCTTGTAGACTAAACAGGAAGTGAGAGTACATCTCCTCCCTCTTAGTTATCACAGGAGCAAATGTCCCCATTAGAAGATTCCCCTCCATTCCGGGACACCAAAAAAAGTTTTGCCTTCAGTTATACTTATGTAGGTGGAGCCTACGGGGGTCATTGCAGGTCGCTGCGTTTTTGTAAGCCCTATATACCTATATACTCCAACAATGAGATCTCCCCGCCCCCGCTCCTGCCTCTGGTCACCTAGGGGGGTTCATGTCACACCCAGACAGAGGCGTGACTGCACACAGGAGCAATAATGGCGTCTCTTTTATCTCCGCAGGCGTCATTTCCTCTCTGCAGAGAACGGTCTCCTCCCACCAGTCCAAACTCAGGAAATCCGAGTCTGAAAAAGAAGATTTACAGAGAGAGCTGATAGAGAGAGGAGTGCAGCTGCAGGCCATGTCCAGCAAGGTACAGACCGGGCGGCGCTGTGACCTCACCGGGTACTATGGAGTCCGTTTTCTTATCTAAATGCCATTCTAGTCTGCCAACATATTTCAGGCACTGAGAGCTGCATGGGGAGGAGCTAAGGTGGAGCTTAGAGAGGACCCTCCCATTTTTGGGTGTTGCTGATTGGCTATCCAAAATTAAACTCTCTGTGCTCACGCCAGATAGGCCAAGTGACGGTGCTGCATCCTGGGCCCACCAGATGCCCACCATATAGTCTGAAGGCAAAAGTCGTCACTCATCCACGGACTGTAAAATCTTCTTTATTAAATAACTAGAATGAACACACCATGGCATAGACAGTGTTGACGCGTTTCAGCTAGGTTGCGGCCTTAGTCATAACAAAAACTAAGGCTGTACCAAGCTGAAACGCGTCAACACTGTCTATACCATAACTATAATGAACACACCATGGCATAGACAGTGTTGACGCGTTTCAGCTAGGTGCAGCCTTAGTCATAACAAAATCTAAGGCTGTACCAAGCTGAAACGCGTCAACACTGTCTATACCATATCTATAATGAACACACCATGGCATAGACAGTGTTGATGCGTTTCAGCTAGGTGCAGCCTTAGTCATAACAAAAACTAAGGCTGTACCAAGCTGAAACGCGTCAACACTGTCTATACCATAACTATAATGAACACACCATGGCATAGACAGTGTTGACGCATTTCAGCTAGGTGCAGCCTTAGTCATAACAAAATCTAAGGCTGTACCAAGCTGAAACGCGTCAACACTGTCTATACCATAACTATAATGAACACACCATGGCATAGACAGTGTTGACGCGTTTCAGCTAGGTGCAGCCTTAGTCATAACAAAAACGAAGTCTGTACCAAGCTGAAACGCGTCAACTCTGTCTATACCATGGTGTGTTCATTACAGTTACAGAAGATTTTACAGTCTGTGGATGAGTGCCTTTTGCTTTCAGACTATTTGCTGATTTGTTATATACTGAGCAGGATGAAGGTGGGGGATGGGTGTCACAAAACTTGCTGAGCGGAATCGCACATCATTGGGCGGGCACATCCATATTTTATTCATCTTTGTTATTATTAATGTGAATATTGATTTATTTTTATTTTTTTAGTTTTCCAGCATGCGGGAGGAAAGGAAACACGAAGAAATGATGGCGGAGATGGAGAAGGAGAATTATTACCTGAGAGAGGTGACAACCCGATAATTATGTCACCCGCCCCCTAGAGTCCGATAAATCTTCTTTTATGTCCATTTGAGTTGTACTGACTATGACAGCCAATCAGATAAATCCCTACAGATCTCAACTCCGCCCACATATTGCTGGCGTTACCATCTGATTCTCCCTGTTGGAATTTTATTTTATGCCGCATTCACACCAGAATATCCGTCATCACCTGTGCTGTGCTGCTGCGCTTTGATGTACATTTAAAATTTTTGGGTCTATTTATAAAAAAATTAAAATTCCTTTGCAAATGTCTCATCGTTAACACACCCGCCATGAACAATCCCGGTCATTTGCCCAATATGTTTATTTCCTATGATCCTTAGCTCCACCTAGTGGCCATAATTTTTATTTTATTTTCTGATTGAGGTATTTTAATACTGCATTATGGCCACTAGATGGAGCCGATGAACACAAGAAATAAACGAATTGTGCAAATAATAGGAACAACTCATGACGGGTGTGTAAATATCTCATCATTGTCACACCCGCCATGAACAATCCCGGTCATTTGCCCAATAGGTTTATTTCCTATGATCCTTAGCTCCACCTAGTGGCCATCATTTTTATTTTATTTTTTCTGATTGAGGTATTTTAATGAAAGAGTGAAAGAGACGTACCGCTTCAAGCTGTGAAGCTCCAATGGTTGCTCCCGCCCTGTTAATCAAACAGATGCTGGCTCTGCACTAATGCATGGGAAAAGGAAAAAGCCCTGGACTGCCACACTCTGTATAAACAATTTATTTTTAAAAAAATGATAAAAAATCCCAAATTTAATCCATAAGTCCAAAAACAAGCAAAAAACAGAAAGTTGACATGTAGGGGTGGATGGCTGGCGCGTTTCACATCAGAAATGAGTAAGCAACAATTTCTGATGTGAAATGTGTCAGCCATCCACCCCTGCATGTCAACTTTCTGTTTTTTGCTTGTTTTTGGATTTATGGATTAAATTTGGGATTTTTTATCATTTTTTTAAAAATAAATCGTTTATACAGAGTGCGGCAGTCCAGGGCTTTTTCCTTTTCCCATGAGGTATTTTAATATCGCATTATGGCCACTAGATGGAGCTGACAACCACAACCGCATTATGGCCACTAGATGGAGCTGACAACCACAACCGCATTATGGCCACTAGATGGAGCTGACAACCACAACCACATTATGGCCACTAGATGGAGCTGACAACCACAGGAAATAAACAAATTGGGCAAATAACAGGGGACTACTCGTGACGGGTCTGTAAATGTCTCATCTTTTACACACCCGCCACGAGTAATCCTCATAATTTCCCCAATATGTTTATTTCCTGTGTTCGTTGGCTCCCTCTAGTGGCCATAATTTGGTACTTTTCTGAGCGAGATATTTCAAGCATTATGGACTCTAGATGGAGCCGAGGATCATAGGAAATAAACATACAGTGGAAACTTGGATTACGAGCATGATTTGTTCCAGGAGAATGCTTGTAATCCAAAGCACTCGCATATCAAAGCGAGTTTCCCCCTAGAAGTCAATGGAAATGAAAATTATTTGTTCCGCATTGATAAAATGGCAGGCAATACCGCATGTGGCCAGAGGTGGGGGAGAGCCTCAGAAAAACTCGGAAAGACCCGGGGACAGCTCGGCTGACCTCGGAAACCCTCGGAAACACCCGGGAATGGAGTATTTTCAAGCATTTCCGAACGTCTCCGCTCAGCTCCGACGCCCCCCCCCCCCCCGCACCTCAGGCCATATGCGGCACACCCCATTAGCTTGAATTCTGCTCGTTTTGCGAGACAACACTTACAAACCGAGTCAGAATAAAAAAAAAAAAGAGTTGCTCGTCTTTCAAAATGCTCGTTAACCGCGTTACTCGTAAAACGAGGTTCCACTGTATTGGGAAAATAATGGGGACTACTCGTGGCTGGGGTGTAAATGTCTCATCATCTACACACCCGCCATGAATAATCCCTGTAATTAGCCCAATATGTTTATATCCTATGATCCTGAGCTCCATCTAGTGGCCATAATTATTTTTATTTTTTTTGATCAAGGTATTGCTGCATTATGGCCACTAGATGGAGCTGACAACCACAGGAAATAAACAAATTGGGCAAATAATGGGAACTATTCGTGGCGGGTGTGTAAACGTCTCATCATTTACACACTCGCCATGAATAATCCCTGTAATTTGCCCAATATGTTTATTTACTATGATCTTGAGCTCCATCTAGTGGCCATCATTTTTTTTTTCTGATTGAGGTATTTTAATACCGCATTATGGCCACTAGATGGAGCTGACAACCACAGGAAATAAACAAATTGAGAAAATAATGGGGACTACTCGTGATATGTTTATTTCCTGTGTTCGTCAGCTCCCTCTAGTGGCCATAATTTGGTACTTTTCTGAGTGAGATATTTCAAACATTATGGACTCTAGATGGAGCCGAGGATCATAGGAAATAAACATATTGGGCAAATAATGGGAACAACTCATGGCGGGTGTGTAAATCTCTCATCATTTACACACCCGCCATGAATAATCCCTGTAATTAGCCCGATATGTTTATATCCTATGATCCTTAGCTCCATCTAGTGGCCATAATTATTATTTTGTTTTAAATTGAGGTATTTCAATACTGCATTATGGCCACTAGATGGAGCTGCTGACCACAGGAAATAAACAAATTGGGAAATCAATGGGGACTACTCATGGCGGGTGTGTAAACGTCTCATCATTTACACACCGGCCACGAGTAATCCTCATAATTTGCCCAATATGTTTATTTCCTATGTTCGTCAGCTCCCTCTAGTGGCCATTATTTGGTACTTTTCTGAGTGAGGTATTTCAAGTGTTATGGACACTAGAGGGAGCTGACCAACACAGGACATAAACAAATTAGGCAAGTATTGGGCCCTACTCATGGCGGGTGTGTGAATCTCTCATCATTTACACACCCGCCATGAATAATCCCTGTAATTTGCCCAAAATGTTTACTTCCTATGATCCTTAGCGCCATCTAGTGGCCATATTTTTTTTTGATTGAGGTATTTCAATACTGTATTATGCCACTAGATGGAGCTGACGACCACAGGAAATAAACAAAATGGGCAATTAATGGGGACTACTCGTGGCGGGTGTGTAAATGTCTCATCATTTACACACCCGCCACGAGTAATCCTCATAATTTTCCCCAATATGTTTATTTCCTATCTTCGTCAGCTCCCTCTAGTGGCCATTATTTGGTACTTTTCAGAGTGAGGTACATTAAAGTGATTGTAAACCTTTGTTTTTATTTTATTTTTTAAATAACAAACATGTCATAGTTACCTCCACTGTGCAGTTCATTTTTCACAGAGTGGCCCCGATCCTCGTCTTCTGGGGTCCCCCGGCGGCGCTGGTAGCTCCTCCCTGCATCGTATAACCCCCTACGCCTAGGAAAAGCGCTCTCCCGGGGGGTTACCTTGCGGGCGCACTCCCGACTATTCCGGCCCCGCCTCCCGGCGCCCGCGTCATTGGATTTGATTGACAGCAGCGGGAGCCAATGGCTGCGCTGCTATCAATCTATCCACTCAAGAGCCGAGACAATGGGCAGAGGGGAAGAGTGCGTCTCAGGGGTGGGAATTACGGGGCTCAGGTGATTAAAACGGGGGGGGGGGGGCTGGGTGTCCGGTCAGTGACAGAAGTTTTTTCATTTTAATGCATAGGATGACCCTTTAAGGATTATGGACACTAGATGGAGCCGAGGATCATAGGAAATAAACATATTGAGCAAATAATGGGGACAATTTGTGGCGGCTGTGTAAATGTTTCATCATCTACACACCCGCCATGAGTAATCCTCATCATTTCCCCAATTCGTTTTTGTCCCTATGATTCTCGTCTCCCTCTAGTGTCCATAATGCTTGAAATACCTCACTCAGAAAAGTACCAAATGATGGCCACTAGATGGCGCTGCCGAACACAGAAAAAAGACACAAATCGGGCAAATAATGGGGACTGCTCGTGGCGGGTGTGTAAATGATGAGGCACATTTTTTTATTTTTTTTTAATAAATAGACCCCAAAGTGTAGATTTACTAAAGCATTAATCCCTATGGTCCACCTACAATGCCGTACAATATAAGTACATAGATAAATGCATGCACAATGGTCACGATTCCTAAAGAAATAGAGATAGCACAGTAGACATGTGCAATTCATTTCGTTCCGAATTCGTTTTTTTACTTTTCCGAAATTCTAAAAAAAAATCGTAAATGTGAAAAAAAAACGTAAATTTGAAAAAATTTGTTACTTTGAAAAAAAACGTAAATATGAAAAAAAAAATCGTAAATTCGAAATTCAAAAATCCAAAAATCCAAAATAATAACTAACTAATAATAACTTAACTATTAATAACTATTAAATTATAGTTATTGGAATTTCCTTTCAAATTTTGCTGTTAGTGAACGTAACGAATACGAATTTATCCGAAGTTACATATTATCCGAAATAACGAATGCCGCATCTAAACGAATGGAACGGAATGAATTAATTATAAATAATAATAATAAAATAATAATAATAAAGTTTTTATTATTATTATTGTTATTGATTATTATTATTTCGTTCTGTTCCATTTGTTTAGATGCAGCATTTGTTATTTCGGATAAATTCGTATTCCTTACGTTCACTAACAGCCAAATTTGAAAGGAAATTCCAATACCTATAATACAATAGTTATTATTAGTTAGTTAGTTATTATTTCAGATTTTCGAATGTTCGGGGTTTCGAATTTTGAAATTACGATTTTTTTCGAATTTACGATTTTTTTTCAAATTTAGAAATTTACGAATTGCTATCATAACGAATGACCTAAAAAACTGAATACAATGAAAAGGAACAAATTTTTCGGCAGTGCACATGTCTATAACACATATCAATATTTTGCTATTTATTTATTATCCAATCACAGGCTGAGGGGGTGGGGCTTGACCAATCTGCATTGCTTTACCTGCAGTAGAGAAAAGTGAGGTCAGATTCTGGCTGTGGGTGTCTGTAGTAGAAAACTAACTGGTGTTCTGCAGCATCACTTGCAGCAAGGGAGTAACTTCCATTGGGAAAAGTGGGCGCTGCGTTTCACGTCACCGTTGCAGCAATGCGTTTAGAGGGCATTGCTTACCACTGGCAGGCCGGGCTCATTATGGGGGCGCCATGTACATGGGTAAGGATCAGTCCGCAGCAGTCTAAGGTTTTATACATATCACTGTCCTCACCAGCTGGTATCTGAGCTGAAATCGGAGGTGAGCCGGAGGAACGATCTGATTGGTGAGCTGAAGAGCGACGTTCAGAGGCTGCAGAGGGAGGTCCTGGAGGTCCAGACCCAAGTGCGGAAAAATGAAGGAGAGAGGAACCAAATCGAGAGCAAAGCCGGGGAGCTGGCAACCTCCGAGCAACACGTCAGGGTGACCCTGGAGGCATTACAGTCCAGGGTGAGTTGTAGGGTCGGTGTCCCCACTACAGGAGACCAATTATTCAGAGATTTGTATGGAAGTAATATATACCGTATAATGACAGTGTTCAGTATATTCGCTACTTTTCTTATTTCCTTAAAGAGGTTCTAAATGCAGAAATGCATTCTCTGCATTTCAGCCCTCTGGGTGCAGACCCCCCCCCCTCCATACTTACCTGAGCCCCATCCTGATCCAGCGATTTACATGAGAGCAACAGTTCTCCCCAGGACAGTCAGAACTCCGGACCTGCATACCTTGTTCTGGGTCTGTGGATGAAGCCAGAGGATGTGGATGATGGGCAGACATGGCTAAGATGGTGGCAGCAGCACCCATATACCTTAAACAACAGGTTTCCTTTAATAATTTATGATGTTTACATAATCTGATACAATGTAACTTTCCTCAGATACAGAGATCACTATCCAACAATACTGCCTGCAGTGGGAATGTACACCACAAGGTGGTGCTATAGACACACAGAAAAACTGTCAGGACTAAACTATGGAGACTGCAGTTTTCAAATGTGCGGATCCTGGACTGTCTTCCTGATCCTGGGTTGTCATCCTGACCCTGGCCTGTCATCCTGACCCTGGCCTGTCATCCTGACCCTGGGCTGTCATCCTGACCTTGGGCTGTGATCCTGATCCTGGGCTGTCTTCCTGATCCTGGGCTGTCTTCCTGATCCTGGGCTGTGATCCTGATCCTGGGCTGTGATCCTGATCCTGGGCTGTCTTCCTAATTCTGGGCTGTCTTCCTGATCCTGGGCTGTCTTCCTGATCCTGGGCTGTCTTCCTGATCCTGGGCTGTCTTCCTGATCCTGGGCTGTGATCCTGATCCTGGGCTGTGATCCTGATCCCGGGCTGTGATCCTGATCCTGGGCTGTCTTCCTGATCCTGGGCTGTGATCCTGATCCCGGGCCGTCTTCCTGATCCTGGGCTGTGATCCTGATCCTGGGCTGTGATCCTGATCCTGGGCTGTGATCCTGATCCTGGGCTGTGATCCTGATCCTGGGCTGTCTTCCTGATCCTGGGCTGTCTTCCTGATCCTGGGCTGTCTTCCTGATCCTGGGCTGTCTTCCTGATCCTGGGCTGTCTTCCTGATCCTGGGCTGTCATCCTGATCCTGGGCTGTGTTCCTGATCATGGGCTGTCATCATAATCCTAGGCTGTCATCCCTGTCTTGCTCTGTCATCATAATCCTGAGCTGTCTTCCTGATCCTGGGCTGTGTTCCTATTCCTGAGTTGTCATCCCGATCCTGACTGCACTACCTAATAAATGACTGACCAGGAACAAGCATGTAGTGTAGGACCTAAAGTGACACTGAACAATATTCTCCAAAAATAATCCATACATATCCCCTACTGAATGTCTTGTAATCTATAATTTCTTACTGTGTTTTTCTGCCTCCTTGTGACCTAATCTGTGAACTCCCAAACCTCCCCCCTCTACTTCTGTTTGTGTGGAGCAAGCAGTGCATGTTCATTACAGTCATGCTCTGCTCTACACACTACAAATCCCATCCTCCCATCATCCCATCCTCCCATAATCCCATCATCCCATAACCCCATCATCCCATCCCTTCCATAATCCCCTCCTCCCATCCTCCCATAATCCCATCCTTCCATAATCCCCTCCTCCCATAATCCTATTCTTCCATAATCCCCTCCTCCCATAACCCCATCCTCCCATAATCCCCTCCTTCCATAATCCCCTCCTTCCATAATCCCCTCCTCCCATAATCCTATCCTTCCATAATCCCCTCCTCCCATCCTTTCATAATCCCCTCCTCCCATAACCCTATCCTTCCATAATCCCCCTCTTCCCATAATCCCCTCTTCCCATAATCCCCTCCTTCCATAATCCCCTCCTTCCATAATCCCTTCCTCCTATAATCCTATTCTTCCATAATCCTATCCTTCCATAATCCCCTCCTCCCATAATCCTATCCTTCCATAATCCCCTCCTCCCATAATCCCCTCCTATAATCCTATCCTTCCATAATCCTATCCTTCCATAAACCCCATCCTCCCATTATCCCCTCCTTCCATAATCCCCTCCTCCCAAAATTCTATCCTTCCATAATCCCCTCCTCCCATAATCCCCTCTTCCCATAATCCCCTCCTTCCATAAACCCCTCCTCCTATAATCCTATCCTCCCATAATCCTATCCTTCCATAATCTCCTCCTTCCATAATCCCCTCCTCCTATAATCCTATCCTTCCATAATCCCCTCCTCCCATAATCCTATGCTTCCGTAATCCCCTCCTCCCATAATCCTATCCTTCCATAATCCCCTCCTCCCATAATCCCATTGTCCCATAAAACATCATCCCATAATCCCATTGTCCCCAGTCCTTATTACCATGAGAACAATGAATAGACATTATAAATTGGACACATTGGATGATGATTGGGTAATTTGTTCCCTTATTGCAGTTCGAGAGATTCCGCAGCAAAATCATACAAGCCGCCTACACAGCTCCGGGGTTCAGGGGTCCGCAGGTGGAGGTTCCCGATAATGAAATCCTGGAAACCACCCATCCTCCCATAATCCCATCCTTCCATAATCCCCTCCTCCCATAACCCCATCCTCCCATAATCCCCTCTTCCCATAATCCCCTCTTCCCATAATCCCCTCCTTCCATAATCCCCTCCTTCCATAATCCCCTCCTCCCATAATCCTATCCTTCCATAATCCCCTCCTCTCATAATCCCATCCTTCCATAATACCCTCCTCTCATAATCATATCCTTCCATAATCCCCTCCTCCCATAACCCTATCCTCCCATAATCCCCCTCTTCCCATAATTCCCTCTTCCCATAATCCCCTCCTTCCATAATCCCCTCCTTCCATAATCCCTTCCTCCTATAATCCTATCCTTCCATAATCCCCTCCTTCCATAATCCCCTCCTATAATCCTATCCTTCCATAATCCCCTCCTTCCATAATCCCCTCCTCCCAAAATTCTATCCTTCCATAATCCCCTCCTCCCATAATCCCCTCCTTCCATAATCCCCTCCTCCTATAATCCTATCCTCCCATAATCCTATCTTTCCATAATCCTATCCTTCCATAATCTCCTCCTTCCATAATCCCGTCCTCCTATAATCCTATCCTTCCATAATCCCCTCCTTCCATAATCCCCTCCTCCCATAATCCTATGCTTCCGTAATCCTCTCCTCCCATAATCCTATCCTTCCATAATCCCCTCCTCCCATAATCCCATTGTCCCATAAAACATCATCCCATAATCCCATTGTCCCCAGTCCTTATTACCATGAGAACAATGAATAGACATTATAAATTGGACACATTGGATGATGATTGGGTAATTTGTTCCCTTATTGCAGTTCGAGAGATTCCGCAGCAAAATCATACAAGCCGCCTACACAGCTCCGGGGTTCAGGGGTCCGCAGGTGGAGGTCCCCGATAATGAAATCCTGGAAACCATGCAGGTAAGTACATTGCTGTATAATAAACCTGCAGCTGATCATCTTCCACTGTCCTGATAAAAGCTCACAGCTGATTGGTCAATCCAAAGTGTGTACTACTGACCCCCCCCCCCCCCAGACTCCTCATGTGTAAATATGTGAGACGTAAAGGGAACCTGGAATTTATCCTGGAGGGATGATGTAACCACATAGTGCAAATTCTATTATCTATAACATCATTTCTCTTCATTTGTCATTTTGTCTGGAATATATTTAAAGTTGGAGTACTGCAGATATAAAAAAAAACATTGTCATGTGTTCTTAGAAAGAAAAAAAAAAGCTGAACTCCAGCTAAATGGAATTAAAAAAAGAAACTTGCTAGCTCAGCCTTAGTGATAGAAAATTAAACAGACTTTTTTTTTTTTGCTATACTCACCATGAATCTGAAATTGTCCCCTGCAGTACTCCTTTTCTGCCACAAGATGTCCTCAGTCTTACCGGTGAAATAACACCCAGACTTCAGCTTTCCATGGATTTCTTCTCTGGATTTGTCTTCATATCAGCCTCCTGCAATCCTCTGCACAGCAGCCTTTACACCAGAGTCTCCCAACTCAAGACGCCCCAACAGGTCATGTTTTCAGGATTTCCCTCAGATGAAACGGCCGTGGTAATTACTAAGGCAGCGAAACTGATCAAATCACCTGTGCAAAATAATGGAAAGCCTGAAAACATGACCTGTCGGGGCGCCTTGAGGACTGGAGTTGAGAAATACTGATTTAGAATAATAAAAGGAGGTCAGAACTCCGAGCCAATCAGAGCTTTTTTTTTGCAGCGCTGTCAGTCTAACAATGTAAACATGCTTACAGGAGGGATCAGTGGGCTCCTCCCACTCTTTTATTGTCCATCCACAGGCTGAGGAAGGTCAAGGACTGGGAGGTATTTCCTAACTTATGTACAGTCTGCCAGAAGGTCCAGGACCTGGCTGTGCTGTCTGGCTGGGTGGGCAGAACTACAAAATCATTTGGCAGGAAATAAAAAGTTCATTTGATTTGTATTTATCTGCTGGGGTTCAGCTCACATTACGTTTGCTCTCCCCCCCCGTATTAAATTGTATTGTAACTGTATTGTCTCCCTATATAGTGTAACTTGCTGCACAAACTGTTGGCGCCATATAAATTCTCTGTAATAATAATAATATATTAATCCTATATAATAATAATATATAAATACTGTATAATATAATTATAATAATAATAATATATAAATCCTGTACAATAATAATAATATAAACCAATAATAATAATATCATAATGAAAATTATATAATATACTGTAAATCCATAACAACTTATTAATATGATTATTATTATAATTATTATTATTATTAATAATATAAACTAATAATAATTAATAACAACAACAATAATATAACTTGATAATGATGATGATAATAATAGTATAAATAATGTTTATTATTATTATTAATAATAATAATATAATTATAATAATAATGTTAATATGAATCTTGGATAATAAAAATAATAATACTATTATAAATCCGAAATAATCATAATAATATAATATTAATATAAATCTTGAATAATGCTAATAAAAAATAATAATAATAATAAAAATCTTGAATAATGCTAAAAAAAAATATTATAATATAAATCTTGAATAATGATAATAAAAATAATAATACTATTATAAATCCTAAATAATAGTAATAATATAATATTAATATAAATCTTGAATAATGCTAGCAAAAATTAAAATAATATAAATCTTAAATAATGCTAATAATAATAATAATAATAATAATAATATAAATCTTGAATAATGATAATAAAAATAGTAATAATAATACTATTATAAATCCTGAATAATAATAATAATAATATAATATTAATATAAATCTTGAATAATAATAATAAATATATTTCTAATAATATAAATCTTGAATAATGATAATAAAAATAATAATACTATTATAAATCCTAAATAATAATAATAATAATATAATATTAATATAAATCTTGAATAATGCTAGTAAAAATAATAATATTAATATAAATCTTGAATAATGCTAATAATAATAATAATAATAATAATAATAATCTTCAATAATGCAAAAAATAATAATAATAATATAAATCTTGAATGATAATAATTCAAAAAATAATACTATTATAAATCCTGATTAATAATAATAATAATAATAATAATAATAATAAGAATAAGAATAATAATATAAATCTTGAATAATGATAATAAAAATCATATTATTATTATTATTATTATAAATCTTGAATAATGATAATAAAATAATAATAATAATAATCTAAATCTTGAATAATGATAATAAAAATAAAAATAATAATACTATTATAAATACTGAATCAATAATAATAATAATAGTAATAATAATAATATAAATCTTGAATAATGATAATAAAAATCATATTATTATTATTATTATTATAAATCTTGAATAATGATAATAAAATAATAATAATAATATAAATCTTGAATAATGATAATAAAAATAATACTATTATAAATACTGAATCAATAATAATAATAATAATAATAATCCTGTATAATAATATTAATGCTTCACTTTGCTGCATCTTGGTGGTCCGGATCTTGCTGGTTGTTTCGGGTGATATCTGTTCCGGACTCATCTATGTTTATAGACACACCACCTGCTGATATTTCCCGGATCTGATTATAACTGCAGCTGTCTCGTCACATTCGGCTCCCCATCACAGATTGCTCCAGAAGTGACGTTCCGTCGCCGCCATCTTGCTACACCCCAAACTCCTGCACAGTAATGATAGAGTGAGAAGGCGACAAGTGGACATCTTGTTACACCCACCGGAGTTTTAGATTTCAGTTATTTTCAACACAAAACGGAGCTTATATGCTTAAAAACAGTATTTGGAAATCCGACGGACTGTTTAAATGTGAAAATCAGAGGTGTTCTGTCACATTAGCAACCATGTGAGGTCAGCAGGATTTCTGCTGCTTTTAAAATTTAACATCCAAACAGCCCGTCGGATTTCCAAATGCTGTATTTAGGCATAAAAGCTCCGTTTTGTGTTGAAAATAACTGAAATCTAAAACTCCGGTGGGTGTAACGCTTGCCCCCTTCTCACTCTATCATTACTGTGCAGGAGTGTGGGGTGTAGCAAGATGGCGGCGATGGAACGTCACTTCCGGAGCAATCTGTGATGGGGAGCCGAATGTGACGAGACACCAGTCATTCATAGTGAGCACAGTTCAGCTCACAGAAATCTCGGAAGTTTTTCCCGGATTATTTCCCTCTCTATATATAATATTTGGATGGGGCTCTTTGAATACTTTCTGGAACATATGGGGCTCATTATGTAATACACACATTACTAGAAAGCAGCCCATCCCCCATTATACAACCAACAATAGCCGACATTCCGCACATACTGGTATTCTATTGTATGTAATGTAGATCTCAATGATCTTTGAATATTCAATTCATGTTTCAGTGTGCGGGGGAGGGGGAGGGCAATAATGGGCCCTGGGAAGAATTATGGTGTCACCTCTTAGTAGAAGTGTAGACTCGGATTCCGGGGATCAGGTGACGGGTGATTGTTCTATCGCCGGGTGATACTGAACACCCGATGAATTCTATTGCCGTGTACACACGATCGGTTTTACCGATTAAAACAGTCCGATGGACTTTCTTCATCGGACAAACCGATCGTGTATGGGCCCCATCGGTCTTTTTTCCATCAGTGATTAAAAATAGAACCTGTTTTAAATTTATCCGATGGGAAAAAAAACAATAGCAAATTCCGATCGTCTGTGTGGATCTCCATCGGAGGAAAAAACCCGCGCATGCTCAGAATCAAGTCGACGCATGCTCAGAAGCATTGAACTTAATTTTTCTCGGCTTGTCGGAGTGTTTTACGTCACCGCGTTTTGGACGGTCGGATTTTTGACTGATGGTGTGTAGGCAAGACTGATGGAAGTCAGCTTCATCGGATTTCCGATGGAAAAATCCATCGGATTAGAATCCATAGGAAATCCGATCGTGTGTACAGGGCTTTAGACAAATGGAATTTGGTTACACCCCCCTCCCCCCCATATGTATATCATGGTGTCGAAGAATTTCTCACACTGTGTAATCAATACGGGGTTTGGGATGAACGGTGTGGCTGTAATCAGAGGACGGGTCATTAACCACTTCGGAAGAATTGGCTGCTCAATGACCAGAGCATGTTTTGCGATTCGGCACTGCGTCGATTTAACTAACAATTGCGCGGTCGTGCGACGTTACATCCAAACAAAATTGACGTCCTTTTTTTCCCACAAATAGACCTTTCTTTTGGTGGTATTTGATCACCTCTGCGGTTTTTATTTTTTGCGCTATAAACAAAAAAAAGCGACAATTTTGAAAAAAAAAACACAATTTTTTTGTACTTTTTACTATAATAAATATCCCCAATTCATTTATTTTTTTTAAACCTATTTTTCCTGAGTTTAGGCCGATACATAGTTACATAGTTACATAGTTAGTCAGGTTGAAAAAAGACAAAGTCCATCCAGTTCAACCATAAAAAAAAAACTAAAAAAAAAAACTAAAATAAAATAAAAAAATATCGTGCAATCCCATATACCCACTTCTATGCCCACAGTTGATCCAGAGGAAGGCAAAAAACCCCAGCAGAGCATGATCCAATTTGCTACAGCAGGGGAAAAAATTCCTTCCTGATCCCCCGAGAGGCAATCGGATTTTCCCCGGATCAACTTTACCTATAAATGTCAGTACCCAGTTATATTCTGTACATTTAGGAAAGTATCCAGGCCTTTCTTAAAGCAATCTACTGAGCTGGCCAGATCCACCTCTGCAGGGAGTCTGTTCCACATTTTCACAGCTCTTACTGTGAAGAAACCTTTCCGCATTTGGAGATGAAATCTTTTTTCTTCTAGACGTAAAGAGTGCCCCCTTGTTCTCTGTGTTGACCGTAAAGTGAATAACTCATCACCAAGTTCACTATATGGACCCCTTATATATTTGTACATGTTAATCATATCCCCCCTTATTCTCCTCTTCTCAAGAGTGAATAAATTCAGTTCCTCTAATCTTTCTTCATAGCTGAGCTCCTCCATGCCTCTTATCAGTTTGGTTGCCCTTCTCTGCACTTTCTCCAGTTCCCCGATATGCTTTTTGAGAACTGGGGCCCAAAACTGAACTGCGTATTCCAGATGAGGTCTTACTAATGATTTGTACAGATGATGTCTCTCTCTCTGGAGTTCATACCTCTCTTATACAAGAAAGGACTTTGCTCGCTTTGGAAACCGCAGCTTGGCATTGCATGTTATTATTGAGCTTATGATCTACCAAAACCCCCAGATCCTTCTCCACTACGGATCCCCCCAGATCCTTCTCCACTACGGATCCCCCCAGATCCTTCTCCACTACGGATCCCCCCAGATCCTTCTCCACTACGAATCCCCCCCAGATCCTTCTCCACTACGGATCCCCCCAGATCCTTCTCCACTACGAATCCCCCCCAGATCCTTCTCCACTACGGATCCCCCCAGATCCTTCTCCACTACGGATCCCCCCAGATCCTTCTCCACTACGGATCCCCCCAGATCCTTCTCCACTACGGATCTCCCCAGATCCTTCTCCACTACAGATGCCTCCAGATCCTTCTCCACTACGGATCCCCCCAGATCCTTCTCCACTACGGATCCCCCCCAGATCCTTCTCCACTATGGATTCCCCCAGTTGTACTCCCCCTAGTATGTATGATGCATTCATATTCTTAGCCCCCAAGTGCATAACTTTACATTTATCAACATTAAACCTCATCTGCCACATAGTCGCCCAATTAGACAGAGAATTGAGGTCGGCTTGTAAATTGGCGACATCCTGTAAGGACGTTATTCCACTGCATAGCTTGGTGTCATCTGCAAAGACAGAAATGTTACTTTTCATCTCAGACCCAATATCATTTATAAACATATTAAAAAGTAAGGGTCCCAGCACTGAACCTTGGGGTACACCACTGATAACCTTGGACCATTCAGAGTAAGAATCATTAACCACGACTCTCTAAATTCTGTCTTTTAGCCAGTTTTCTATCCATTTACAAACTGATATTTCCAATCCTGTAGACTTTACCTTACACATGAGCCGTGTGTGGGGAACTGTATCCAACGCTTTTGCAAAATCCAAGTATACCACGTCCACCGCCACCCCTCTGTCCAAGTATACCACGTCCATAGCCACCCCTCTGTCCAAGGTCTTACTTATCTCTTCATAAAAAGAAATCAGGTTTGTCTGACAACTTCTGTCTTTCATGAATCCATGCTGTCTGTTGCTTAAATAGTTTTTTTCCAGCAAGAACTCATCTATGTGGTCTTTTATTAATCTCTCCAGTATCTTCCCAACTATGGAAGTTAAACTAACAGGTCTATAGTTACTTGGTAAAGATCACTGCTCCCGATTAAGGATGAGCTCCGGCGTGTTCGCATTGAACACGTGCAGAGCCCGCCAGGAAGTCGGCACCGCGCTGCACTAATCACAAGCAGGGAGACACTTCCCGATCTCTGCAGCCGAGCATCGGGACAATGTCTCCCTGCCTGTGATTAGCGCAGCGCGGTGCCGACTTCCTGGCGGGCTCTGCACGTGTTCAATGCGAACACGCCGGAGCTCATCCTTACTCCCAATGACAGGGAGCAGAAGATCAGTGTCCTGTCACTAGGCAGAACAGGGAAATGCCTTGTTTACACAGGCAACTCCCCGTTCTGCAGCTCCGTGACACGATCGCGGGACACCGGCGGACATCGAGTCCGCGGGTCCCGCGGGCACGGTCATGGAGCTTGCGGCGGGCGCTAGGGTCACCACATTTCCAAACTACCATTCAGGGACACCCCCCCTTTCTCAAAAACCAGCTTGTGCTGTAACGAATCACAGCACAGGGATTGGACACGAGAGGCGGGATTTATGATTTCTCCAATCACAAGCAGGGAGCGGGGATTGTGCTCCACCAGGCATTCCCGGCCAGGACAAGTACTGTCAGTGAGTAAAGCGGTGATGTTGCAGCCTTTTTTGGGGGCATCAGATTGGCCTGGGGGGGGTGGCTGTGTCAGTTTCATTCCGGGACACTGTATTGTCCTGGAATGAATGTGCCCGGGACAGACCTGCAAAATGCGGGACTGTCCCGGGCAATCCGGGACATGTGGTCACCCTAGCGGGCGCGCGCCCGCTAGGGCTTCAGATTCAAAGCAACGTACCTGTACGTTGCTTTGCCTGCCCATGCCATTCTGCCGACGTATATGTGCGTGAGGCGGTGGGCAAGCGGTTAAAAATGTAATTATTATGTTGATGAGGGGGGAGGGGAGGAAGTAGGGAAGGCAACCTATAAGCAGATTAATCTTCTTCAGCTTTAAGACTAAATATTTAAATTCCAATCGTGATTGTTTTGTCTTAGCCGTGCAACGTAATAAGGATTGGACCGCAATACAAAAGAAAGCGTCCATTCATCCAAACCTTTGTTTTCTTCCTTGTAGAAAATAATCGCAGAGAGGTCGGATTTTCACCAGCAGCTGAAACAGAAAGGAGTGAAAGTTCCACCATTGCACCAATCAGAGACCTCCCACATCGCCAAACATTCGTCCTCCGCCTCCAGGAAGAAAGCTCAATGAAGGACATCCTCGGGGGCGTGTGATCACATGACTGACAATGGACATTCCCTACCACTAAAGGGTGCCTGTGCTGCTCGCAGCAACCAATCAGCTTGTTCCTTTTCTAAAGTAAATTGCTGGTATCCAGGTCATTAATTAGTGAGCACAGGAACTGGTATAAAGCCTTCAGCCCATTGTAATTACACTATATTACCAAAAGTATTGGGACACCTGCCTTTACACGCACATGAACTTTAAAGGCATCCCAGTCTTAGTCCGGAGGGTTCAATATTGAGTTGGCCCCGCCCTTTGCAGCTATAACAGCTTCAACTCTTCTGGGAAGGCCGTCCACAAGGTTTAGGAGTGTCTATGGGAATGTTTGACCATTCTGGGGTGGAGGAACTTGACTGGCCTGCACAGAGTCCTGACCTCAACCCGATAGAACACCTTTGGGATGAATTAGAGCACAGACTGTGAGCCAGGCCTTCTCGTCCAACATCAGTGCCTGACCTCACAAATGCTCTTCTGGAAGAATGGTCAAACATTCCCATAGACACCCTCCTAAACCTTGTGGACGGCCTTCCTAGAAGAGTTGAAGCTGTTATAGCTGCAAAGGGCGGGGCCAACTCAATATTGAACCCTCCGGACTAAGACTGGGATGTCATTAAATTTCATGTGTGTGTAAAGGCAGGTGTCCCAATACTTTTGGTAATATAGTGGATATGGGATCAGATTGTGTCTTTCTATTAACCCACTAGTAGCAAATCATTGAAAGCAGGCATTTCCTATTGGTTGTGGAAGCACAAATCCCAGCATGCCTTGGCTGAACACTTATGGCTATTGGCGGTCCGGAGAAGTTCAATAAAAGCCATGAAGATGTCACCCGTCCCAATATTACATCATTTGTACATTTGTAAAAATAAATAAATAAATAAATTATATATATATATATATATATATATATATATATATATATATAAAATACAAATAAGAGAATTTGATGAAAAGTTTCTTAAAGTGAACCTCTACTGAGTGCCCCCTCCCCCACCCCCTGCAGCTCATACTGAACATAAAGTTTTGCTGAAATGTTTGTCCCCTTGGAGAATTGGTAATATACGGATGTGTGAGTGAGCCGGCAAAACCCATTCCTTGGGATTCCAATTCTGTAACTGGAGGTGATAACAGAATGGTCCAATCATAAAACAAAATATGGCAACAAGTAAACCAATGAACAGGGGCGGGCTGACAATTTATGGGACCCCCGGGCAATAAGAGATTATGGGGCCCCCGGGCAGTAGGAAATTATGGGGCCGCCCCCAGGCAATAGGAGATTATGGGGCCCCTAGGCAATAGATTATGGGGCCACACAGTATACACACACATACAGTATACATACACACAATATACACACACAGTATACACATACAGTATACATACACACACAGACACACAATATACACACACAGTATACACACATACAGTATACAGACACACAATATACACACACAGTATACATACACACACAGACACACAATATACACACACAGTATACACACATACAGTATACATACACACAATATACACACACAGTATACACATACAGTATACATACACACACAGACACACAATATACACACACAGTATACACACATACAGTATACAGACACACAATATACACACACAGACACACAATATACACACACAGTATACACATACAGTATACACACACACACAATATACACACACAGTATACACACACAGTATATACACACACACACACATACAGTATACATACACACACAGTATACACACACACAGTATACATACACACACAGACACACAATATACACACACAGTATATAACACACACATACAGTATACATACACACACAGACACACAATATACACACACAGTATACACACACAGTATATACACACATACAGTATACATACACACACAGACACACAATATACACACACAGTATATAACACACACATACAGTATACATACACACACAGACACACAATATACACACACAGTATACACACACAGTATATACACACATACAGTATACATACACACACAGACACACAATATACACACACAGTATACACACACACACACATACAGTATACATACACACACAGTATACACACACACAGTATACATACACACACAGACACACAATATACACACACAGTATATAACACACACATACAGTATACATACACACACAGACACACAATATACACACACAGTATACACACACAGTATATACACACATACAGTATACATACACACACAGACACACAATATACACACACAGTATACACACACACACACATACAGTATACATACACACACAGAGACACAGTATACACACACACAGTATACATACACACACAGACACACAATATACACACACACAGTATACACACACAGTATATAACACACACACACATACAGTATACATACACACATGGACACACAATATACACACAGAGTATACACACACACAGAATACACACACACACACACACACTGAAAAGGTACTGGAGAGGCGCGGGGCAGCTATAATCTTGGTATTTTTTAAAAAACACAGATTTTTACATACTGTCCCTGGTTTTACTGAGGCTGGCAACCCTGATGGAGCCCCCTAGTGGCATGGGGCCCTCGGGCAGTGCCTGAATGGTCAGTCCGCCCCTGCCAATGAATTGACCCTGGTAGATCTGCCCATTCGTCTTGGCAAAATGCCTCCAGGTCATGCAAAGTCTTTGGTCGTCTTCCATGAAGATCTCCCCAGAGCCTAAGGTCAGGAGACTGAGATGGCCTCTCCAGAACCTTCATCTTTTTCTGCTGTAAACACTGGAGGGTCACCTTGGCCTTGTGCTTGGGGGTCATTGTTGTTCTGGAAAGTCCAGGAGCAACCCACGCGCAGCTTTCCTGCAGAAGAATGAAAATTGTCTACCAGTATTTTCTGATAAGACGCTGCAATCATCTTCCATCAATTTTCACAAGATTCCCCCCTGTGCCTTTAGAGCCCCCCCCCCCCCCCCCAAAAAAACATCAGTGAACCACCACCATGCTTTACAGTGGGGATGGTAGTCTTGTCGCTATAGGCCTTGTTGACCCCTCTGAAACATGGCGCTTATGGTTGTGAATATAAAGCTCTATTTTGGTCTCGTCGTTCCAGAATACAGTCAGCTGGAAGCCATATTGTAACCAGGTTTTTCCTGTGGCATTGGTGCAGTGAAGGCTTCTTTCTGGTAACTCCACCATGCAGCCCATTTTTGTCCAAGTATTGTGCTCCTTGAAACAACCACACCGTCTTTTTCCAAAGCAGCCTGTATTTCACCTGTGGGGGTTTTCTTTGTATCCTGAACAATTCTTCTGGTCAGTTGAGATTGCAATCTTTCTTGGTCTACCTCAAGAGATCCTCGAATTTTCCTCAAATTTTCCACTTCTCAATAAGTGATTGAGCAGCACTGACTGGCATATTCAAGGCTTCGGATATCTTTTTAAATCCTTTTCCATCTTAATAAAGTATTTTTACCTTTTTACGCAGGTCTTTTGACAGTTCTCTTTCTGCTCCCTATGGCTCAGTATCCAGCCTGCTCAGTGCATCCACGTGAGAGCTAACAAACTCATCGGCTACTTATGGACAGACACCACAGATGTGGGAAATGAACCTTTAATTGGCATTGTAACCTGTGTGTGTCACCTTGTGTGTCTGTGCCAAGGCCAAACACTCCCGGGGGGGGGGGGGGGGACTCTTCATCAGGGCCCTTAGGGGGATTTCTGATATCGTTAGGATTTATAAAGGAACCAAACTCTATGATAATAAATGGCTTCTTATTATCACTATCCAAAAATAAAAGACCGTTTTGTGCCATGATCAGTCAGATTTCCAATATCAACGCCAAAATTTCACCATTTCTGCCCGGAGGGGGGGTCAAACTTTTCAGCACAGCTGTATATGAACTCTCTTGCTGCCCCATTCAGCTGCTGGATAAATATTTGAAGGCCGCAGTCCATTCAGTGTGGTGAGGTACTTTCTGCCTTTCTGGTGCTGTGTCCCTAGGACCTAATTCTCACAGGTGGTAGAGGGGTGGTAAAAATAGGGTTTGATCCAACCAACCACCCCCCCCCCCCAGAAGCTAACAACAAGGGTTTGTACACAGCCGTCATATTTAGCTATTTGGCCATTTTTACTTAAAGTGATACTATGGGTTCATTTTTTTTTTTAAATAGAGTGGCCCCGATCGTCCTCTTCTGGGGTCCCAGGGCGGTTCTCGTGGCTCCTCCCCGCATTAGATAACCCCCTCTGGGAAGCTCTCTCCCGAGGGGGTTACCTTACGGGCGCGCTCCTGAGTCATACACTCGGCGTCCATAAACACAGAGTGTGTGACTCGGCCCCGCCCCCCCCCCGGTGGTCGCGTCATTGGATTTGATTGATGGCAGCGGGAGCCAATGGCTACGCTGCTATCCATCTATCCAATGAAGAGCCGAGAAGCCGTGGGGAAAGCGACGTGGGATCGTGCCCATGGAGATTCAGGGTTTAGGTAAGTAAAACGGGGGGCTGGGGGGCCGGACAGTGCAAGGTGTTTTTTCACCCTAATGCATAGGATGCATTAAGGTGAAAAAACACGAGGGTTTACAACCCCTTTAAAGTCAATGGGACTGTGCCAAGCACTCGCCTTGTGGCTGTGGTGCGATATTCCAATGCAAAATCCTTGTTTGTCCGGCATTCAGAAGGGGGCATTACCTCCCACACGCCTGCAAACCTCTTCATGGTTGCCTCTGAAAAGTGATATACATTGGATTGCTTTTCAGGGGAGCTGTCAACACTGCTACTCCTAAAACTCATTGCTCTCCAATCCAACTCCACGCCTCTTTTGGAGTTGACGCCCAATGTTTTCTCCGTCCCACTTCCTGTGAGCCCAGAGCGTCATGCACACACCCCCTGGACTCACAGGCCTGGCAGCGTAATGTGTCCATAAGAAAAGACCACCCGCCGCCCTTTACCAAGGAGTTAACTTGACATCCCTAGGGCGGCATAAAGACAGCGGGGAAAAAATGTACAGTGGAACCTCGGATTACGAGTATAATCCCTTCCAGGAGAATGCTTGTAATCCAAAGCACTCACATATCAAAGCGAGTTTCCCCATAGAAGTCAATGGAAACGAAAATAATTTGTTCCACATTGACTTCTATGGCAAGCAATACCGCATGTGGCCAGAGGTGGGGGGTGCCGGAGGGCCTCGGAAAGGCTCGGGGACAGCTTGGCTGAACTCGGAAAACCTCAGAAAGGCTCGGGAACGGAGTATTTCCGAACGGTTCGGATCGGCTCTGCTCGGCTCCAGCGCCCCCGCACCTCAGGCCAAATGCGGTACTGCACACCGCTGTGGCTTGAATCCGGTTCGTTTTGCAAGACAACACTCGCAAACTGAGTCACGATTTAAAAAAAAAAAGTGCTCGTATTGCGAAACGCTCGTTAACCGCGTTACTCAAAATCCAAGGTTTCACTGTATATCAGAAATGTAAAAATAAATGGTGGGGAAAGGGTGGGGGAAGGGTGGGGGAATACAAAATGTTAGAGCTGAGCTACAAATAAATGTTTATTATTAAAGGGGAAAAAAATGTAATTGTAGCAGAATTTATATACATAATTGATGTTTTGTATCCATAAAGGAAATATTTTTGAATGAAGTCTGTTTTATAAAGAAATTATTGTTGATAAATAAAGATATATTCTTATTGTTGGGAGATCTGTTCACGTGACTTTGTTTTAGGAATAAAAACGCACTTTTGGAAACAAAATTGTAATGAAAGGAAATGTTCACACTTGTGTCTGGTGGCCGCCATGAAACATGAAATGATGATTTCTATGCAGCACACGCCTCCGGTGCAGAGCCAAGAAGCATGTGTGTGGAAACCGAGACACTGCCAAAGACACTTTAGCTAAAAAACAAAACAGGACCGAAAATTGGAATCATAGTTTGTTATAAAATGCTGCAAAATTGTATTTTTCTCCTTCACTGATGAGGCGGCACTGATGGGCACTATGAGGTGATAGTGATGAGGAGGCACTAATATGCAGCACTGATGGGCACTGATAGGTGGAACTGATGGGTGGCACTGATGAGCACTGATAGGTGGAACTGATGGGTGGCACTGATGGGCACTGATAGGTGGCACTGATCAGCGGCATTTCCTCACAGGGGAAATCTGCACTGATAATCAGGGCTCTGATTATCAGTGCAGCCCCAACAGTGCCCATCAGTGCCTACTCATTAGTGCCATCAGTGCCGCCTATCCATGCTGCCTTTCAGTGCCCATCAGTCCAATCTATCAGTGCCTCCTCATCAGTGCCCATCAGTGATGGAGAAAAATGACTTAGTTACAAAATGTTATAGCAGAAACTAAGAAAAACTTTTTTATTTTTTCAAAATGTTTGGTCTTTTTCCATTTGTTTAGCAAAAAATAAAACCCCCCAGAGGTGATTAAGTTCCACCAAAAGAAAGTTCTATTTGCATGATAAAAATGTCCTATGTGTACAGTGTTACATGACCGCACAATTGTCATTCAAAGTGTGACAGCGCTGAAAGCTGATAATTGGCCTGGGCAGAAAGGGGGTGAAAGTGCCTGGTATTTGGGGGGCAGGAGGGGGGGTAAAGTGCCCAGTATTGGGGGGGGGGGCAGGAAGGAGGGAAGTGTCTGGTATTGGGGAGCAGGAAGGGGGGAAGTGTCCGGTATTGGGGGAGCAGGAAGAGGGTGAAAGTGTCTCGTATTGGGGGAGCAGGAAGGGGGTGAAAGTGTCCGGTATTGGGGGCAGGAAGGGGGTGAAAGTGCCCAGTATTGGGGGAGGCAGGAAGGGGGGAAGTGTCCGGTATTGGGAGAGCAGGAAGGGGGTGAAAGTGTCTCGTATTGGGGGAGCAGGAAGGGGGTGAAAGTGTCTGGTATTGGGGGACAGGAAGGGGGTGAAAGTGCCCAGTATTGGGGGGGCAGGAAGGGGGGAAGTGTCCGGTTTTGGGGGAGAAGGAAGGGGGGAAGTTTCCGGTATTGGGGGAGCAGAAAGGGGGTGAAAGTGTCTCGTAATGGGGGGGCAGGAAGGAGGTGAAGGTGTCCGGTATTGGGGGGCAGGAAGGGGGGAAGTGTCCGGTATTGGGGGAGCAGGAAGGGGGTGAAAGTGTCCGGTATTGGGGGGGGCAGGAAGGGGGTGAAAGTGCCCAGTATTGGGGGGGCAGGAAGGGGGTGAAAGTGCCCAGTATTGGGGGGCAGGAAGGGGGAAGTGTCCGGTATTGGGGGAGCAGGAAGGGGGTGAAAGTGTCTCGTATTGGGGGAGCAGGAAGGGGGTGAAAGTGTCCGGTATTGGGGGGCAGGGAGGGGGTGAAAGTGCCCAGTATTGGGGGGCAGGGAGGGGGTGAAAGTGCCCAGTATTGGGGGGCAGGAAGGGGGGGAAGTGTCCGGTATTGGGGGAGCAGGAAGGGGGGAAGTTTCCGTATTGGGGGAGCAGAAAGGGGGTGAAAGTGTCTCGTAATGGGGGAGCAGGAAGGGGGTGAAAGTGTCCGGTATTGGGGGGCAGGAAGGGGGTGAAAGTGCCCAGTATTGGGGGGGGTAAATAGATCCTGGAATGTTTCATATCACTTTTTGCAGCTGGACATTTACCCTTTACACCTAACCTCGGCTAACACATTAAACTATTACAGCAACAGACTTTATTCTTTAGGACAAAGGATTATTACATGAATAAAATGGGCTGTGAGCCCGCCCGGACGGGGACCAAAAACAGGCCCCCGGCATTCCAGACCAAGCAGCCGATTCCTCCAGGGACCGGTGGGAGCACCCACAGAGCCGGTCCCCCAAACGCCAATGCAAACCCCATCGACTTCCACCTACCCCCCCAAAAGATCTCTACCCCCACTGACAGACCCTCCTTCCCTACCCCAACTAAAGCACCCTCCCACCTCTGACAAATCTCCTCCCCCAAACACTGCCTCCTGTTCACAGACCTTCACCACCCAACTACCGATGCCCAACCCCCACTGACAAATCCCAAGCCACCCCAAATTCCACCCCCCCTCCACTGACAGATCTTCAACCCGATCTTCATGCTACATCTGCTGTAAAATCCTGTATCCCCCGTGTATTTCCACTGTTAATAATAATGACTCGGGATTGTGTCCCCGCTCGGCTGTCAGGGTGCCCAAGCTGGTGTTGTGCTTGTGTCCCCGCCAACCATTTGGCATAGAAAATAGTTAATTGAGTTCAGTTACCTCTTCAGGCGCAGTTCGGGGCTCGGCTTGTTTTGCCTGAATCCGGCGCATGCGCAGTTGCTGCACAAGATTACAGATCTTCACTCTACACCAGGAGAGGAGATACAGGCATGGTGGAGGCAAGTGGAGATCGCAGCCCGCGTCAGTCCCATCCAGACTGCAGCCGCTGCCCACCTCTCACCACGGGGCCCGGTCACAAACAGGACATGCTCCAGCGGGGAAATTGCCCGGTCTGCCATATGTCCGGGTCTGCCCCCAGCTATATTATATGGTTTGTCCCAATCCCTGTAACTGTCCTTAGGGTAGTAACTTTTCCTGGACTGGTTGGCCCGCATATAAATGGGAAGAAAAATAGAAATAAAGGCATGTGAAACAAAAAATAATTTATACACTAAATACTCTCATTAGATGTAATACATATTGTTACTAAAATACAATATTTTTTGCAAAAGTTTGAAATCTCTGTAACGAAGCCCCAGATAGAGGTAAAACCTGACAGAGGTTCTAATCCTTTCCCAATCCATCCAAAATTGAAAAAAATAAGTTTTGTCTGGACATTTTAAATTACCACTTGACAACCGGCCCATAGTAAAAATACGTCATTACGTTAAATACTGATGTTATGGTAGCAGCTAGCCGTAGCCGCCATCAGGAAATGAAATGTGTAATTTTTGCCTTTAGAATGCCTGAAGGTGCCACTTGAATGTTGGGCCTCCTTATGTGGCCAGGCTGTGTAATAGTCTCACACATGTGGTATCGCCATACTCAGGAGGAGTAGCAGAATGTATTTTGGGGTGTCATTTTTGCTATGTACATCCTACGTGTTAGAAATATCTTATACATGGACAACTTTGTGTAAAAAAAATAGGTTTTCATTTTCTTTCCACATTTTCCAAAAACGTGTGGAAAAAAATGGCACGTTCAAAAGACTCATTATGCCTCATAGATTATATGTTGGGGTGTTTGCTTTCCAAAACGGGGTCATTTTTGTGAGTAACTGTCCTGGTGCTCCAGGGCCTTCAAAACTGTGATAGGTAGGAATGAAATTAGATGTGTAATTTATGCTCCCAGAACACCTGAAGTTTAGGGTGACCACATTTCCAAACTACCATTCAGGGACACCCTCCCTTCCCAAAAATCAGCTTGTGCTGTAACGAATCACAGCACAGTGATTGGACACAGAAGGCGGGATTTATGATTTCTCCAATCACAAGCAGGGGGTGGGGATTGTGCTCCTCCAGGCATTCCTGGCCAGGACAAGTACTGTCAGTGAGTAAAGCGATGATGTGGCGGCCATTTTTGGGGGCATCAGATTCGCCCCGGGGGGGGGTGGCTGTGTCATTTTCATTCCAGGACACTGTATTGTCCTGGAATGAAGGTGCCCGGGACAGACCTGCAAAATACGGGACTGTCCCCGGCAATCCGGGACACGTGGTCACCCTACCAGGTGCTCCCTGCATGTTGGGCCTCTGTATGTGGCCAGGCTGTGAAAAAGTCTCACACATGTGGTACCTCCATATTCAGGACGAGTAGTAGAATATATTTTGGGGTGTAATTGCAAGTTTATCTATGCCATGTGTATGAAATAACTTTTTGTGGAGAAAAAAAAAAATTCTGCAACTTCAAAAAACTCACCATGCCTCTTACTAAATACATTGAACTGTCATCTTTATAAAAAGTGGTCATTTGGGGGGTATCTGTACTGTCCTGACATTTTAGGGCCTCAAGAAATTAGATCGGCCGTCAGTACATCAGGATTGATCGATTTTTCAATGATACGTAGCATAGCTTGTAAACTCTATAACTTTTACACAAACCTATTATCATACACTTATCAGGATTTTTTTTTTTTTTTACCAAAGACATGTAGCAGAAAACATTCTGGCATAATTTTATGACGAAATTTGATTTTATTGGATTTCTTTTATAACATAAAGTAGAGAATATTGTTTTTTTTTTTCCAAAATGTTCGTTTTTTTCCCCGCAAAAAAAAAAAAAACCCCAGTGGTGAATAAATACCACCAACAGAAAACGTTATTTCTGTGAACAAAATGATAAAAATTTCATTTGGGTACAGTGTAGCATGACAGAGTAAATGTATTGCGAGAGCGCTGAAAGCTGAAAATTGGTCTGAGAAGGAAGGGGGTGAAAGTGCCCGGTATTGAGGTAGTTAAAGCGGAGTTCCACTCAAAAATTGAACTTCTGCTTTTCGGAATCCTCCCCCACTTCGGTGTCACACTTGACACCTTTCAGGGGGGAGGAGGGAGCAGCTACCTGTGTAATCCAGGTATTTACTCCCACTTCACCGTGGTAACCTACACCAAGTCCGGCGCCTACTTCGTCCGTCACCCCCCCCCGCTGTCTTCTGGGAGACACACAGGTCCCAGAAGACAGCAGGGACCAGTAGGATCGCGCGATGCGACTCCTGCATGCGCGGTAGGGAAACAGCAAGTGAAGCCGCAAGGCCTCACTTCCTGATTCCCTAACCGAGGATGGCAGCGCCTCCACCTGTGAGCCGAGGGACAGATCGGCTTCGGGTGCCGACATCATGGGCGCCCAGGACAGGTAAGTGTCCTAATAATAAAAGTCAGCAGCTGCAGTATTTGTAGCTGCAGACTTTTAATTTTTTTTTTTTTCGGCGGAACTTTGGTTTTAAGTAAAACTTTCAAAAAACATTTTTTTTAAGGTACATTAGAGATTTTTTTTTTACCCCAGATCTCTCAATAAAGAGGATCTGTCATACCTTATTTCTATTACAAGGGATGTTTACATTCCTTGTAATAGGAATAAAAGTGATAAAAAATAAATATATTTTTTTTAAAAATAATAAAGGGACAGTGTAAAAAAAAAATATATATATAAGAACGAAGAAAAATGCATGCACATGCAGAAGTGAACATATACATAATTTGTGCAAGCATATGTAAATGGTGTTTAAACCACACATGTGAGGTATCGCCGTGAACGTCAGAGCGAGAGCAATAATTCTATCACTAGATCTCCTCTGTAACTCTAAACAGGTAACCTGTAAACATGTTTAAAGCGTCGCCTTTGGAGATTTTTAATACTGTCGTTTGTCGCCATTCCACGAGCGTGCACAATTATAAAGCATGACATGTTAAGTATATATTTACTCTGCGTAACATCATCTTTCACATTATACAAAATACATTGGGGTAACAATTTTTTTTTTATTCATTAATGTATTTTTCCCATAAAAATTGCATTTGAAAGGTCGCTGCGCAAATACGGTGTGACATAAAATATTTCAACAAACACCATTTTATTCTCTAGGGTCTCTGCTAAAAATATATACAGTACATATTGTGACAGCAGGCAGGTAAAATCACCAGGTTGCATCCAGGATGGTAGGTATGTATTCCCTAGATTCAGGCTTTATGCAAATTCATACCACTAGGGGGAGTGCTGGGAGTCTTGCGGGGGAAGAGTTAATGAGCCCAGCTGAATCAAGTGGCTCATTAAGGCCTCTACAAGAACTCCCAGCATGCTAAGGGAGATGCTCCATCCTGGAACCAGTTCTGTGTTGTGCAAGACTGCGGAGCGTGTTTCTGTCCTGTGCGGTGAGACAAAGCCTGTGTGGCTAAAACCTTCAAAAACAGGGAGATAGGGGCTGGGGCAGCACAAGGCTGCGCCTAGTTGTCAGACAGGGAACCTATGTGTGTAGTGAGCGGTCAAGCTGACCAGGATTTTTTTTTTATGTTTCTTTTTGTTTTGCTGTTTTTCCCCTGTAAATAGTTTATATAAACCACACCTTTTGTTTTTTGCAACTACAAACTCTGTCTGCTGTGCCTGTTTTTGTGTGGTGAACCTATCCAGGGGGTCACACACACCCGCTGCCGAGCTAACCCCCTCACACTATATATATACTGCATGGGGTTAGGGTTAGCTGTATATATTTTTAGCAGAGACCCTAGAGAATAAAATGGTGATTGTTGAAATATTTTTTATATATATATATATATATATAATGTTTGGGGGTTCTAAGTAATTTTCTAGCAAAAAAATACAGATTTTTCAACTTTTAAATAAAAGTTCCAGAAAAGGCGGGGTCTTCAAGTGGTAAGTGTTCATCCTTCTACGAGGGACAGAGAAGTGGAAAGACAGCCAGCGGACTGTTTAAAATAAATATCGGTAAGAGACCCATCACCGGATTATCGGTGTACAGAGATAATGGTGAATGTTGACGCATGAGCGCCGTTTTCTCCGGCGTGTTATCAGCCGCGCACACTCAGCGTCTCATCGTCTTATCTCAGCTACAAATTGCTAATTATCTGCAGGTTGCTGCTGTTGTCTGCGAGGCGGAAGACGTTCGTTGTACAGTATATAGGAAACTTCAACCGGCTGCTGGGGGACGGATCCGTGTTACCACCCCGCTCAATCATTACACTTCCAAACTTTCCAATATTAACAGGATGAGCCAAATCACGTCTGCGACTGTCGTGCATTTTGTATATTATGCGGAACATTTGCAGAAGAGTAATGTTCTCATGTGACGGTCACGTTGCTCGCTGTTTTTTTATTCTTTACTTAATGATCTTGAACTTTGTACACAGATCACATGAAGTTACTAAGAGAGACAATTCACATTTCTTCACACACGTTATTTATAGTCCATCAGGAATGCCTATCTCAGGTCTATGGAAGTGGTTTTAACAGGACCATTTAAAGACTAATGCCGCGAATTTTCCGACAACAAATGTTCGATGTGAGCTTTTGGTCGGATATTCCGACCGTGTGTAGGCTCCATTGGACATTTGCTGTCGGAATTTCCAACAACAAATGTTTGAGAGCTGGTTCTCAATTTTTCCAATTCCGACGCACAAAAAAATCCTACGCATGCTCAGAATCAATTTGACGCATGCTCGGAATCATTTTACTTAATTTTTCCCGGCTCATCGTAGTGTTGTACGTCACCGCGTTCTTGACGATCGGAATTTCCGACAACATTTGTGTGACCGTATGTATGCAACACAAGTTTAAGCCGACATTCCATCGGAAAAAAAAATCCACGGTTTCCGATCGTGTGTATGCGGCAAAGGTTCACTTTTCCAGAAAAGAGCCCGGGCAGTCAAGGGGTCCGGTAGATTTTACAAAACTGTGCAGCTTTGGAAAATGTTCATTCATTTTATTTTCATACCTGTGCTGTGGGCCATTTGGGTCCCCCCAGAAGCCTGGTAAAAACACTCCCAGTTAGAAACTTCCATGGCCTGACTTGTTGCTAGGATGGGAAAACCATGGGAAGCTCACTCCCAGCATAACATAAGCAAGGGATAATGCCGCGGTCAGAATTTCCGATGGAAAAAGTCAGACAAAATTTTTTCATCGGATATTCCGCCCGTGTGTGTGCCCCGTCTGACTTTTTCTGTCGGAAATTCCGACGGACTTAGAAAGAGAAAAAATTTCTATTGGATATTCCGTTCGTCTGTATGGAATTCCGACAAAGAAAAAACATGCATGCTTGGAAACAATTTGACGCATGCTCGGAAGCATTAAAGCGGAAGTAAACCCATCGATTTAACAGTTTCAAAAAGCAGTTACATTCCCGGCATGCCGGGAATGCCAACTGTCACATTGGTTGTGCTCTCAACCAAACTGTCAAACCATCCAATGGCTGGTGTCTTAACTGATCACATGTGCAGCATCATGGCAGTTGAAGATTAAACAGAGGCCAAGATGGCAGCTTCCTTGCCTGAAAATGATAGGAGGGTTTACTTCCACTTTAAACTTAATTTTTCTAGGCTTGTCGTAGTGTTGTACGTCACCGCGTTTTTGACGGTCGGAATTTGGTGTGTCCGTGTGTATGCAAGACAGCTTGAGCGGAATTCCGTCTGAAAAACCCGTCTGAGTTTATTCCGATGGAAAAAACAGTCGTGTGTACAAGGCATAATGGTTTCCTGTGGTAAGAACAAATCAGGACATGGAGGTCTCTAACTGGGAGTTTTTAGGCCAGGCTTCTGGGGGGCCCAAGTGGCCTACTGGCATAAAAATAAAATGAATTAACATTTTGCACAGTTTTTTTTAAATCTACTGGAACCCCTTGACTGCATGGGCTCTTTTCTATGAAAGGTAAACTTATGCCGCGTACACACGATCGTGATTCACGGCGGTGAAAACACCGCCGTGAATCACGACATGAAAAAAAATGAAAAACGAGGGGAACGGCATTTTCCCCCACACACGACCGTTTTTCCCGTCATTTTTTTCTTTGTCGAGAAAAACGACCGTCTGTGGGCTCTGCGGCAGTGTCTCCCTATGGGAAAACTGCCGCGGAAAAAAATGATGGAAAAAACTATGAGAAAATTTAGAACATGTTCTAATTTTTCTCGTCGTTTTTCCTGCCGTTTTTCTCAACGAGAAAAACGGCATAAAGCCCACAGACGATCGTTTTTCTCGGCGAAAAAAATGGTCGTGTGTACGCGGCATTAGCCTTTAGGAATAAGATTTGACCAACAAATAGACTATTGGTAAGGTAAAACAGATTCCCACTACCAGGAAACCAGTGCAGACCTATGTTTGTGCTCATGGACATGTGCATTGCATGTATGCTCGTATTTCTACGCAAAGGGACAATGTTAGATATACCATATACAATTTTCAGCACTTGCATGCATTAATTGCACATGCGTGAACACATGCACATGCGCATGGCAATTACTGTGGGCACTTGGTGCCCAGCTACCTCTTTAAACTGGTCTGTCACCATGAGAAGTTGCTGAATGATCTTAAGCTTGCTCCTGTGTTCCTGAGACCTGCACTTGCTTAGCCGTGTATGAAGCAGCTTTCCCCTGGACTTCGCCTCTACTTTTTTCCATATCATTATAATTTCTGACCTTGGATTGTTTGCTGGACTTGTGACATGGCTATCCCAGGAGGCTTTGGGCATGGAATACTTGATTCTCTCCTAGGCAAGAAGCCAGAAAGTGCGGAGCTATGTGACCTGCCTGCTGTTTCTTTATTGCTTTGCCGGGCCGTTACTCCTAAACTTGCTCTGTCTGCTGATTTGGTCACCTGCCGCCTGGCTGTCGCTGACTGCTGCCTGCCTCCTGGCTCTGCTTCCATCTTCTGCTCTAGTGTAAAGCTGCTTCAGCATCCTGTCTTGAGGACTGCGACTACCAGCTCTACCCACCTACAGAGTGGACACCACCAGCCAGCTACTACAGCACTCGCGCCACTCCATGCCCTCACACTCACACTCTCTGTCTCCACCTCCAGTCTTCACCAGGTACATGATAATTGTGCACTATGTGGTCAAAGGTTTGTTGACACCTGAACATCACATCACATCTGTATGAGCTTGCTGAATATCCTTTTCCGAAACAATGAACATTAATATGGAGTCCTTCTTTGTGGCTATAACAGTCCCCACTCTTCTGCGAAGGCTTTCCAAATTTCCATGAGTGAGTCTGGTGGAATTTGTGCCTATTCAGGGAGTAGAGCGTTTTTGAGGTCATGTACTGATGTTGGATTGTCTTCCAATTGGCATTCCAATTCATCCCAAAGGTGTTCAGTAGGTGTCAGAAAGATCCAGTGCATGGTCGTGCCTGAGGATCTACAAGGTGGCATACTGCAGCTTATGGTCTAGTGCAGCCATTCTCAACCAGGGTTCCTCCAGAGGTTTCTAGGGGTTCCTTGAGCTGTGGGTGATTAAACTTCCATTTAATGGTGCCACCATAGTTCCAGGTCCATCACTACTTGGAAGAGCCAGTAGCATAACACCAATGATCTTTAAACTGACTGTAAAGGTGGCATTCTAACCCCTACTGTAAGGGTGGCATTCTTCCTAATGACCCCAATGGACTAATCTTGGCAGGGGTTCCCTGAAACCTGCTTTTTTGTATTTGACCCGGCTTGCTCCTTGACCCTGCTGTATCCAGATCTCCTGTTGCTGACCTTGGGTTGTGTCATAACTTTGTCCTTTGCCTGCTGTTTTGGTACTTCTGCTGCTCATCTGAAATTGACCCAAGCCTGGCTTCTGACCCTGCTCCTGTCTTTCCATTTGGCACATCTGCTTCCTGGTTGCTGTGGACTGTGGCTCGCCTTGACTACGGCTTTGATTCCTGAAACTGGGAGTTCCAGTTGTCATGGATATGCATTAATGTCTGTCTGCCATCTTACCTTCCTCCTCATGTGTTCATCTAGAGACCAGACTTCCTTCACCTGGCTTCCTTTATAATCTCCTCCCAGCCTGACTCCACCCCAGGCCCTATCACTGAACACTATATTAACCTGTGCACTGCAAGCCTGCTTTGCTGATCAACGTGTTTGTTAGGCATTGTGTGTTTGGGTTCCTGCCTGCCGTGTGCTACGTCTGTCTCTCTGTTACATTATTGGCTTGTCCCCGACTATCCCTGTCTGCTCGTGACCCTTGACCTTCGGCTCGTTCTTCGTTATCCTTGTCTGCTTGTGGCCCCTGACCTTCAGCTTGTTATTCGGTTCTCTCTATCGTGTGCTGCTGCTTCCCCTCTTTTCCCCTTATCCTACGGGGCGTGAGCTAGGAAACTCCAGGGGCCGCAACCTGGTCCCAGCCTGCAGCGTAACATCCTCACCACTAGAGGCCCTGGAGAAGACCAGCTGGGTCTTAGACTCCACGCCCTGGGGAATCTTGGCTCTCGCTTCCGTTGGGATCCCGGTTGTGCTCCTCTGGTCCCGCTTTCCACAACCACCCAGTTTCCTATCCGCAGAAGCCAGCCATAGGGTTCACTACCTCGCGGTGCACTGCTGTCCCCCTACGGTGTGCATCTGTCACCTGGCCACAGGTGACCCTGACAGTTTGATCAGCCATGAACCCGGCTGACATCCCGCTTCCCGCGGATGATCCATTGCAGGGCATAGTTCGCAGACTTGAGACCCAGGAATCAAATCAGACCCAGGTGATGCGATTCCTCCAGGATCTGGCTTCTCGATTCGAGCAGCTTCAGGTCTCCTTGGGAACCCCGAATCCGCAAACCCAAGTACAACCAGCGGCTGTACCTATCGCACCAGTCGCAGCCTCACACTCACTAAGATTGCCAGCTCCGTTCCGTTTCTCTGGGGACTCCAAGGCCTGCAGGGGGTTTCTCAGCCAATGCACTATTCATTTTGAGCTTCAGCCTCAAAGCTTCCTGTCTGACCGGGCTAAGGTAGCCTATATCATTTCCCTCCTCTCCGGTGAAGCTTTGGCCTGGGCTGCCCCCCTGTGGGAGAGGAACGATCCGGTGGTTTCCAGTCTGTCCGAATTCTTGAAGCTCTTTCGTAATATCTTCGAAGAGCCGGCTCGGGCTTCTTCAGCGGCTAGTGCTGTCTTACGTCTTCGCCAAGAATCTAGTTCAGTGGGGCAATATGCTCTTCAGTTCCGTATCCACACAGCTGAATTGAGCTGGAATAATGAGGCCCTGGTCGCTACCTTTTTACATGGCCTCTCTGACCGAGTGAAAGACGAATTAGCGGGAAGAGCCATTCCCGTCGGTCTGGACGATGTAATTTCATTATGCAACCAGATCGACATTCGTTTTCAAGAGAGGTCCTTAGAAAAAAGACGCCAGCACTCTCTGGGTCCTAGCCAGTCTGAGCTCCCCTCCCTTCATTCCGTGGAGCATCCTCTACCTGCTGAAGAACCTATGCAGCTGGGCCGGACCAGACTAACCCCCGAAGAACGTGCTAGGCGCAGAACTCTGGGCTTGTGCCTCTATTGTGGGGGCAAGGGTCATTTTCGTGACTCCTGCTCGCTTCGTCCGGGAAACGCTCTGGTCTAATACATTTGGAAGGTGGAGTATTGGACCCAGAAACATCACCTTCTCGCCTGCTCTTGCCGGTGTTCCTTCATGTAGGCACTTCTCCTCAGTCAACCCTTGCATACCTGGATTCCGGGGCTGCCGGCAATTTTATGGATTGGAGAACTGCTTCTTCTATGAAGCTTACCCTTTCACCTCTCACTACCCCATTGGTAGTCTCGGCAATTGATGGCACTGTTCTCCCAGGGGGCCCTATTCGCTTCCAGACGCTACCCATTAGGATGTCGGTAGGGATTCTCCACCAGGAGTGGATAGCCTTTCTTATTCTACCCAAGGCCTCTACCCCAGTTGTATTGGGCCTCCCTTGGCTACAGCTCCACTCTCCACATGTGGACTGGGTCTCTGGGCAGATCCTGGCCTGGGGTTCCTCATGTTTCTCGTCGTGTCTTCTCAAGGTGACCCCCAAGGAGAGTCTTCCGGTTGCTGCCACTTCTGTTTCTTCTGATCTTCCCGCCGCATACAGCGATTACCGGGATGTGTTCTGTAAAAAATCAGCTGAGGTGCTTCCTCCCCACAGGTCTTTTGACTGTGCTATTGATCTTGTCCCCGGAGCAACTCTACCCAGGGGTCGTACCTACCCTCTGTCCATCCCAGAGACCCAGGCCATGTCGGAGTATGTAGCAGAGAATCTGGAGAGAGGTTTCATCCGGAAATCCTCATCGCCTGCAGGGGCAGGGTTCTTTTTTGTTGCCAAAAAGGATGGTACCTTAAGACCCTGCATCGATTATCGGGGTTTAAATGCGGTTACTATTAAAAATCGATACCCCTTACCCTTAATATCTGAGCTATTCGATAGGTTGAAGGGTGCCTCCATTTTCACCAAGTTGGATCTCAGAGGCACGTACAATCTCATTTGAATACGGGAGGGTGACGAATGGAAGACTGCATTCAACATAGAGACGGGCATTACGAATATCTGGTGATGCCTTTTGGTCTGTGTAATGCTCCAGCCGTGTTTCAAAACTTTGTCAATGAAATCTTCAGAGATCTGCTGTACCAGTTTGTTGTCATCTATCTGGATGACATTCTGATCTTTTCTGAGAATCTGCTCGTCCACAGAAACCATGTCCGCACTGTACTTCAACGTCTTAGAGAGAACAATCTCTATGCCAAGCTGGAGAAATGTTCCTTTGAATGTTCTGAGGTCCTGTTTTTGGGGTGCTTCGTCTCATGTTCGGGGCTTCGTATGGACCCTGGGAAGGTCTTGGCTATCACCAACTGCCCTCTTCCTGCTAGCCTCAAGGCCACACAGCGCTTTCTTGGCTTCACTAATTATTATAGGCAGTTCATAAGGAATTACTCTTCCATTGCCGCGCCTATTATCGCTTTGACCAAGAAGGGTGTGAATGCCAGAGACTGGCCTCCCGAAGCTGTCTCTGCATTTCACAACCTGAAACAGGCCTTTGTTTCTGGCCCCCTCTTGAGGAGACCAAATCCTGGGAATGCATTTTTTATTGAAGTGGACGCTTCTTCAATGGGGGTGGGAGCTGTGCTTCTTCAAATCTTTGAGAAGAGACGCCAACCATGTGCATTCTTCTCCAAAAAAAATTCTCAGGCAGAGAGGAATTATGCCATCGGTGATCGTGAACTTCTCGCAATTAAATTGGCGTTAGAGGAGTGGCGTCATCTCTTGGAGGGTTCCCCTCACTCCATAACGATCTTTACCGATCACAAGAATTTACAGTATCTACAGAATGCTAAACGTCTGAATCCTAGACAGGCCAGGTGGAGTCTCTTCTTTGCCCGTTTTAATTTCACGATTACCTACAAACCTGGTTCCTGCAACGGTCGGGCTGATGCGCTCTCTAGGTCATTTGACACTTTGGACGAGGAGTCCGCCCCTGAACCTGAGCCGATCATTCCCACCTCATGCATTGTTGCCCACTCTACCACCCTGAAGTCTAAAATTCCGCCTGGTAAGACCTTTGTCCCCACTGAGCTAAGAGCTAAGATCCTTCGTTGGGGACATGATTCCAAGGTGGCAGGGCATTCTGGATTCCTCCGATCCTTCCTACTCATGAGTCGTCACTACTGGTGGCCTAATCTCCGCTCAGACGTCAAAGACTACGTTAAAGCTTGTCATGTCTGTGCTCAGTCCAAATCCTCCACACAAGCTCCTGCTGGTCTCCTCATGCCCTTGCCCATTCCTAAGGAACCCTGGGCCCATATTGCCATGGATTTTATCACCGATCTCCCACTTTCTGAGAATAATACAGTCATTTGGGTGGTAATCGATCGATTCTCCAAGATGGCTCATTTTGTTCCTCTTCCTGGTCTTCCTTCTGCCCCTGCCTTGGTTCCCATTTTCATTTGGGAAATTCTCCGCCTACATGGGGTCCCTTCTCATATTGTTTCCGACAGGGGAGTCCAATTCACGTCTCGTTTTTGGAGAGCCTTTTGCAAATCCCTCAATATTGTCTTGGATTTTTCTTCTTCTTACCATCCCCAATCCAATGGACAGACTGAGAGGGTTAATCATAAGTTAGAGGTCTTTCTTCGCACCTTTGTGTCTTCTCACCATGACGATTGGTCCTCTCTACTCCCGTGGGCAGAATTCTCCCATAACAATCATGTGAATACCAGTTCGCAGAAGACACCCTTTTTCACAGTTTATGGAAAACACCCTCAACTTCCTCTTCCCATGATCTGTTCTCCAGACATTCCAGCTTTGGCTTCGGTTCAGGAGTCTCTCAATTCCGTTTGGGGTCACGTTCATGATTCCCTCCGGGCAGCTGCTGAAAAATTCAAAGGCTTTGCCGACCGCCCGCAGGCGTAAACCGCCTTCTCTTCAGCCAGGGGACAAAGTCTGGCTCTCTACCAGGAACATCAAGCTCCGAGTTCCTTCTCTGAAGTTTGCTCCACGATTCATCGGTCCATACACGGTAACTGCTAAACTGAATCCGGTTTGTTTCAAACTCCAGATTCCTAAGAGCCTTAAAATCACTAACTCCTTTCATGTTGCTCTTCTAAAGCCTTTAGTCCTCAATAAATTCTCTCGTCCTCTCCCTACCGTGGCGCCTGTCTCTGAGGATAATCAGGAGTACGAGATCAGTCAAATTCTGGACTCCCGACTCTGTAAAGGCGTTCTTCAGTACCTCGTTCATTGGAAAGGGTTTGGTCCTGAGGAGAGGTCTTGGATCACTGCATCTGAGGTCTTTGCACCTCGTCTGTTAAAGGAGTTTCATCTGAAGTTTCCCTCTAAACCTGGGCCCAGGCGGGGAAGGGGGAGGCCTCGTAAGAGGGAGGGTACTGTCATGGATATGCATTAATGTCTGTCTGCCATCTTACCTTCCTCCTCATGTGTTCATCTAGAGACCAGACCTCCTTCACCTGGCTTCCTTTATAATCTCCTCCCAGCCTGACTCCACCCCAGGCCCTATCACTGAACACTATATTAACCTGTGCACTGCAAGCCTGCTTTGCTGATCAACGTGTTTGTTAGGCATTGTGTGTTTGGGTTCCTGCCTGCCGTGTGCTACGTCTGTCTCTCTGTTACGTTATTGGCTTGTCCCCGACTATCCCTGTCTGCTCGTGACCCTTGACCTTCGGCTCGTTCTTCGTTATCCTTGTCTGCTTGTGGCCCCTGACCTTCAGCTTGTTATTCGGTTCTCTCTATCGTGTGCTGCTGCTTCCCCTCTTTTCCCCTTATCCTACGGGGCGTGAGCTAGGAAACTCCAGGGGCCGCGACCTGGTCCCAGCCTGCAGCGTAACATCCTCACCACTAGAGGCCCTGGAGAAGACCAGCTGGGTCTTAGACTCCGCGCCCTGAGGAATCTTGGCTCTCGCTTCCGTTGGGATCCCGGTTGTGCTCCTCTGGTCCCGCTTTCCACGACCACCCAGTTTCCTATCCGCAGAAGCCAGCCATAGGGTTCACTACTTCGCGGTGCACTCCTGTCCCCCTACGGTGTGCATCTGTCACCTGGCCACAGGTGACCCTGACACCAGTGCTCCACGTATTTGCCACCAATCTGCACAAGTTCAATTCTGAGCATCCCAGCAGTATCCAAACTGTCCTCTGACCACCCACAGTGTCAGGGCCCTCCACATGTACCCTGCTACTTCTCGTTCTGCTATGCCCTTTCACCAACCCCAGGGAATTATGGGACAGGAGGTGTAATGGAAGGTCTCTCGTCGGCTCAGCCCCTACCAAGTATGTGACATTAGAATTGAGGTCAGGTACTGATGTTGGATCAGAAAACCTGGCGCACTGTTGGCATTCCAATTCATCCCAAAAGTGTTCATTAGAGTTGAGGTAGGGGATCTTAAGTTCCTCCACATCTTCTAGGAAGATTTTCATACATGACTGTGGAGTGTGTCTGTGGGAAATTTTGCTAATTTTTAGAGCTCAGGTGTTCAGTAGGGTTGAAGTCCGGGCTCTGTACAGGACAATGAAGTTCCTCCACACCAAACTTGTCACAAAATGTCTTTATGGAGCTGGCTTTATACACAGGGGACAGAAAAGGGTCTGCACCAAACTGCTACCACAAGGTTGGAAGAGCACAAATGTCTACAATGTCTTTGTATGATGGAGTATTATCAGGACCCTTCACTGGGAACGGCTGAACTCCATCGTTGGAGGAGTTCACATACTTTGAGCAATATGGTGTACCAGTTTGGAGTGGGATGTCCATATTACAATTATTGGTAGAGTTCTTAAATTATGAGCCTCCAGGAGCAAGACTGATGTTGGTTGAGAAGAGCTGGATCACCATTGGCATCCCAATTGATCCCAAAGGTGTTCAGTAGGGATGAGGTCAGGGCTCTGTACAGGACACTCAAGTTCCTCCTCACCAAACTGGTCACACCATGTCTTGATGGAGCTGGCTTTGTACACAGGATACAGTTATGCTGAAACAGAAAAGCAATAGAAGGAGATGTCTCCATCTATTGATTTCAGGTTCAAAGGATGCATTGCCAGCTGGAACTTTGGGTGGCACATTCATGTAGATTGTGTGGTTTTCAATATTGAGTACTATGTGAATTATTTTGATCATGAGGGGAGATGCATTACCTTTCCATATATCCCCGGCTCTATAGGTAAAGTTTGTGAGAGACTGGGACTGCTGCTATGGTGAACATAATGGTTAAAGTTGACTGATCATTTGCGAGTGAGAACCCCCGGGACACCTGGAGAGACAAAAAGGGACTGAGAGACTTTGCATGGTACAGTTCAGTTAGTCAGAGTCAGTTAGGGGCATTAGTGATTAACAGAGATCTACGTCAGCAAGTTCCAGCCATTGTGGCCCAGCGATGGACCACCTCAGCCACCGCTGGATCTAACGAGCATTATTGGGTCTCACAGGGATGTCCTTATAAAGAATCAAGGAGTATGTGCTGTATAGGGGAACAAAGTGTTACTCCCTAGGGCAAACTTTTCTCAACTGTTTTACCCAAAAGGAACCTTTGAAATAACTTTCAGTTCTTGGGGAACCTCGGCTAAACCATTTGAAGTCAGTGAGAAGAATGCCCCCTTTACATTGATGGCATAGGTGTGCGCAGACCATGGCATTAGGGTGTGCACCCAAAAAGCTCAAACACACGTGTGTATATATATGTAGCACACGGACCCTTTTTCCTACCTTTGGCTCACTTGCAGGAAAAAGGCACACCGTACTATGTGCCCGTACCCTCCTGGTTGAGGAGGTTAAGCGGTGTTATGTATTTGGGTCCCACAGCTAGGTTCTTCCATCAGTTGGTTCTCGTCTCCTAGGATATAGGGACAAGTCTCTGTATTCCCCAAATAATTCCAATGTCCACAACACTCTAAACTCCAACATTGAGTTTATTTTTCTCAATGTTCAGCAGATAGGAAAGGGTGGATAAGAGACAGGACAGCAAGGTTTTGGGAGGTAGGTCCAGGCACAAGTAGATATTACAATCACCACTCTATCCCAGAGTAGGTTTAGCTCACCCGGATAGTCTCCCGTAAAAGTGGATCCTAGCAGCCGAAGTGATGCTCGGACGTTTAATCAGGTTCTTTTCCTGGATACGATGGGGAGACTCTCTGCCACAGAATCTATCAGACCCCGAACTTCTCAGCTTTTTCCGATACAAGGACAGGTGCCAGCTGCAGCACATTAACAGGCCCTTGGTGGATAGATGAATCCCTCCAGAAAGTTACCGGGCCCCTTCCTTCACCGTGAACTCTCACCGATCCGTCAGAAAGGTCCTCCCCCGGCCTCCTCTTCTTAGAAGCGGGCTCCCTCACGAGGGACACCCTGGGATTCCTCTTCCCAGAAGTGGGCTCCAGCTAAAGGTGCTGGGCCCAGTGCTGAAGTTGCAGCCCCAGGGCTAAAGGTGCCTGGGACTGATGCGCACGTGGCCCCATGGCCTGGAGGGCCAGGCAGTGCTGTATTATGGCCTAGGCCGACAAGGCCCAGGCCTAGGGCGGCACTTTGCGGGGGCGGCGGGCCGCCGCCCCCCCCGCGCGAACCCCCCCTCCTCCCGCACGGAGAGCCGCACAGCTGAATCCCGGAGCTCAGTGCCACGACAAGTTTCGGCACTGAGCTCCGGTAATTGGTCAGTCTAAGATGCGCTGGATCGGTCACCCGGGACACCTGCCGCCCGGGGTCCTGCAGCGTCGATCAGCTTTACGAGCAGCGTCCCTCTCTCTCTCCACTGACATCGCACAGTCAGTCTCCGGCTCCTCCCCCCTCTTGGATCAATGTTCCTGTGTACACAGCCAGGAGGAGGAGCCAAGGAGAGACACAACTTCAGTCAGTGAGAGAGCCGAGAGCCGTGCTGCTGGTATGTGAGACAACGTCAGTGAGAGAGGACACAGGCAGGCAGATAAGAGGTGAAATAACGAAGTGATGGGAGGGGAGAGGGGGGTGTGGGGATTAGGGTTGCCACCTGTCTGGGATTCACCCGGACAGTCCAGGTTTTGAATCATGTGTCCGGGTTTCAGGTGGACTGAAACCCGGACATATTACTCAGACCAGGCTGTGGCTCCCCAAGTAACCAATGTAGTCACACCCAAATCTGTTGCCATCCGGGAGCTGTAGGCGGCTATCTGTGGGCAGGTTCGGCATCACTGTGGGGCAGGCCGATGATGTCAGCAAGAGCAATTTGGCCACACCCAGTGTTAGCTGCGGCACGCTATGCGCACCGCATTACTACTCTCCCTGGGGGCACCCAAAGGTGCCCCAGGCCGCTAAAATGTTCGGGTTTGGCTTGAAGAAAAGGTAGCAACCCTAGTGGGGATATGTGCTGGTAAGTTATTTAAGAGGGAAGACGATATGTGCTAGTGGGGGGTCTGATTCCCCCCCCACTAGCACATATCCTTTCCCCTCCCAAATCATTCCCCAGCACATATCCCCACACCCCCCTCTCCCCCCAAATTAAAAGATGCTCTGCCCCTCCCCACCCTGTCCCCCTGTCCTCATCACACCCTGTCCCTCTGTCCCCATCCCACCCTGTCCCCCTTTCCTCATCCCACTCTGTCCCCCTTTCCTCATCCCACCCTGTCCCTCTGTCCCCATCCCACCCTGTCCCTCTGTCCTCATCCCACCCTGTCCCTCTGTCCTCATCCCACCCTGTCCCTCTGTCCCCATCCCACCCTGTTCCCCTTTCCTCATCCCACTCTGTCCCCTTTCCTCATCCCACCCTGTCCCTCTGTCCCCATCCCACCCTGTCCCCCTTTCCTCATCCCACCCTGTCCCCCTGTCCTCATCCCGCCCTGTCCCCCTTTCCTCATCCCACCCTGTCCCTCTGTCACCAACCCACCCTGTCCCCCTCCCGCCCTGTCCCCCTTTCCTCATCCCACTCTGTCCCCCTGTCCCCATCCCACCCTGTCCCTCTGTCCCCATCCCACCCTGTCCCCCTGTCCTCATCCCACTCTGTCCCCCTGTCCCCATCCCACTCTGTCCCCCTGTCCCCATCCCACTCTGTCCCCCTGTCCTCATCCCGCCCTGTCCCCCTGTCCCCATCCCACCCTGTCCCCCTGTCCTAATCCCACTCTGTCCCCCTGTCCCCATCCCACTCTGTCCCCCTGTCCCCATCCCACTCTGTCCCCCTGTCCTCATCCCACTCTGTCCCCCTGTCCCCATCCCACTCTGTCCCCCTGTCCCCATCCCACCCTGTCCCCCTGTCCTCATCCCGCCCTGTCCCCCTGTCCTCATCCCACCCTGTCCCCCTGTCCTCATCCCACCCTGTCCCTCTGTCCTCATCCCACCCTGTCCCTCTGTCCTCATCCCACCCTGTCCCCCTGTCCTCATCCCACCCTGTCCCTCTGTCCTCATCCCACTCTGTCCCTCTGTCTCCGGTCCCAACCTGTCCCCCTGTCCTCATCCCACCCTGTCCCTCTGTCCTCCCATGAAAATGACAGGACGGGTCTTAAAAAGGAAGGGGCGTAGTCTTGACAGGAAGGGGTGCGTCATATATAAAGTAGGGGGTGCGCGAGTTTCGTCAGGCCTAGGGCAGCACAAAACCTAAATACACCACTGGGGCCAGGTGCCACACACCTGAACTCCGACTCCCCTCAGGAACTCCAGAGAGCGACCCCTCCCAGGTGGTGTCTGCCCCTTATGTATCCTCTCCCAGCATGTACAGCAGGCAAACCACGCCCACTGTACCACTGCCGAGAGAGGACACCCCAAGGCACAGCACTAGTACTGATGGTTCAACCCTGACCTGTCATGGCAGTGCCACCTACAGGCCACAGGGAACTGCACACCAGTATACCACCTGGAGAAATAAAGTAGCACAACCTATAAATGAGAACAGTCTGAGCCCAACTACTATCTCAGACCAGCCCCTAAATTTGGGTATATAGCACCCCTAAATGGGGTGGGCGCTACATACACCCCCCTCTAAAGGGGACAGTGTCCCCAGTGTCTGGGATAAACCCACGCTCCTCAAGCCTGAGCCAGCGCAGATTTATCTCCAAACTATGTACAAATTTGAAATCCTTGTGCCGGAACCAACATAATGGGGAAGGGACATGAATAAAAGAGATGAAGGAAGGGTTAACAAGAATACAAACATGGACATCCCATACTCAATGGGAGGATAAGATACAGGACAGCAAGGTTTTGGGAGGTAGGTCCAGGCACAAGTAGATATTACAATCACCACTCTATCCCAGAGTAGGTTTAGCTCACCCGGATAGTCTCCTGTAAAAGTGGATCCTAGCAGCCGAAGTGATGCTTGGATGCTTAATCAGGTTCTTTTCCTAGATTTTTTTTTCGTCTTGTTTTTTTGTCGCGGGCTCCCCTTTAAGGTTCATAGGACTGTGAGGAGGGGGTTTGAACCCATGCCGTCACTTTTGATGGCTTTTTCTCATCTCTCATCTCTCACTCCTAGGTCCAGTCCAACTGTAGACTCTGGCTAAAGGTGCCCGGGACTGATGCGCACATGGCCCCATGGCCTGGAGGGCCAGGCGCCACACACCTGAACTCCGACTCCTCTCACGAACTCCAGAGAGCGACCCCTCCCAGGCGGCATCTGCCCCTTATGTATCCTCTCCCAGCATGCACAGCAGGCCAACCACACCCACTGTACCGCTGCCGAGAGAGGACACCCCAAGGCACAGCACTAGTACTGATGGTTCAACCCTGACCTGTCATGGCAGTGCCACCTACAGGCCACAGGGAACTGCACACCAGTATACCACCTGGAGAAATAAAGTAGCACAACCTATAAATGAGAACGGTCTGAACCCAACTACTATCTCAGACCAGCCCCTAAATTTGGGTATATAGCACCCCTAAATGGGGTGGGCGCTACATATATATCGGTAGAGCAGTGGACAGGGTCAGTAGGCAAGAGATTGATGTCAGTAGTTTATTTTTATTTATTTTTTTATTATAACTTTTTTACAATTTTTCTATTTTTTTTACAATTTTATTTAATAATATATTATTGTAGCACCCTGCTACTTTTGAACAGGCGCTATGTGGAAATTTAGGGGTATCTGATCTGTAAATAGCCCAGAGTGATTATGTAAATATGTTTGTGTTCTGTTCCAGCTTTGTCTGTGTTGTATGCATTTCCCACTGTGGCCAGTAGGTGCCACGGTTGTCACAGGCCAGTGTGAGAAATACACCGAGCTGAAGTGTATTGGATATTCTTTCCCCAGAAAACAGGCCAATCAGGAGCTTCTTTGTAGCTGGGCATGCTGGAGAAGGATATTTAAGGGGCAGTGCCATGTGCTTCGGGGTCTTTCTTGCCTCATGGCCCTCCAGGCCTGAGGCTATGCTGATGTGTTGCTGCAAGTAGGCCTAGCAGCCTGTCTGGGGCCTACTTAACTGGAGGTGGCCCTGTGCTGTCTTACCTCCTGGAAGAAGCCACTCAAACTGAGAAGATTCCAGGGGAGGACCTTACTGGAGAGGACTGAGCTGAAGGCTGGTATCTCAGGAAGGGCCTGGTGACTCGTTTGGAGGATGCACTCAAGTTAACCTACCTCACAGTACTGCCGGATGGCTTAAAGGTTCAGGTACTGTGCAGCTGATCTAACTAACTGTCTACTGGCTAAACAATCCTGTGGCAGAGGATTATTCAGGAGTTTCCACTTATCGCTCAAGTCTGTGGCAGAGACTTTGTCCGTGCTTCATACCGGCTGCTAGGTCGGTGTGAGAGGCCTATCCGGTTGTCGCAAGATCCAGAGACAGAAAGCTGTTGTCATCTGGATACAAGAACCGCATTAGTGATCTGCAAAACCAAGGTATCTGAACTTTCCCCTAACCCTCTATCCTTCTACCTGAAGTTGTTTAATAAAGCAATTGAGAAAAAGACTGAAGTGACTGGCAATCACATCTTTCAAAATGATTTAGCATAGACTCTTAAGTTCTGGGACGGTGAAATGTGGGGTAACGGCAGGACCAAAAATTAATCCAGCAGCTCCTTCAGGGGGTATCGCTACACTTATTATTATAATTTTTTTTACACAGTTTTTTAGGAGCTCCACTGGGGAGCTTTGATGAGATATCAGAGGTCTAAACAGACCCCTGATGTCTCACTTTTAAGACAGAGATTCCACAGTCCCTTCTTTTGTAGCCAAGCAGCAGAGGGAATCTGAGCAGCACAGCGTGATTAGGGTGTGCCCAGGCACACCTGGCACACCCTGTGCTCACGCCTATGATTGATGGTGAGATTGACATCTCTACAGACAGCTACAAAGATCAATGGTGTCATGCAGCTGGCTCTGCCAAGTGGCTTTGGCCCCAGAACTATGCCCAGAACCCCTAAGCATCATCAGATGGAAAGTCAGCCACAACTCAAGGAACCACTAGCAACCCCTGGAGGAACCCTAAGATTCCATAGAACCCTGGTTAAGAATGGCTGTTCTAGGGATTAGGGCTCCGGTCACTGCAGTCTGTGATGTCTCCCTGTGTTATCATACACCCCTAATGTATTTTCTTTCTCTGTTGCGGGTGAAAACCTGAGAAGAGATCGACAATCAAGATGTTCGGTCTTTGATGTGTCAGGAAAGTGCTTGTGTAGCTGAGGAAACAAAGTCAGTGTCAGGGAGGAAATCTGGTAATGTGTACCATGCCAAACATTTTTACACACGCCATCTATGTTTGTGCTCATTATTGCATTGTCTATCTTTATCCCTTCCCTTCCCCTCACTTCCCTTCCCCTATGCATTATCTTTGCAGAGAGTTTTCAGACTCCATGTAAGTCTGTGGTGACTGATGACTGTGGTAGCCAATCAGAGGCTATCACAGCGATCAGGTGACCTGGAATCGCCCGTTCCAGGTCCCAAACGTTAGAACGGGGCCTGAGGCTCTCGTGGGAGCCTGGTCTCTGTGCTGGGAGGGCGCCGTGCGATCCCAGCACAAAGGAAGATACGCAAATATGCGTCCCCACAGAAAAAAGCCCCGTCCAGTGGAGCTGCATATTTGTATACGGTCGGCGTGAAGGAGTTAACTACGTAACTATGTCACTTTTGGTAGGCTTGGCACCCGCTGAGCATGCCAATTCAAGTGAATGGGGCTGCCCTGCATGCGTCCCACAACCACATTGTGCATTGCACACAATTTCTAGTGCGGGGTTCAAGGGGTTAAAGCAAAGCAAAGAGGAGGCGATACGCCACCCCCTCTGTACCTCTTATATGCTCTCTGAAAGGCAACGAATCCCTCTTCATAGACCAAAAGGAAGTGTGAATGAGCCCTTAGGGCAGTGATGGCGAACCTTGGCACCCCAGACATTTTGGAACTACATTTCCCATTATGCTCATTCACTTTGCAGTGTAGTGAATCATCATGGGAAATGCAGTTCCAAAACATCTGGGGTGCCAAGGTTCCCCCATCACCGCCTTATGCCGCATACACACGACCGTTTTTCACGACGAGAAAAATGCCATTTTTTAAATTGGTCATAAAAAACTATCGGGTGTGGGCTCCAGAGCATTTTTCTCGATGAGAAAAATGGCCATTAAAAATTTAGAACATGCTCTATTTTTTCTCGTCGTTTTTCACGTCGTCGTTTTTCTCGTTGTGAAAAACGGCCGTGTGTACGATTTAATGACGGGAAAAAACGTGAGACGGGAGCGCTCTTTCTGGTAAAACTAGCGTTCGTAATGGAGATAGCACATTCGTCACGCTGTAACGGACTGAAAAGCACAGAGACTGAAAAGCGCAAATCGGCTAACACCAAACTTTTACTAACACGCGGTAACATGAAATCAGAAAAAGCAGCCCAAAGGGTGGCGCCATCCGAATGGAACGTCCCCTTTATAGTGCCGTCCTACGTGTTGTACGTCACCGCGCTTTGCTCGAGCGTTTTTATTTCACGATAGTGTGTAGGCAAGGCAGGCTTGAGAAGAATCACGTCGAGAAAAACATCGTTTTTTTCAATGACATTAAAAGCGGTCGTGTGTACGCGGCATTAGGGTGATGGTCCGACGCTTTACATTTTTTGCACACAAATAAAACAAACAGTAAAAAAAAAAAAAAAATTAAAAGTGACATATAATAAATATTACAATCAAAAACCATAAATACAAAGAATACCTAAATAAATAAACTAAACAACCCTATATATTATAATTTATTATTTTCTTTTTTTTTTTTAAGCAAAATTCAATAGTAAAGCAGAAGTTTCAGCTTAAGAATATCTTTGTCCGAAGTCTTTCTCTCATCCCTACTGAGGAAAATGCACACATAGTGACTCTATACAAACTCCATGCAGACGTGTGTATCAGGCCCAGTGCTCTCAGACATGAGTGCTTATCAGGTATTTGCAGCTACATGATGTCTCTGTTACACAATTTGTCACAAGGGAGGAGTTGCTGGTTACAATGTAACATTCCTTGTCTTCTGTTATCAGACTCAGTCCCTCTTCTAAGCCTCCTCCATCCCACCCCTTGTAAGTCTCAGGCTGCCCTCCCTTTCTCGCCCCCTCGGCCTCCGCTTCCCATGGCTATTGGCTCATCCAGCAAAGTCTCATTCTTCTCCCTTCTGTTCAAAGGAAGGCTTTGGATCCCTTCCAGAAAGGAACTACACTCGGTCAGCTGAGCTTTGGATCAGGCCCCTTCTCATGCAACTTTGTTTTCTGTCTGAGCCACCAAGGAAAAGTTCTCAGGAGAAGTGGACGTGTCCTCTAAACTCCATTCAGGTAAACCAGGCCTCGTCTTATGGATTAGATGGAAATGTTTTATTTTTATTGAATTTGGAAAGGAATGTCCTACAGCAGCGAAGAGTCACGTGAGGGTTTAATGAGAAGCTGAGAGTTGAAGCCCCAACATGAAAACTGGATGAAAAGAGGGAGTGTGGCCCTAGAAGGAGGAGTGTGGCCCTAGGGCAATACCATCTATTGTAACTAAATACAGGCTACCGTCAATGGGGGGGGTGGGGGAGTGGACCTACAGGGTACGTTCAAAGAGAAGGGGGGGTATGGACCGAGGGTGGTACTGGATGCTGTCAAAGAGAAGGGGTAGTTTGGACCTAGGGTATTACTGGGTACTGTCAGAAGGGGGAGTTTGGACCTTGGGTGGTACTGGGTGCTGTCCAAGAGAAGGGGGAGTTTGGACCTAGGGCAGTTCTAGGTGCTGTCAAAGAGAAGGGGAGTTCAGACCTAGGGTGGTACTGGGTGCTGTCAAAGAGAAGGGGAGTTCAGACCTAGGGTGGTACTGGGTACTGTCAAAGAGAAGGGGAGTTCAGACCTAGGGTGGTACTGGGTACTTTCAAAGAGAAGGGGAGTTCAGACCTAGGGTGGTACTGGGTACTTTCAAAGAGAAGGGGGAGTTCGGACCTAGGGTGGTACTGGGTACTTTCAAAGAGAAGGGGAGTTCAGACCTAGGGTGGTACTGGGTATTTTCAAAGAGAAGGGGGAGTTCGGACCTAGGGTGGTACTGGGTCCTATCAAAGAGAAGGGGGAGTTCAGACCTAGGGTGGTGCTGGGTACTGTCAGAAGGGGGAGTTTGGACCTTGGGTGGTACTGGGTGCTGTCAAAAAGAAGGGGGGTTTGGACTTAGGGCAGTACGAGGTGCTGTCAAAGAGAAGGGGAGTTTGGACCTAGGGTATTACTGGGTACTGTCAGAAGGGGGAGTTTGGACCTTGGGTGGTACTGGGTGCTGTCAAAGAGAAGGGGAGTTCAGACCTAGGGTGAAACTGGGTGCTGTCAAAGACAAGGGGGAGTTTGGACCTAGGGTGGTACTGGGTACTTTTGAAGCGAAGGGGAGTTTGGACCTAGGGTGGTACTGGGTACTTTTGAAGAGAAGGGGATGAAGGTTAGTTTGGACCTAGGGCAGTACTAGGTGCTGTAAAAGAAAAGGGGAGTTCGGACCTAGGGTGGTACTGGGTACTGTCAAAAAAAAGGGGGAGTTTGGACCTAGGGCAGTACTGGGTGCTGTCAGAGAGAAGGGGAGTTCGGACCTAGGGTGGTACTGGGTTCTGTCAAAGAGAAGGGGAGTTTGGACCTAGGGCAGTACTAGGTGCTGTCAGAGAGAAGGGGAGTTCGGACCTAGGGTGGTACTGGGTGCTGTCAAAGAGAAGGGGAGTTTGGACCTAGGGTGGTACTGGGTGCTGTCAAAGAGAAGAGGGGGTTTGGGCCTAGGGCAGTACTAGGTACTGTCAGAGAGAAGGGGAGTTCGGACCTAGGGTAGTACTGAGTGAGTGAGTGAAAAACTTGTATAGCGCTAACAAATGCGAACTGAATCGCCTCAAGGCGCTTAGCTTCCAGTAACTTCATGATCCATCAGAAGAGGTGGGTCTTAAGTTTTTTCCTCAAGGCCCGATGGTTTTCTTCCATACGGATGTCCGTGGGTAGAGCGTTCCATAGCCGTGGTCCTTGGACTGCAAATCTTCGTTCTCCCTTTGATTTGTAGCGGAACTTGGGGATGTAATGAAGATTTTGGTCGGTTGATCGGAGAATGCGATTGGGGGTGTAGTGCTTTATCTTCTCGCATAAATATTGAAGAGCGATTCCTTGTGTGCACTTGTGGGTGAGACAGAGGGTCTTGAAAGTGACCCGATTCTTTGCGGTTAGCCAATGAAGGGTCCTCTATGAAGGGGTGATGGGTTCCCATGGTTTTTTTCCTGTTATCAGTCTGGCTGCCGTGTTCTGGACGACGTGTAGGCGCGAAATCTGGTATTTGGGTAGTCCGAGGTAGAGGGCATTTGCGTAGTCAAGTCGGGAGTTAATAATTGATCCAACTACTACTGCTGTGTCATTTTCTGGGATGAAGGGAATGAGTCTACGCAGCAGGCGGAGGAGATGGTGAGATCCGCTGATTACTGATCCTATTTGAGCATCCATCGACATCTCTGAGTCAAAGATGACTCAAGGACTTTTGACTTTGGTGCTCGGAGTAATGGTCTGTCCGAGAATGGTGGGTAGCGTCCAAGAGGTTTGAGTTTTTGTCTTTCGGTTAGCGTGGAGGAGAAGCAGTTCTGTTTTGGATCCGTTGAGTTTGACAGCACTGGGTGCTGTCAAAGAGAAGGGGGAGTTTGGACCTAGGGTATTACTGGGTACTGTCAGAAGGGGGAGTTTGGACCTTGGGTGGTACTGGGTGCTGTCCAAGAGAATGGGGAGTTTGGACCTAGGGCAGTTCTAGGTGCTGTCAAAGAGAAGGGGAGTTCAGACCTAGGGTGGTACTGGGTGCTGTCAAAGAGAAGGGGAGTTTGGACCTAGGGTGGTACTGGGTACTTTTGAAGAGAAGGGGAGTTTGGACCTAGGGTGGTACTGGGTACCTTTGAAGAGAAGGGGAGTTTGGACCTAGGGCAGTACTAGGTGCTGTCAACGAGAAGGGGAGTTCAGACCTAGGGTGGTACTGGGTGCTGTCAGAGACGGGGGAGTTTGGACCTAGGGTGGTACTGGGTACTTTTGAAGAGAAGGGGAGTTTAGACCTAGGGTGGTACTGGGTGCTGTCAAAGAGAAGGGGAGTTCAGACCTAGGGTGGAACTGGGTGCTGTCAAAGGCAAGGGGAGTTCGGACCTAGGGTGGTACTGGGTACTGTCAAAAAGAAGGGGGAGTTTGGACCTAGGGCAGTACTAGGTGCTGTCAAAGAGAAGGGGAGTTCGGACCTAGGGTGGTACTGGGTGCTGTCAAAGAGAAGGGGGAGTTTGGGCCTAGGGCAGTACTAGGTGCTGTCAGAGAGAAGGAGCGTTCGGACCTAGGGTGGTACTGGGTGTTGTCAAAAAGAATGGGGAGTTTGGACCTAGAGCAGTACTGGGTGCTGTCAAAGGGAAGGGGAGTTCGGACATAGGGTGGTACTGGGTGCTGTCAAAGAGAAGGGGAGTTTGGACATAGGGTGGTACTGGGTGCTGTCAAAGAGAAGGGGAGTTTGGACATAGGGTGGTACTGGGTGCTGTCAAAGAGAAGGGGAGTTTGGACATAGGGTGGTACTGGGTGCTGTCAAAGAGAAGGGGGAGTTTGGACATAGGGTGGTACTGGGTGCTGTCAAAGAGAAGGGGAGTTCGGACATAGGGTGGTACTGGGTGCTGTCAAAGAGAAGGGGAGTTTGGACATAGGGTGGTACTGGGTGCTGTCGAAGAGAAGGGGAGTTTGGACATAGGGTGGTACTGGGTGCTGTCAAAGAGAAGGGGGAGTTTGGATCTAGGGTGGTACTGGGTGCTGTCAAAGAGAAGGGGAGTTCGGACATAGGGTGGTACTGGGTGCTGTCAAAGAGAAGGGGAGTTCGGACATAGGGTGGTACTGGGTGCTGTCAAAGAGAAGGGGAGTTTGGACATAGGGTGGTACTGGGTGCTGTCAAAGAGAAGGGGAGTTTGGACATAGGGTGGTACTGGGTGCTGTCAAAGAGAAGGGGGAGTTTGGATCTAGGGTGGTACTGGGTGCTGTCAAAGAGAAGGGGAGTTCGGACGTAGGGTGGTACTGGGTGCTGTCAAAGGGAAGGGGAGTTCGGACATAGGGTGGTACTGGGTGCTGTCAAAGAGAAGGGGGAGTTTGGATCTAGGGTGGTACTGGGTGCTGTCAAAGAGAAGGGGAGTTCGGACGTAGGGTGGTACTGGGTGCTGTCAAAGGGAAGGGGAGTTCGGACATAGGGTGGTACTGGGTGCTGTCAAAGAGAAGGGGAGTTCGGACATAGGGCAGTTCTAGGTGCTGTCAAAGAGAAGGGGAGTTCGGACGTAGGGTGGTACTGGGTGCTGTCAAAGGGAAGGGGAGTTCGGACATAGGGTGGTACTGGGTGCTGTCAAAGAGAAGGGGAGTTCGGACATAGGGCAGTTCTAGGTGCTGTCAAAGAGAAGGGGAGTTCGGACATAGGGTGGTACTGGGTGCTGTCAAAGAGAAGGGGGAGTTTGGATCTAGGGTGGTTCTTGGTACTTTCAGCGAGCAAGGGGAGTTAGGGAAGCTGGCTGGTATTGAAGTACAATGTGCAGAGAGCAAGACTTCCAGCAAAGCCCCCTGGGAAATGTGTGGTAGGATCAGGTGTTATGGGGTGGGGGGACATCTCTGGTAACTCTCTGTAAGGTGCTGGTGATCAGTGACCTCCCCACATGAAACATGAAAATGGAAAGTAAAGAAGTGTCAGCAAAATGACTGTAAATGAGTCCTATGAGCGGTCCCGGAGGGCCTGAACTCAGGCCCATGGCTATGGTGGCTTCTGTGCTCAGCGCTCTGGCACATTTCTGCTGGCACTCCCGAGTGCTGTGTGTGGGCCTCAATGACCAAGGTCAGGCACACACATTACAGGGGGCGTGGCAGTTCAGTGACTTTTGAGCAAGAAGTCAATATTTGCATAAAGAGGGTTTGAGTAGAGGCGATTCCTGGTGATCTTTGGGTTAATCTGTGCAGGCACCTTGACGCAACTGTTTTTTTTACAACTCACATCACTCACATTAGCAGAGTGATGGAGAGAAACTGAGGGAGAGGAGAAACACTTGAATACTAGTCGGTACCAGTGTGCAAAAGTGTATTTGCTTCGGAAGAATAAATCACCTCTAACGTTGGATGTCCTACATGTAGGGATGAGCCGAACACCGCCCCCCGGTTCGGTTCGCATCCAGAACATGCGAACAGGCAAAAAATTTATTCGAACACGCGAACACCGTTAAAGTCTATAGGACACGAACATGAAAAATCAAAAGTGCTAATTTTAAAGGTTAATATGCAAGTTATTATCATAAAAAGTGTTTGGGGACCCGGGTCCTGCCCCAGGGGACATGTATCAATGCAAAAAAAAGTTTTAAAAACTGCCGTTTTTTCGGGAGCAGTGATTTTAATAATGCTTAAAGTGAAACCATAAAAGTGAAATATTCCTTTAAATTTCGTACCTGGGGGGTGTGTATAGCATGCCTGTAAAGTGGCGCTTGTTTCCCGTGCTTAGAACTGTCCCTGCACAAAGTGTCATTTCTAAAGGAAAAAAAGTCATTTAAAACTCACTCGCGGCTAGTAATGAATTGTCGGGTCCCAGCAATACAGATAAAAGTCATTGAAAAAAACGGCATGGGTTCCCCCCAGTCCATTACCAGACCCTTTGGGTCTGGTATGAATATTAAGGGGAATCCCGAACCAAAATAAAAAGCTTGGGGGTCCCCCCAAAATCATTAACCAGGCCCTATTTAAAAAAATGGCGTGGGGTTCCCCCCAAAAATCCATACCAGACCCTTCAGGTGGAGGTGGGGAGGGAAGGCTCATTGGTGGAGGTGGGGAGGGAAGGCTCATTGATGGAGGTGGGGAGGGAAGGGCCATTGATGGAGGTGGGGAGGGAAGGCTCATTGATGGAGGTGGGGAGGGAAGGCTCATTGATGGAGGGGGGAGAGAAGGCTCATTGATGGAGGTGGGGAGGGAAGGCTCATTGATGGAGGTGGGGAGGGAAGGCTCATTGATGGAGGTGGGGAGGGAAGGGCCATTGATGGAGGTGGGGAGGGAAGGCTCATTGGTGGAGGTGGGGAGGGAAGCTCATTGGTGGAGGTGGGGAGGGAAGGCTCATTGATGGAGGTGGGGGAGAGAAGGCTCATTGGTGGAGGTGGGGAGGGAAGCTCATTGGTGGAGGTGGGGAGGGAAGGCTCATTGATGGATGTGGGGAGGGAAGGCTCATTGATGGAGGTGGGGAGGGAAGGGCCATTGATGGAGGTGGGGGAGGAAAGGCTCATTGGTGGAGGTGGGGAGGGAAGGGCCATTGATGGAGGTGGGGGAGGGAAGGCTCATTGATGGAGGTGGGGAGAGAAGGCTCATTGATGGAGGTGGGGAGAGAAGGCTCATTGATGGAGGTGGGGAGAGAAGGCTCATTGATGGAGGTGGGGAGGGAAGGGCCATTGATGGAGGTGGGGGAGGGAAGGCTCATTGGTGGAGGTGGGGAGGGAAGGGCCATTGATGGAGGTGGGGAAGGGAAGGCTCATTGGTGGAGGTGGGGAGGGAAGGGCCATTGATGGAGGTGGGGGAGGGAAGGCTCATTGGTGGAGGTGGGGAGGGAAAGCTCATTGATGGAGGTGGGGAGGGAAGGCTCATTGGTGGAGGTGGGGAGGGAAGGCTCATTGATGGAGGTGGGGAGGGAAGGCTCATTGGTGGAGGTGGGGAGGGAAGGCTCATTGATGAAGGTGGGGGACGGAAGGCTTATTGATGGAGGTGGGGAGGGAAGGCTCATTGATGGAGGTGGGGAGGGAAGGCTCATTGATGGAGGTGGGGAGGGAAGGCTCATTGATGGAGGTGGGGAGGGAAAGCTCATTGATGGAGGTGGGGAGGGAAGGCTCATTGATGGAGGTGGGGAGGGAAGGCTCATTGATGGAGGTGGGGAGGGAAGGCTCATTGATGGAGGTGGGGAGGGAAAGCTCATTGATGGAGGTGGGGAGGGAAGGCTCATTGATGGAGGTGGGGAGGGAAGGCTCATTGATGGAGGTGGGGAGGGAAGGCTCATTGATGGAGGTGGGGAGAGAAGGCTCATTGATGGAGGTGGGGAGGGGAGGCTCATTGATGGAGGTGGGGAGGGAAGGCTCATTGATGGAGGTGGGGAGGGAAGACTTATTGATGAAGGTGGGGAGGGAAGGCTCACTGATGGAGGTGGGGAGGGAAGGCTCACTGATGGAGGTGGGGAGGGAAGGCTCACTGATGGAGGTGGGGAGGGAAGGCTCATTGATGAAGGTGGGGAGGGAAGGCACACTGATGGAGGTGGGGAGGGAAGGCTCATTGATGGAGGTGGGGAAGGAAGGCTAGTTGATGGAGGTGGGGAGGGAAGGCTCATTGATGGAGGTGGGGAGGGAAGGCTCATTGATGGAGGTGGGGAGGGAAGGCTCATTGATGGAGGTGGGGAGGGAAAGCTCATTGATGGAGGTGGGGAGGGAAGGCTCATTGATGGAGGTGGGGAGGGGAGGCTCATTGATGGAGGTGAGGAGGGAAGGCTCATTGACGGAGGTGGGGAGGGAAGGCTCATTGATGGAGGTGGGGAGGGAAGGCTCATTGATGTAGGTGGGGAAGGAAAGCTCATTGATGGAGGTGGGGAGGGAAGGCTCATTGATGGAGGTGGGGAGGGAAGGCTCATTGATGGAGGTGGGGAGGGAAGGCTCATTGATGGAGGTGGGGAGAGAAGGCTCATTGATGGAGGTGGGGAGGGGAGGCTCATTGATGGAGGTGGGGAGGGAAGGCTCATTGATGGAGGTGGGGAGGGAAGGCTTATTGATGAAGGTGGGGAGGGAAGGCTCACTGATGGAGGTGGGGAGGGAAGGCTCACTGATGGAGGTGGGGAGGGAAGGCTCATTGATGAAGGTGGGGAGGGAAGGCACACTGATGGAGGTGGGGAGGGAAGGCTCATTGATGGAGGTGGGGAAGGAAGGCTAGTTGATGGAGGTGGGGAGGGAAGGCTCATTGATGGAGGTGGGGAGGGAAGGCTCATTGATGGAGGTGGGGAGGGAAGGCTCATTGATGTAGGTGGGGAGGGAAAGCTCATTGATGGAGGTGGGGAGGGAAGGCTCATTGATGGAGGTGGGGAGGGGAGGCTCATTGATGGAGGTGAGGAGGGAAGGCTCATTGATGGAGGTGGGGAGGGGAGGCTCATTGATGGAGGTGGGGAGGGAAGGCTCATTGATGGAGGTGGGGAGGGAAGGGCCATTGATGGAGGTGGGGAGGGAAGGCTCATTGATGGAGGTGGGGAGGGGAGGCTCATTGATGGAGGTGGGGAGGGAAGGCTCATTGATGGAGGTGGGGAGGGGAGGCTCATTGATGGAGGTGGGGAGGGAAGGCTCATTGATGGAGGTGGGGAGGGAAGGCTCATTGATGGAGGTGGGGAGGGAAGGCTCATTGATGTAGGTGGGGAGGGAAAGCTCATTGATGGAGGTGGGGAGGGGAGGCTCATTGATGGAGGTGAGGAGGGGAGGCTCATTGATGGAGGTGGGGAGGGAAGGGCCATTGATGGAGGTGGGGAGGGGAGGCTCATTGATGGAGGTGGTCTCCATCCTGAATGAGCCTTCCCTCCCTACCTTCATCAATGAACTTCCCCCCCCCAACTCGATCAATGAGCCTTACCTCCCCCCACCTTACAGGGAGTAATCAGAGATGTGGCTGTGTAGCCCCAGACCGGTCAGGGTGTCCACAGCCAAAGGTGCCTACAATGGGCACGTGAGCATCAGAACTGGAGCACGGAGCAATGGAAGAAGGTGGCCTGGTCATGTGGATGGTCGGGTGGGTCACTTACCTGGGGAAGAGATGGCACCAGGATGCAGTGTGGGAGGAAGACAGACTGGTGGAGGCAGAGTGATGCGTTGGACAATGTTCTGCCATTCATGTGGATGGTACTTTGGCCTTTGTGGTCATAATGTTACAGCTGATGGGTGTATATTGCACATTCACATCAGTCCCAGCCCCCCCCCCCCCCCCAATAAGCTTACAGTATAAGGTCCCTAACTCATATTCATACATACAGCGGCCAATTTACCTCTGAGCATGTCTATGGGGTGCGGATGGAAACCAGAGGACACCTAGGCAGGCAGAGGGAGAACATGCAAACTCCATGCAGGCAGTGTCCTGGTTGGGAGTCAAACCCCCAACCCTAATGCTGCCAGGCAGAAGTACTAACCACCCGGCCACTGTGCTGCCCACTAGAATCATTATTATCCATACACCTAAATGAGTCTTTCTTGTGTCATGTGACGTGTCATGTGACGTGTCTCTGTACAGACTGGAATTCTTCATTCTAAGACTGGATGTCTTGTCACATGAAGAACTGTTGTTTTGTCAGATAGTGCAATCAGCACCCTTGCTCAACAACTCAAAATCAATTTCCGGATAAGTCATCTAATGTTTGTTTTATGTCACACATATCCTGCTTACATCCAGTGGTAGAGGTGCCTTCACATACCTGCAGATTTTTGTTTTCCCTGGTGATACTTTTTCATTGGTCGATAAGGATGTCCATCACATTAATGGACCAATAGAGGAGTGTGATGGAGTGGGCCAAAAATGGACTTTTCTATCACAAGTGGCATTTGTATGAAGAAGAACTTCTGCGGGTTCTGTGCGTTGTTCTGAATTCTTTCCCAGTCATTGGTCCAGAGAAATTATCAGGAGCTCCGCCCCTTTCCAGGGACTTCGCCAGCCGCATGCTCAGCGTCTCCCGAAAATATCAAGACAGCCAGAAAACTAGAGATCGGCGCTGGCATCTCACATCATTTGTCCTTTATATCCTCCTTCCGGCCTCCGGGTGTAGCGGCTCCTCTCCTGAAACGGCTTCCTCTGATATCACCGCACACTGCGAGCTTCTCACCATGTGCATAAGGCCCCATGCACACGAGACGCTGTTATTTGCTGTTGAACGCGCGTTCAGAGGCAGTTGGACGCTTTTTTCAACTGCCCCTGAACCCATTCAATGTTCTCCTATGTGACTATGCACACACTCTCGTTTTTTGGCGTTTACATGCAGTTGCGTTTAACCTCGTTTTTCCAGAAGCAAAAAAATGGGTTCAGACGCAAATGTTTTCCAGGTTTCAGACGCTAAACGCTGCTAAACGCGGCTAAACGCGGCTAAACGCGGTACCGGCGTTTTGCCGCGTTTGCGTTTATAAGCGTTTTTAAAGGTGACCTATTTTTTAACATTAGAAATCTCAAAAATGATGCCAAATGATGAAAAACTATTAAAAAATATAAAAGAAAACTGTAATTGCTTGCATTGCATTGTGGACAATCCACAACTTGTGGCAGGTAACGTGGCAAGTGGACAATCCACAGCTTGTGGCAGGTGACGTGGCCAGGTGACGTGGCCAGGTGACGTGGCAAGTGGACAATCCACAGCTTGTGGCAGGTGACGTGGCAGGTGACGTGGCCAGGTGACGTGGCAGGTGATGTGGCAAGTGGACAATTCACAACTTGTGGCAGGTGACGTGGCACGTGATGTGGCCAGGTGACGTGGAAAGTGGACAATCCACAACTTGTGGCAGGTGACGTGGCAGGTAATGTGGGCAGGTAACATGGCAAGGTGACGTGGCAGGTGACGTGGCAAGTGGACAATTCACAACTTGTGGCAGGTGACGTGGCCAGGTGACGTGGCACGTGATGTGGCCAGGTGACATGGCAAGTGGACAATCCACAACTTGTGGCAGGTGACGTGGCCAGGTGACGTGGCAGGTGACGTGGCAAGTGGACAATCCACAACTTGTGGCAGGTGACGTGGCAGGTGACGTGGCAAGTGGACAATCCACAACTTGTGGCAGGTGATGTGGCCAGCTGACGTGGCAGGTAACATGGCCAGGTGACGTGGCCAGGTAACGTGGCAAGTGGACAATCCACAACTTGTGGCAGATGATGTGGCAAGTGACACGCTAAATACAAGTACACTGCGGCTCTCTCAGCTGCTGCTACTCACTCTGGTCTCACAAACTGGCTGAAATGGTCTATGATGAAACGCTTATAAACGCAAACGCGGTTAAACGCCGCTAAACGCGGCCGCAAACGCGGCAAAACGCACGTTTATAAACGCCGGTTTCAGCGTTTAAAAACGTGTGTTCAGCAGAGTTTGCACCTGCGTCTCGTGTGCATGGGGCCTTAGAAGCTGCAGCAAGTCAGATAGAGCCCCGCCCCCAATTCCTGGCTGGAGGACGTCCGGCATCAATGGGGGCTCAACCTGCGGCCTGCCAGCTGTTGTGGAACTACAAGTCCCATGAGGCATTGCAAGCTGCTGACAGTTCCAAGCATGACTCACATAGGCAGAGGCATGATGGGACTTGTAGTTCCGCAACAGCTGGAGGGCCACATGTTGAGCACCCATTTCCAGTCCCCAGCCTGACTGTCCCTGGCCCCGCCCCTTTTTATTCATTGGATCTCAGCTCTTTCCATCATGGAGGCTCATCACCATCACATGTGGGCGTTGCCTATGCAAATACAGCCTGCCTAGGAACGCCCACTCCTCCAAACTGACACCCGCCTATCAAGGCATTTTCGATATTTGCATAGCTCCTCCCACTGCTTGCGGGTTGAGGGCTTCCGGAGAGGAGTACAGAGGTCGGGGGCTGGAATGTTTGCAGGAAGCTATGTACAGCCCCCTGCCAGCCCCTCCCACCGGCCGTGATCTGCCTGCATTGCATAGAGAAGCACAGACACCCAGTGATGATGTCACTGGGTATAAAATAAGGCGTGTATAGCACCCTGCCGGCCCCTCCCATCAGCCATAAACTGCTTGCATTGCATAGAGAAGCACAGAGACCCAGACATGATGTCACTGAGTAAAAAATAAGGCGTGTAAAGCACCCTGCTGGTCCCTCCTACCAGCCTTAATCTGCCTGCATTGCCTAGAGAAGCACAGAGGCCCAGAGATGTCACTGGGTATAAAATAAGGCGTGTAAAGCACCCTGCTGGCCCCTCCTACCAGCCTTAATCTGCCTGTGTCAGAAGACGAGACGCAGCCCAATATCACATTTTCTGAATGATTTTCCTCCCCTCCGCTGTGAGGATCGATCGTCCTCTATTCTCAGGCTGAGCTGATCTCCTTCCTTTGTATAGAGGAGGAGTCTCCATGGGCCTCCAATGTAAGGACGTGTGGAGGATGCAGCAATCCTAACTAGACCTACTATGTTCAGCCCACTTGGTGGACGACCCATCCATTGTGCCTCCTATTGGTGGATGACCCCTCCATTGTGCCTCCTATTGGTGGATGACCCCTCCATTGTGCCTCCTATTGGTGGATGACCCCTCCATTGTGCCTCCTATTGGTGGATGACCCCTCCATTGTGCCTCCTATTGGTGGATGACCCCTCCATTGTGCCTCCTATTGGTGGATGACCCCTCCATTGTGCCTCCTATTGGTGGATGACCCCTCCATTGTGCCTCCTATTGGTGGATGACCCCTCCATTGTGCCTCCTATTGGTGGATGACCCCTACATTGTGCCTCCTATTGGTGGATGACCCCTACATTGTGGCTCCTATTGGTGGATGACCCCTCCATTGTGGCTCCTATTGGTGGACGACCCCTACATTGTGGCTTCTATTGGTGGATGACCCCTCCATTGTGCCTCCTATTGGTGGATGACCCCTCCATTGTGGCTTCTATTGGTGGTGACCCCTCCATTGTGGCTTCTATTGGTGGATGACCCCTCCATTGTGGCTCCTATTGGTGGATGACCCCTACATTGTGCCACCTATTGGTGGATGACCCCTCCATTGTGGCTCCTATTGGTGGATGACTCCTCCATTGTGCCTCCTATTGGTGGATGACCCCTCCATTGTGGCTCCTATTGGTGGATGACCCCTCCATTGTGGCTTCTATTGGTGGTGACCCCTCCATTGTGGCTTCTATTGGTGGATGACCCCTCCATTGTGGCTCCTATTGGTGGATGACCCCTCCATTGTGGCTCCTATTGGTGGACGACCCCTACATTGTGCCTCCTATTGGTGGATGACCCCTCCATTGTGGCTTCTATTGGTGGATGACCCCTCTATTGTGGCTCCTATTGGTGGATGACCCCTCCATTGTGGCTCCTATTGGTGGATGACCCCTCTATTGTGCCTCCTATTGGTGGATGACCCCTCCATTGTGGCTCCTATTGGTGGACGACCCCTACATTGTGCCTCCTATTGGTGGATGACCCCTCCATTGTGGCTTCTATTGGTGGATGACCCCTCTATTGTGGCTCCTATTGGTGGATGACCCCTCCATTGTGGCTCCTATTGGTGGATGACCCCTACATTGTGCCTCCTATTGGTGGATGACCCCTCCATTGCGCCTCCTATTGGTGGATGACCCCTCCATTGCGCCTCCTATTGGTGGATGACCCCTCCATTGTGGCTCCTATTGGTGGACGACCCCTACATTGTGCCTCCTATTGGTGGATGACCCCTCCATTGTGGCTCCTATTGGTGGATGACCCCTCCATTGTGGCTTCTATTGGTGGTGACCCCTCCATTGTGGCTTCTATTGGTGGATGACCCCTCTATTGTGGCTCCTATTGGTGGATGACCCCTCCATTGTGGCTCCTATTGGTGGACGACCCCTACATTGTGCCTCCTATTGGTGGATGACCCCTCCATTGCGCCTCCTATTGGTGGATGACCCCTCCATTGCGCCTCCTATTGGTGGATGACCCCTCCATTGCGCCTCCTATTGGTGGATGACCCCTCCATTATGGCTCCTATTGGTGGATGACCCCTCTATTGTGGCTCCTATTGGTGGATGACCCCTCCATTGTGGCTCCTATTGGTGGATGACCCCTCCATTCTGGCTCCTATTGGTGGATGACCCCTCCATTGTGGCTCCTATTGGTGGATGACCCCTCCATTGTGGCTCCTATTGGTGGATGACCCCTCTATTGTGCCTCCTATTGGTGGATGACCCCTCTATTGTGGTTACTATTGGTGTATGACCCCTCTATTGTGGCTCCTATTGGTGGGTGACCCCTCCATTGTGGCTCCTATTGGTGGATGACCCCTACATTGTGGCTCCTATTGGTGGGTGACCCCTCCATTGTGGCTTCTATTGGTGGATGACCCCTCCATTGTGGCTTCTAAAGTAATAGCCTTACCCGGCTTTCACCAAACATCCGATCAGGGGGAGGGGGAGAGATGTTACCTCTGCCAGTCACTATTATACTCACAGCAGGCTGAAGGTGGAAACAACAAAGTAGAACTCCAGGTTTTTCTTTTACCATGCAGTGGGGCTGTGCCGGCCCGGCACTGCACGGGTTAGCTGCTCATTTTGCTGTCTAGGGGCGAGGAGAGCGGAGATCCACCGATCCTCCAAACCATCTAATCCCACCGATCCTCCGAGCACAAGACCGGTTCCTGACGCTCCTATCCCCACCCCCGCAGTCTTGTGTGGTGGACTGTTGTTGACCTTATCCCACCCATAGACCGGTGTCTAGTCGACCTAGTTCCCCTATCGATATGGTTCCGAGCTCGACTGCGCATGCGCACTCGGAACACACGGAAATCTACGAACATCTACAGCTGTTCGTCAGCTGTAGACGCGCTCGCTCCCAAGGATACACGCCGCGCAGAAAGCGGCGGGGGCGGAGACTGGGACATGCCGCTCTATAGGGCGCCATTAAACAAGTTGATGGGCCGGGTGACACGCCGCTCTGTATTTTGTAAAAGGTTCATGATACAGAGCGGCGTGTCACCCGGCCCATCAACTTGTTTAATGCTGCCCTATAGAGCGGCGTGTCCCAGTCTCCGCCCCCGCCGCTTTCTTGTCGAGCTGATTCCCCTAGCATCGGGAGCGAGCTCGTCTACAGCTGTTCACGCTCAGTTAATTCCGGCGCCTCGGATTGCGCCTGCGCAGTCGAGCTCGGAACCATATCGATAGGCGGAACCAGCTCGGCAGAACACCGGCTCTGGACATGAGGACTGCAGGAACAGTCCACCACTGGACATGGGGGGAGCGCTGTTTTCCGGAGGATCGAGGGATCGGGTAAGTATAGCCTTTTTTTATGCTCCACCGGGGAAAAAATGAGCCGGCACAGCCCCACTGCATGGGGAAAAAAAATTCTGCTTTAAGGTGGCCAAAAATAAAGAGTCTACGTGTTTGCTGCACCTTCTATCTGCCCGGCCAGTAAGACGGGAATCGTTGCCAACATTATTAACCACTTCAATACCAGGCACTTATACACTTTCCAGGCCAAGCCAATTTTGAGCTTTCAGCGCTGTCGCAATTTGAATGACAATTGCGCGGTCATGCTACACTGTACCCAAACAAATTTTTTATCATTTTGTTCCCACAAATAGAGCTTTCTTTCGGTGGTATTTGATCGCCTCTGCGATTTTTATTTTTTGCACAACAAATAAAAAAAAAGCAAAATTTTGAAAAAAACAAAGTTTTTTTTTGTTTCTGTAATTTTTTTTGTAAATAAGTACCTTTTCTACTTCAATGACGGGCACTGATAAGGCGGCACTGACGGGCACTGATAAGGCGACACTGATGGGCACCGATGAGGTGGCACCAATGAGGTGGCACTGATGAGGTGGCACTGATGGGCACTGATGATGGGCACTGATATGTGGCACTGGTATGCGGCACTGATGGGCACTCATAGGCGGCACTGATGGGCACTTATAGGCTAAGGTGACCAGATTTTTAAAATGAAATCCGGGGACATTTTTTTTTTTTACTAGTAATGGCGGCAATCAGCAACTCTCTGCCCGTTGCCGCCCGCCTCACAACCTGTCAAGTCTTACTCTCCGGGCTCCAAATACTACTGGGTGGGGGGCGGAGGAAGATCACTCTGCCAGGGAAGGCAAAGAGATAAGCAGGCAGGCGGCTGGCCGGGACTTGAGCCAAGGCAGAAGAACATGCGAGCGGAGCTGAATGGGCCCCCGAAACTGAAGAAATATTCCCTCCGTTCCGACCAGCACATGATCATCAGAAAGGGGCACAGATAATGGAAAAAAATACACCCCCCTAAGCTAGTAGAAGCGGCGGAGCGGGGGTGTAATTCAGATTTTTTTTTTTTAATTCTGCACTGACTGTCTTTAAAATTGCCCCAGCCCCTGTTTAAATCTAATCCGGGGACAAAACTGGGGACAGACTTGGTCCGGGGACAGTGTCCTCAATCCGGGGACTGTCCCCTGAAACCGGGGATGTCTGGTCACCCTATTATAGGCGGCACTGATGAGCGCTTATGGGTGGCACTGATAGGTGGCACAGACAGGCACTGATAGGTGGGCACTTATGGGCACAGATGGGCATGGACGGGCACTGATAGGTGGCACTGATGGATACTGGTAGGTGGCACTGTTGACACTTGTAGGTGGCACTGCTGGGCATTGCACATTGTGGTGTGCCAGTCAGTGCCCATTTGTGGGCACTGATTGGCATATGTTTTTGAGCAATTTTACATGTGGATGGCCATGGGATACTTACCTGGCCATCCACATGCTTTGGGGTTCCCTGGTGGTCCTGGGGGGCTTCCCTGGTGGTCCAGTGTGGGTATCCGAGGGGGGGCTGCGCTGATAAACAATCAGCGCGAACCCCCCCTGTCAGGAGAGCCGCCGATCGGCTCTCCTCTACTCGCGTCTGTCAGACGCGAGTGAGGAAGAGCCGATCAACGGCTCTTCCTGTTTACATCCTGATCAGCCGTGATTGGACGCGGCTGATCACGTGGTAAAAAGCCTCCGCCGGAGGCTTTTTACCGAGATCAGTGTAGCGGTGTGTCAGACTGACACACCGCTCCACCGATCGCCGCGATGCGCCCCCCCCCCCCCCCCCCGGGCGCGCGGCGGCTGTTATCCTGCAGGACGTCATATGACGTTTAGTGTGGATAACACAACCACTTCCCGACTGGGCAGGAAGTGGTTAAAAGCAAATAGATGATAAATCCGGGATTTGTTTTCTGTCCCGGAAGAGAAGGAGCAACTTTGATGTCTCGTGGCTCTGGCTGAGGTCTCCTCTTCTTCTGGAACAGAAAAAAAAAAATCCCAAATTTATCATCTATTTACTATTTATAACGTAATAATTATATATAATTATAATATAGTTTATAATGAATCCCCACTAATACTTATGCCGCGTACACAGAGGCAGCTCTAGGCTTTGTGAGGCCTTAAGCAAAACTTAGACAAGGGGGGCCCCACTCACACCCATAATGGGTAAAAAAATTCAAGCAAATAAAAATGGCTGCAGAAAGTTGCACAGATCTAGCACACAATGATTGAGCAGAGGCAAATTAGGCGGCCACGAGGCCCCTGTGAGTGCGAGGCCTTAGGCGACCGCCTATTTAGCCTAATTAAAGAGCCGCCTCTGCGCGTACACACGGTCGGAATTTCCGATGGGAAAAAGTCCGATGTCAGCTTTTCGTCGGATATTCCGATCGTGTGTATGCCCCATCTGACTTTTTCTGTCGGAATTTCCGACGGACTTAGATAGAGTGCAGGTTCTCCATTTTTCCGCCGGAAAAAAATTCTATCGGAAAACCCGTTCACCTGTATGCAATTCCGATGCACTAAAAACCACGCAGGCTCAGAATCAAGTCATCGCATGCTCGGAAGCATTGAACTTCATTTTCTCGGCTCGTTGTAGTGTTGTACGTCACCGCGTTCTTGGCGGTCGGAATTTGGTGTGACCGTCTGTACGCAAGACAGCTTGAGCGGAATTCCGTCGGAAAAACCAATCCGCTTTTTTTTCCAACGGAAAATCCGTTCGTGTGTACGCGACATTAGGGATGAGCAGCGAGGACTGGATTTCACTCTCATTTAGCGTTTTAAAATTTTGTTGAACCGAGCTTCAAATATCTCCAGATGGCCTTCTAGGGTGAGATGTGCGCACCAAAAAAATCATAGAGCTTTGTTCTCTAAAACCGCTTGCTGCCACGCTGGCTGATCTGTGCAGAATCACCTATACAGTGGAACCTTGGATTACGAGAATAATCCGTTCCAGGAGAATGCTCATAATCCAAAGTACTCGCATATCAAAGCGAGTTTCCCCATAGAAGTCAATGGAAGCGAAGATAATTTGTTCCGCATTGACTTCTATGGCATGCAATACCCCATGTGGCCAGAGGTGGGGGGGCGCTGGAGAGTCTCGGAATTACTCGGAAAGGCTCGGGGACAGCTCGGCTGAACTTGGAAAAGGCTCGGGAACTGAGTATTTCCGTGTTTTTCCAAGTATTTCCGAACGGCTCCAAACAGCTCCGATCGGCTCCGCTCACCTCGGCTCCGGCGCCCCCCCCCCTCATCTCTGGCCAAATGCAGTATTGCACACCGCTGTGGCTTGAATCCTACTCGTTTTGCGGGACAACACTCGCAAACCGAGTCAGGATAAAAAAAATTTAAAAAATGCTCGTATTACTCGCAATCCGAGGTTTCACTGTATATACCTAATTCTGCTCTTCCAGGTAGGGGGGTGCGCGGCCCCCGGAGCACCAATTCTGCTGCGATTAGTCACAGCAGATGCCACTCAGCGGGTGCCGGCCAATAGATGTCTGCCGAAACCGGCTGGTCATCGAGGAGAGACACAGAACAGAGCTCTGCCTATGTAAACAAGGCAGAGCGCCGTCCTGTCAGCAGGGATGTGGTGGATTTTATTTCCCTGCAAAGCACATCTCTTAGTGATAACACCTCACAGTACACATAAACACTGGCTAGGCACACATTTCACCCTTTGATGTTTAACCCCTCCCCAGCCAGTGTCATTAGTACAGTGACAGTGCATATAGATTTTATGACTGATCACTGTATTAGTGTCACTGGTTCCCACAAAGTGTCTGGTAGTGTCAGATTGTCCACCACAATGTCGCAGCCCCTCTATAGGTCACTGATCACCGCCATTACTAGTATACATTTTTTTTTTATTCCATTATAAATCCCACAGTTTGTAGATGTGATAACTTGTGTGCAAACCAATCAATATACGCTTATTGTGATTTTTTTTTTTTACATTTTGGCCTAAATTGATGAAGAAATTAGATTTTTTTTTTCATTTTTTTATAGCAGAAAGTTAAAAATATTTTTGTTCTCAAAATTGTCGGTCTTTAATCGTTTATAGCAGTGATCGCTGTATAAATGTCAATGGTCACAAAAATGTGTCTGATTTGTCCACCGCAATGTCGCAGTCCCACTAAAAATCGCAGATCGCCGCCATTACTAGTAAAAAATAATAATAATAAAAATGCTATAAATCTATCCCCTATTTTGTAGACGCTATAACTTTTGCGCAAACCAATCAATAAACGCTTATTGGGATTTTTTTTTACCAAAAATATGTAGAAGAATACGTATCGGCCTAAACTGAGGAAGAAGTAATTTTTTTAAACTTTTTGGGGGATATTTATTATAGCAAAAAGTAAAAAATATATATATTTTTTTTTTTTTCAAAATTGTCGCTCTTTTTTATAGTGCAAAAAATAAAAACCGCAGAGGTGATCAAATACCACCAAAAGAAAGCTCTATTTGTGGGGAAAAAAGGACGCCAATTTTATGTGGGTACAGCATCGCACGACCGCGCAATTGTCAGTTAAATCGACGCAGTGCCGTATCGCAAAAAAATGGCCGTGGTCAGGAAGAGGGTAAATCCTTCCGGTCCCTTTCATGACTAAGCCTATTTCTGACATTTGGTGTTTACAAGTTATTTTTTGCTAGAAAATTACTTAGAACCCCCAAACATTATATATATATAATTTTTTAGCAGAAAATCTAGAGAATAAAATGGCGATTGTTGCAATATTTTATGTCACACGGTATTTGTGCAGCGGTGTTTTAAAAGCAACTTTTTTTAGAAAAATTACATTTCATGAATTTTAAAAAAAAATTAAAAGTAAAGTTATCCCGATTTTTTTGTATAATGTGAAAGATGATGTTACGCCGAGTAAATAGATACCAAACATGCCACGCTTTATAATCGCACGCACTTGTGGAATGGCATCAAACTACGGTACCTAAAAATCTCCATAGGTGACGCTTTAATTTTTTTTTTTACAGTTACCAGGTTAGAGTTACAGAGGGGGTCTAGTGATAGAATTATTGCTCTCGCTCTGACGATCGCGGCGATACCTCACATATGTGATTTGAACAACGTTTACATATGCGGGCGCGACTTCCGTATGCGCTTTCTTTGCTGCGCGAGCTCGTGGGGACAGGGGCGCTTTAAATTTTTTTTATTTTTTTATTATTTATTTTATTTATTTTTATAATATAAAATTGTGTTTTTAAAAAAAATCACTTTTATTGTTGTCACAAGGAATGTAAACATCCCTTGTGACAGTAATAAGTGGTGACAGGTACTCTTTATGGAGGGATCGGGGGGGTCTAAAAGACCCCCGATCCCTCCTTTGCACTTCAAAGTATTCAGATTGCCGAAAACGGCGATTCTGAATACTGTGTACTTTTTTAAATCCGGCGCCATTGGCAGCCGAGTAACCCGGACGTGACGTCATGACGTGGCTTTTGTGGTTACATTGAAGAGACTGAATCAAAGCCGTTCGTGGCTTCGTTTCAGTCTCTCTCTAGGCGCTGGAGGTGGCGCATTGCGGATCGGGTCTCCCCGGTGGGACGGGAGGCCCGGGTAAGAGCGGCGGAGGCGGCGGGAGGGGGGGGGGTGTCCCCTCCCGCTCTTCTGGGCTTTTAGCCGCATCGGTTGTTATCCCTGGAAAACCAATCGCCGGCTCTAAAAAATGATACCGGGATGATGCCTGCAGCTGCGGGCATCATCCCGGTATAACCCCCGAAAGCCGAGGACGCATATCTGCGTACGCTCGGCGGGAAGGGGGTTAAAGGGGTTGTAAAGCTTTATGTTTTTTTCATCTTAATGTATCCTATTCATTAAGGTGAAAAAACACCTTGCAGTGTCCGGCCCCCCAGCCCACCCCCCCCCCCCCGTTTTACTTACCCGAGCCCCAAATTTCTGTGGTCGCGTCCCCACCGTCCTTCTCTCCTTGGGGTCCCCGGCTTTAATTGGATAGATTGATAGCAGTGCAGCCATTGGCTCCCGCTGCTGTCAATCGAATCCAATGATGCGGGCGCTGGGGGGGGGGGGGCTGAGTCATACACACGGCGTCTATGGACGCCGAGTGTATGACTCAGGAGCGCGCACGCAAGGTAACCCCCTTGGGAGAGAACTTCCAAGAGGGGGTTCTCTAATGCGGGGAGGAGCTGCGAGAGCCGCCGAGGGACCCCAGAAGAGGAGGATCGGGGCCACTCTGTGCAAAACGAACTGCACAGTGGAGGTAAGTATGACACGTTTGTTATTTAAAAAAAAAAAAAAACACGAACCTTTAGTGTTTAGTGTGGGGGGGGGGGGCACAAGTAAATTACACCCCTGGAAGCGTCAAATGTTAAAGGCTTTGCTGGAAGCTGCAGTGCTGGAAGACAGAAGACAGAAGGGGAGAGGTAAGTGCTCACAGTCTTCTGTTGCACAAATCAGCAGCAAAATAAAATGCAATATACAGGAGTTTTATGGAAATAGTAAAGTTCATATAAAGTCTTTTGAGGCTTTTACTATTATAACTTGTATCAATTTTCTATTAAATCCAAATATAAAGACTCTGTTTAGGAACTGAACATTTATAACACCTCCCAGTGGCGGGACGAGGTCCTCCAGCACCCGGGGCGAAGATGCCAAACCGCGCCCCCCATTCATGGTCTCCAAGATAGAGACACCCTACACCCGGCAGTCACTCGCTTGTCACAATCACTGCAGATCAGTTTTATCATTGAAGCCTCGTACACACGGCCGAGAATCTCGTCGTAAAAAACACGTCGTTTTTTTTCGACGAGATCCTTGGACAAGAAACTTGTCCAGGCCGAGTGTACACGCGGTTCTTTGAAGGGAGCGAACGCGGTGATGTAATTGAATACGACGAGCATCCGCTCGTCACATTCGATGCCATCGCCGCCATCTTGCTACACCCTATCTATGCCTAGGAAGCTACCGCGCATGCGTCAAAGTCATTTCGAGCATGCGCGGGCTTCCCGGAGGACAGGTAAGTGTACACACTCACTCACTTTTCTCGTCGAGAAAAAGGCTGACGAGAATCTCGACGAGAAAATAGAGAGCAGGTTCTTTATTTTCTCGTCGAGATTCTAGTCGGTTTTCTTGACGAGAAACCATACACACCAACTAATTTCTCGGCAAGAAATCTCTGCCAGCAAGTTTCTCAGTCGTGTGTACGAGGCTTGAGCCTGTGCTTGTGCTGGCGGCTCTCTCCTGCACACTTTAGCGCTCGGTGGTGCTCGCTGTGTTCTTGCTCCCCCTTCTCTCTCCTGCTAGTGCAGCTCCTGTGTCACCCTGTGCCAATATGACACCCATACCAAGAGACAACCTCCTGTGTTCACAATGCAGCTGCATGGGACCTGGAAGCTAGAGGAAATCACTGCAGTAGAGGTGTAGTAGTGGTGTAGTAGCGGTTTAGCAGTGGTGTCGTAGCAGTGTATTAGTGGTTTAGCAGTGGTGTAGTAGCAGTGTAGTAGTGGTATAGTAGCGGTTTAGTAGTGGTGTCGTAGCAGTGTAGTAGTGGTATAATAGCGGTTTAGTAGTGGTGTAGTAGCAGTATAGAAGTGGTATAATAGCGGTTTAGTAGTGGTGTAGTAGCAGTGTAGTAGTGATATAGTAGCGGTTTAGTAGTGGTGTAGTAGCAGTATAGAAGTGGTATAATAGCGGTTTAGTAGTGGTGTAGTAGCAGTGTAGTAGTGATATAGTAGCAGTGTAGTAGTAGTGGTGTAGTAGCGGTTTAGCAGTGGTGTCATAGCAGTGTAGTAGTGGTTTAGCAGTGGTGTAGTAGCAGTGTAGTAGTGGTATAGTAGCGGTTTAGTAGTGGTGTCGTAGCAGTGTAGTAGTGGTATAATAGCGGTTTAGTAGTGGTGTAGTAGTAGTGTAGTAGTGATATAGTAGTGGTTTAGTAGTGGTGTAGTAGCAGTATAGTAGTGGTTTAGTAGTGGTGTAGTAGCAGTTTAGTAGTGGTATAATAGAGGTTTAGTAGTGGTGTAGTAGCAGTGTAGTAGTGATATAGTAGCGGTTTAGTCGTGGTGTAATGATTTCCAGCTTCCACAGGTATGGTATATACAGTATCTCACAAAAGTAAGTACACCCCACAGTCACATTTGTGTAAATCTTTTCTTGTATCTTTTCATGTGACAACACTGAAGAAATTACACTTTGCTACAATGTAAAGTAGTGAGTGTACAGCTTGTATAACGGTGTCAATTTGCTGTCCCCTCAAAATAACTCAACACACAGCCATTAATGTCTAAACCGCTGGCAACAAAAGTGAGGACACCCCTAAGTGAAAATGTCCAAATTGGGCCCAAAGTGTCAATATTTTGTGTGGCCGCCATTATTTTCCAGCACTGCCTTAACCCTCTTGGGCATGGAGGTCACCAGAGCTTCACAGGTTGTCCCTGGAGTCCTCTTCCCCTCCCCCATGATGACATCACGGAGCTGGTGGATGTTGGAGACCTTGCGCTCCTCCACCTTCCGTTTGAGGATGTCCCACAGATTCTCAATAGGGTTTAGGTCTGGAGACATGCTTGGCCAGTCCATCACCTTTACCCTCAGCTTCTTTAGCAAGGCAGTGGTGGTCTTGGAGGTGTGTTTGGGATCGTTATCATGTTGGAATACTGCCCTGCGGTCCAGTCTCTGAAGGGAGGGGATCATGCTCTGCTTCAGTATGTCACAGTACATGTTGGCATTCATGGTTCCCTCAATGATCTGTAGCTCCCCAGTGCCGGCAGCACTCATGCAGCCCCAGACCATGACACTCCCACCACCATGCCTGACTGTAGGTAAGTCACACTTGTCTTTGTTCTCCTCACCTGGTTGCCGCCGCACACGCCTGACACCATCTGACACCAAATACGTTTATCTTGGTTTTATCAGACCACAGGACATGGTTCCAGCAATCCATGTCCTTAGTCTGCTTGTCTTCAGCAAACTGTTTGCGGCTCCTTCTTGTGCATCATCTTTAGAAGAGGCTTCCTTCTGGGACGACATCCATGCAGACCAATTTGATGCAGTGTGCGGCGTATGGTCTGAGCACTGACAGGCTGACCCCCCCCCCCCCCCCCCTTCACATTCTGCAGCAATGCTGGCAGCACTCATACGTCTATTTCCCAAAGACAACCTCTGGATATGACGCTGAGCATGTGACCTCAACTTCTTTGGTGGACCATGGCGAGGCCTGTTCTGAGGGGAACCTGTCCTGTTATACCGCTGTATGGTCTTGGCCACCGTGCTGCAGCTCAGTTTCAGGGTCTTGGCAATCTTCTTATAGCCTCGGCCATCTTTATGTAGAGAAACAATTCTTTTTTCCAGATCCTCAGAGAGTTCTTTGCCATGAGGAGCCATGTTGTACTTCCAGTGACCAGTATGAGAGAGTGAGAGCGATAACACCAAATTTAACACACCTGCTCCCCATTCACACCTGAGACCTTGTAACACTAACGAGTCACATGACACCGGGGAGGGAAAATGGCTAATTGGGCCCAATTTGGACATTTTCACTTAGGGGTGTACTCACTTTTGTGGCCAGCGGTTTAGACATTAATGGCTGTGTGTTGAGTTATTTTGAGGGGAGAGGAAATTTACACCGTTATACAAGCTGTACACTCACTACTTTACATTGTAGCAAAGTGTCATTTCTTCAGTGTTGTCACATGAAAAGATACAAGAAAAGATTTACAAAAATGTGACTGAGGGGTGTACTTACTTTTGTCAGATACTGTATGTTGGATAAATGTAACTATGTAAAAAAATAATTCAACTTTTATGGAAAAGCTGGAATATAGTTGTAATAAAGTTTTGGTTGTACAACTTCTCATACATTCTCTGATATTATTTATAATAAATGTGATGCTCTTGAGATGTTCCATTTGTATCTCTATATTGTCTCATTGGATGTTGTATCTTCCTTGGCCAGCTTGGCTCGGTGTGGAGATGGAGTCTCAGGAAACCCCGGCAGTCCATTACAGCCGATGGACGGAACAAAGTCAGGATGAAGTCAGCGTCAGCACATCGAACACCGAAACCCCGGCCTGGAAGAGGTAATGGGAGCCGGATTGGGTGTAGACTGTCACTACCATTGCTGACCTACGTCTAAAAATGCTATCTGCCTGGCTGTGTCTAAAATCACTCCACCTGGAGCAATCCTGTACCTGACAAAGCCAGACTAGATCTGGATCAGTGACTCATGAACCATCCAAGCCGTAGATCAGTGTGACAGCCAGGCGTGGAGCATTTTCAGAAGGAGAGGTCAGCCTGCAGACTGGAGATTCTTCTTCTGTAGGTAGAACTTCTCCTGGAATTATTACTATTATGACACATGTGGTGTAAAGGAGGAAAATACAGAAGATGCCATTTCTAACACACTTCTGAAAATACCGTATGCCTGGCTTCTATGCTGAGTCACAACCTAATGCAGCTCTGTATTCATTATTACATCATAAAATCCTCCCCCCGCCCCCCCCCCCCAATCCCCACCTTCGGGCTTGTACATTTGTTCCGGCTCCTCTCCTGGACAGAAATGTCTTCTTCTGGTTTCACTGCACACTGTGAGCTTCTCACCATGTGCATTAGAAGCTGCAGCAAGTCAGATAGAACTTGAATCACTCTCGTCAGTGAGAGGAGAGCACCCAGTATGCCCCCCACTGCACATACAGCCAGTGCCCGGGGGTAGGTTCCCCCTCTGCCCCCTCCCCCCCCCCCCATTGTGAGTATGTGGCAGAGAAGTTAGTATGATCCCAAGGACTTTGGCTTAGAAAATGCATTCCATGTATATACAGAGTGTGACTTTTCCTTCCCCCCTCCCCACTGCACATACAGTCAGTGCCTGGGGCAGGTTCCCCCTCTGCCCTCCCCCCCAGTGCCTGGGGCCGTTTCCCCCTCTGCCCCCCCACTGCACATACAGTCAGTGCCTGGGGCAGGTTCCCCTTCTGCCCCCCCACTGCACATACAGTCAGTGCCTGGGGCAGGTTCACCCTCTGCCCCCCCACTGCACATACAGCCAGTGCCCGGGGGTAGGTTCCCCCTCTGCCCCCCCCCCATTGTGAGTATGTGGCAGAGAAGTTAGTATGATCCCAAGGACTTTGGCTTAGAAAATGCATTCCATGTATATACAGAGTGTGACTTTTCCTTCCCCCCTCCCCACTGCACATACAGCCAGTGCCTGGGGCCGGTTCCCCCTCTGCCCCCCCCCCACTGCACATACAGTCAGTGCCTGGGGCAGGTTCCCCCTCTGCCCTCCCCCCAGTGCCTGGGGCCGTTTCCCCCTCTGCCCCCCCACTGCACATACAGTCAGTGCCTGGGGCAGGTTCCCCCTCTGCCCCCCCACTGCACATACAGTCAGTGCCTGGGGCAGGTTCCCCCTCTGCCCCCCCCCACTGCACATACAGCCAGTGCCCGGGGCAGGTTCCCCCTCTGCCCCTCTGAATGTGAGTGTGTGGCAGAGAAGTTAGTATGATGCCGAGGACTTTGGCTTAGAAAATGCATTCCATGTATATACAGAGTGTGACTTTTCCTTCCCCCCCTCCCCACTGCACATACAGTCAGTGCCTGGGGCAGGTTCCCCCTCTGCCCTCCCCCCCAGTGCCTGGGGCCATTTCCCCCTCTGCCCCCCCACTGCACATACAGTCAGTGCCTGGGGCAGGTTCCCCCTCTGCCCCCCCACTGCACATACAGCCAGTGCCTGGGGCCGGTTCCCCCTCTGCCCCCCCCCCCACTGCACATACAGTCAGTGCCTGGGGCAGGTTCCCCCTCTGCCCTCCCCCCAGTGCCTGGGGCCGTTTCCCCCCTCTGCCCCCCCACTGCACATACAGTCAGTGCCTGGGGCAGGTTCCCCCTCTGCCCCCCCACTGCACATACAGTCAGTGCCTGGGGCAGGTTCCCCCTCTGCCCCCCCCCACTGCACATACAGCCAGTGCCCGGGGCAGGTTCCCCCTCTGCCCCCCTGACTGTGAGTGTGTGGCAGAGAAGTTAGTATGATGCCGAGGACTTTGGCTTAGAAAATGCATTCCATGTATATACAGAGTGTGACTTTTCCTTCCCCCCCTCCACTGCACATACAGATAGTGCCCGGGGCAGGAGCCCTCCCCCCTGCCCCTCCCTCCTGAATGTGAGTATGTGGCAGAGAAATTAGTATGATGTCGAAGACATTGGCTTATAAAATGAATTCCATGTATATACAGAGTGTGACTTTTCCTTCCCCCCTCCACAAGTGACGTCTCATTTCTCCTCCCCCCCCCCCCCCCAGAGTCTACAACACGCTGTGTACCGGGAGGATTGGGATCCTTATGAAAGTCCTGGCAGGACTGGCCTTGTTCTGGATTATATTCATCATCGGTTATGTCACGGGTTACTATGTACACAAGTGTAAGAAAGGATAACAGGAAACCGGCCAATGGAAACAACGCTTCATGAAGATGACAATGGCGCCCTCTATGGGAAGACGCAGGGAAATGTTTTTTTGGGGCTCACCTATGAAGGACGAGAAAATTACACATTTATCAGAACATTCAGAATGGATTTTAAAAGAAAAAAAAAAATCAGCTTATAAAATGACGGATTATTTTCTCCCCGGTAACAGAAGACTGGAGGGGAGGGTCTGGTCAGATAATATTTTACTTGCTTTATGCAGCTCAGACGCCTTTCTCCGGCAGCTTCCGGTATTGTAGCTTGTAAAGCGCACCGCCTGGGAGCAGATTGCTGAGGGCCACAACTCATCTCTCCGTCTCTTAAGGTTTTTACTCTCAGATAGGGTGAGTGATAACATGAAAACTCCCAATATATTTATTGGTGTAAACCAGGAATCTCCAAACACATGAGAACCACTACAAGAGTTTATCTGGCCCCCAGCTGATGTGTACGGACTCTGCCAACCCCCCCCCCCCCCCACCAACAGTAAGGGGGGGGAATATGATGGGGACCATGAATTAAGGGGGAACTCTGATGGGACTCTGAGTTTTAGGGGGACTCTGATGGGAACACTAATGTAAGGGATGACTCTGAGGAGGACCATGAAGTAAGAGGGAACTCTGAATTTTGTTGGGGGGTCTCTGAAAAGAACATTGATGTTAGAGGGGACTTTGATGTAAGGGGGGACTCTGATGGGGACGCTGATATTACAGGGGACTTTGATGTAAGGGGGGGACTCTGATGTTACAGGGGACTTTGATATAAGGGGGGACTCTGATGTTACAGGGGACTTTTATGTAAGGGGGGATGCTGATGTTTCAGGGGACTTTGATGTAAGAGGGGACTCTGATGTTACAGGGGACTTTGATGTAAATGGGGACTCTGATGTTACAGGGGACTTTGATGTAAGGGGGACTCTGATGTTACAGGGGACTTTGATGTAAGGGGGACTCTGATGTTACAGGGGACTTTGATGTAAGGGGGACTCTGATGTTGGAGGGGACTTTGATGTAAGGGGAGACGCTGATGTTCCAGGGGACTTTGATGTAAGGGGGGACTCTGATGTAAGGGGGGACTCTGATGTTACAGGGGACTTTGATGTAAATGGGGACTCTGATGTTACAGGGGACTTTGATGTAAGGGGGACTCTGATGTTGGAGGGGACTTTGATGTAAGGGGAGACGCTGATGTTCCAGGGGACTTTGATGTAAGGGGGGACTCTGATGTAAGGGGGGACTCTGATGTTACAGGGGACTTTGATGTAAATGGGGACTCTGATGTTACAGGGGACTTTGATGTAAGGGGGACTCTGATGTTACAGGGGACTTTGATGTAAGGGGGACTCTGATGTTACAGGGGACTTTGATGTAAGGGGGACTCTGATGTTGGAGGGGACTTTGATGTAAGGGGAGACGCTGATGTTCCAGGGGACTTTGATGTAAGGGGGGACTCTGATGTAAGGGGGGACTCTGATGTTACAGGGGACTTTGATGTAAGGGGGACTCTGATGTTACAGGGGACTTTGATGTAAGGGGGACTCTGATGTTGGAGGGGACTTTGATGTAAGGGGAGACGCTGATGTTCCAGGGGACTTTGATGTAAGGGGGGACTCTGATGTAAGGGGGGACTCTGATGTTACAGGGGACTTTGATGTAAATGGGGACTCTGATGTTACAGGGGACTTTGATGTAAGGGGGACTCTGATGTTACAGGGGACTTTGATGTAAGGGGGACTCTGATGTTACAGGGGACTTTGATGTAAGGGGGACTCTGATGTTGGAGGGGACTTTGATGTAAGGGGAGACGCTGATGTTCCAGGGGACTTTGATGTAAGGGGGGACTCTGATGTAAGGGGGGACTCTGATGTTACAGGGGACTTTGATGTAAATGGGGACTCTGATGTTACAGGGGACTTTGATGTAAATGGGGACTCTGATGTTACAGGGGACTTTGATGTAAGGGGGACTCTGATGTTACAGGGGACTTTGATGTAAGGGGGACTCTGATGTTGGAGGGGACTTTGATGTAAGGGGAGACGCTGATGTTCCAGGGGACTTTGATGTAAGGGGGGACTCTGATGTAAGGGGGGACTCTGATGTTACAGGGGACTTTGATGTAAATGGGGACTCTGATGTTACAGGGGACTTTGATGTAAGGGGGACTCTGATGTTGGAGGGGACTTTGATGTAAGGGGAGACGCTGATGTTCCAGGGGACTTTGATGTAAGGGGGGACTCTGATGTAAGGGGGGACTCTGATGTTTATTGAGCCAATCACATACAGGAGGTGGAAAGCAGTGAGCCAATCATATATAGGAGGGGGGAAAGCAGTGAGCCAATCACAAACAGGAGGGGGGAAAGCAGAGAGCCAATCACATACAGGAGGGGGGAAAGCAGAGAGCCAATCACATACAGGAAGGGGGAAAGCAGTGAGCCAATCACATACAGGGGGGGGAGCAGTGAGCCAATCACATACAGGAGGCGGAAAGAAGTGAGCCAATCACATACAGGAGGGGGAAAGCAGTGAGCCAATCACATACAGGTGGGGGAAAGCAGTGAGCCAATCACATACAGAAGGGGGAAAAGCAGTGAGCCAATCACATACAGGAGGAGGCAAGCAGTGAGCCAATCACATACAGGAGCGGGGAAAGCAGTGAGCCAATCACATACAGGAGGGGGGAAAGCAGTGAGCCAATCACATACAGGAGGGGGAAAGCAGTGAGCCAATCACATACAGGAGGAGGAAAACAGTGAGCCAATCACATACAGGAGGGGGAAAGCAGTGAGCCAATCACATACAGGAGGAGGAAAGCAGTGAGCCAATCACATACAGAAGGGGGAAAAGCAGTGAGCCAATCACATACAGGAGGGGGAAAGCAGTGAGCCAATCACATACAGGTGGGGGAAAGCAGTGAGCCAATCACATACAGAAGGGGGAAAAGCAGTGAGCCAATCACATACAGGAGGAGGCAAGCAGTGAGCCAATCACATACAGGAGGGGGGAAAGCAGTGAGCCAATCACATACAGGAGGGGGGAAAGCAGTGAGCCAATCACATACAGGAGGGGGAAAGCAGTGAGCCAATCACATACAGGAGGAGGAAAACAGTGAGCCAATCACATACAGGAGGGGGAAAGCAGTGAGCCAATCACATACAGGAGGTGGAAAGCAGTGAGCCAATCACATACAGGAGGGGGGAAAGCAGTGAGCCAATCACATACAGGAGGGGGGAAAGCAGTGAGCCAATCACATACAGGAGGGGGAAAGCAGTGAGCCAATCACATACAGGAGGTGGAAAGCAGTGAGCCAATCACATACAGGAGGGGGGAAAGCAGTGAGCCAATCACATACAGGAGGGGGGAAAGCAGTGAGCCAATCACATACAGGAGGCGGAAAGAAGTGAGCCAATCACATACAGGTGGGGGAAAGCAGTGAGCCAATCACATACAGAAGGGGGAAAAGCAGTGAGCCAATCACATACAGGAGGAGGAAAGCAGTGAGCCAATCACATACAGGAGGTGGAAAGCAGTGAGCCAATCACATACAGGAGGGGGGAAAGCAGTGAGCCAATCACATACAGGAGGGGGGAAAGCAGTGAGCCAATCACATACAGGAGGAGGAAAACAGTGAGCCAATCACATACAGGAGGGGGAAAGCAGTGAGCCAATCACATACAGGAGGTGGAAAGCAGTGAGCCAATCACATACAGGAGGGGGGAAAGCAGTGAGCCAATCACATACAGGAGGGGGGAAAGCAGTGAGCCAATCACATACAGGAGGGATCAGAATTCCTGGGATTTTTCCACTGTTTAATGAAAAGTGATTTCATCTGTTGGAACACGCATGAGGAGCTCACAGACCTCCACCACTCGCCCAGCCTGGGACTTCCATCGCTGCTCGTTGTGGGTAATCCCCCGCTCACATCAGTGTGATTTTTCATGCGATGTGACAGTTCCAAATCACATTGGAAGTCACACGCCATTGTCGGCATATCACCGTGACTCTTGTTGCAGCGATTATGAAAAAGGTTCCTGCACTACTTTTTGCCAATTTCATGTCGACTTGCATAGACTTCTGTTAATCACATCCCACCCGGCATATAGCAGAATGACAGCCAGGCAGGGGATCAGTGATCCTGACTGGACGTCACATGAGACTCAGCAGGATAGGCTGCGCGCTCCCGGGGGGGTGCAGCACGGTGCTTGGTGGTGCGGATTGTCGCTCTGCCTCACTGCATCTCCGATTTTGGTAAAGAGCCCGTGACGTCCAATCACAGCTGATCACAGCGGTAACCAGGCAGTGCCGGTAATCGGCTTTCCTCAGTTTGCGCTGATAAGGCGCGAGTAGAGGAGAGCCGATCAGTGGCTCCCCTGACGGGGGGGTCTACACTGACAGTGCATGGATTATCAGCGCATCCCCCATCAGAGGTGCCCACCCCAGATGCCAATCAGTGCCCATCAGCAATGCCTATCGGTGTCCATCAGTGCTGCATATTAGTGCCTCCTATCAGTGCCCATCAGTGCAGCCTCATAAGTGCCCATAGGTGCCTCCTATCAGTGCCCATTAGTGCAACCTATCAGTGCCCACCAGTGCAGCCACATCAGTGCCTCCTATCAGTGCAGCCTCATCAGTGCCCATCAGTGCAGCCTCATCAGTGCCTATCAGTGCCTCCTATTAGTGCCCATCAGTACCTCCTATCAATGCCCATCAGTACAACCTATCAGTGCCCATCAGTGCCTCCTATCAGTGCCCATCAGTGTAGCCTCATCAGTGCCTCTTATCAGTGCCCATCAGTGCCTCTTATCAGTGCAGCCTATCAGTGCAGCCTCATCAGTGCCCATCAGTACAGCCTCATCAGTGCCCATCAGTGAAGGAGAAAAATTACTTATTTACAAAATTTTATAACAGAAACTAAGCCCACGTCCCTGCTTCACTTTTCAAAAATGCATTTTTTTTTTAAATTTGTTTGGCAAAAAATAGAAAACTCCAGAGGTGATTAAATGCCACCAAAAGAAAACTCTATTTGTGGGAATAAAATGATAAAAACATCCTGTGTGTACAGTGTGACAGCGCTGAAAGCTGAAAATTGTCCTGGGCTGGTATTGGGTATTGGGGGGCAGGAAGGGGGGGGAAGTGCCCGGTATTGGGGGGCAGGAAGGGGGGTAATGCCCGGTATTGGGGGGGCAGGAAGGGGGAGGGGAGGTGCCCGGTATTGAAGGGGTTAAAGGAGTTGTAAGCTGCAATGAAATCAGAGGTGCAAATCGCACTGATCTGAAGTAGAGTGATGTCAGTGTGAACCAAGGCTATATAGTCTATGTAAAGCCCAGAGATATAACCGTCCTCTAAGGTAAAAGGTACAAGCTGCTCAACATTCCCCCCATCTGAGCCGAGGGGCCCATTGCCATTTAACTTGGGAGTGGGGGGGGGGGCAGTTTTTGGTATCTATGATGTTATAATGTTGATTTAAAGCCAAAGTTAAACTTTAAAGATAGGAAATCACTAATAGAAACCTGAATCTACAATACTGGATTGTTGTAAGAATGAAGCTTTTCATCGCTTTTCAATCTTTCATGATTTCCTTGTATTCTCTCCCCGTCAGGTTGGAGGATATTCCATCTCCTGCCTGAGCTCAGTGCTGATAACATGAAACATACAAACACACCGCCATCATTTTTCTCGGCTCATCCAGATCTCCGTGACTTTGGAGAGAATAAATCCGGCTTTAGAGAAGCCAAACAAAATGTAACCCATCCCCCCTCCCCCTGGAACCCCCCTCCCCCAGGCCCAGCATCCTTTTAGGGGAGTCTGTGTTCTGGGGGGGTGGGATGGATCGGTGATCATGTAACCACTGTGATTGGCTGTCACAGGGGTCACATGATGAGGAACGTTAGTGTGGATGGAGAACTGCCTTTGACAGCCCGGTCCCCTTGACAGGAGTGCGCTGTCAGCACAGAAACCTTGGCCGCACGTGGGCGTTACAGCTCACCCTTCTGCCCCCGAGCATATGTGCTAAGCGGGCAGCAAGAGACCAAACTGACATACATAAATAGTTCTATCAATAGGTCAAGTGTGACCATAGTTAGGTTTTACCCCCTCCCCCACCTCACACCCCAACACCCCCACCTCAAACCCCAATACCCCCACCTCACACTCCAATATCCCCACCTCACACCCCAATACTCCCACCTGACACCCCAATACCCCCACCTGACACCCCAATACCCCCACCTCACAATCCAATACCCCCACCTCACACCCCAATACCCCCACCTCACACTCCAATATCCCCACCTCACACCCCAATACCCCCACCTCACACCCCAATACCCCCACCTGACACCCCAATACCCCCACATGACACCCCAATACCCCCACCTCACACCCCAACACCCCCACCTCACACCCCAATACCCCCACCTCACACTCCAATATCCCCACCTCACACTCCAATACCCCCACCTGACACTCCAATACCCCCACCTGACACCCCAATACCCCCACCTGACACCCCAATACCCCCACCTCACAATCCAATACCCCCACCCCACAATCCAATACCCCCACCTCACACCCCAATACCCCCACCTCACACTCCAATATCCCCACCTCACACCCCAATATCCCCACCTCACACCCCAATATCCCCACCTGACACCCCAATACCCCCACCTGACACCCCAATACCCCCACCTCACACCCCACCTGACACCCCAATACCCCCACCTGACACCCCAATACCCCCACCTCACACCCCACCTGACACCCCAATACCCCCACCTGACACCCCAATACCCCCACCTCACACTCCAATACCCCCACCTCACACTCCAATACCCCTACCTGTCTTCTCATGCCACCATTGTTGTGTAAGGCGGAACTAAAGTTTGAGTTTGGAGCCACTTTAAATCGTTTTATTGCAGCACATTATTATGTGATATGATTTGTTTGATGTTATAATGTCTCAGAAATAATATATACAATGATGAGCTCGGAGTGTACATAAGAAGAATATTAGATACACGGAAGAGACTTTGTTATACAGCGGCTGTACATTTGATTGTTCATAATAAGTATCGATCTATAGATATTGGTCAGCAGTCGGAGGTCTCAGTGAGGATATAAATTTGCATAAATAAAATGTATATATATTGTTACTTTTGTATCGTTATTATTATCTGTATTATTTCCATCTGTTAGAAAACGTTGTTCCTGTAATTGATCTTCATTTGTTATCAGGAATAAAGTTATTTTCCTTCACCTATCATAGAGCTGTGTGTATTATTGATTACAATCAGGAAATATTCCCTCCGGATACTTTGGATTATTTTTTTTATAACCCTTGGCGTGTTTTTATGATTGCAGCACTGCAGCCTCTCATTACATAATTCTGTCCCCCCCAGAATGCTCAGAATTTGGGAACTGTTGAGTTCAGGGCCATCTGGAAAATATAGAGATTTAAAAAAGAAGTGGGAATTTGGGGATCGGACAGTTATCCTATAGACGTCTATGTGAAAGATTTGACAGCATGAGGAGAAAAGAGAGCCAGTAACCAGCTTACGTTAGAGACATGTGCACTCATAATCAGTGCAGTCCCAATCAGTGCCCACCAGTGCTGCCAATCAGTGCCCACCAGTGCTGCCAATCAGTGCCCACCAGTGCCACCTCATCAGTGTCACCTGTGAATGCTGCCTATCAGTGCCCACCAGTGCTGCCAATCAGTGCCCACCAGTGCTGAAATTCAGTGCCCATTAGTGCCACCTCATCAGTGTCACCTATCAATGCTGCCTATCAGTGCCCATCAGTGCCACCTATCAATGTTGCCTATCAGTGCCACCTATCAATGTTGCCTATCAGTGCCACCTATCAATGTTGCGTATCAGTGCCACCTATCAATGCTGCCTATCAGTGCCACCTATCAATGTTGCCCATCAGTGCCACCTATCAATGTTGCCTATCAGTGCCACCTATCAGTGCCACCTATCAATGTTGCCTATCAGTGCCACCTATCAATGTTGCCTATCAGTGCCACCTATCAATGTTGCGTATCAGTGCCACCTATCAATGTTGCGTATCAGTGCCACCTATCAATGCTGCCTATCAGTGCCACCTATCAATGCTGCCTATCAGTGCCACCTATTATTATTATCATTATACACAATTTATATTGCGCCAACAGTTTACGCAGCATTTTACAATGCAGAGGGGGGACAACACAATTACAGTTGTAACGCCCCCCTGGGTATACTGGGAGCACAGGGGTACCTCCAGGGACAGGGAGCGAGCTTACATTCACCCCAGGGCTGAGTCCATGGCTATAATGGGAAGTTAGAACAAATGTGGGCGCCAGTCACTTTTGTATTTTTTAACGCTTTAATGAAGAACTTGGAATCAGTAATAGGATAGAGGGTTAGGGGAGGTTTCAGATACCTTTAAGAGATCACTTACAGACTCCTTGAATCCAAAGGACAAAAACTGATTTCTTTTAGAAGATCTTGAAGACCTGGATAGGTCTCTCACACAGACCTAGCAACCAGTATGATTTCTGGACAAGCCTCTCTCACAGATTTAGCAGCCAGGAGTTAGTTACCTTGAATTAGATTTGTAGAACAGCTTCACAGTACAAGAACCTTTAAGCCGATCCGGCAGTACTGTGAGGGTAGTTTAGCTTAGGTGCAGGGCCGGCCCTACCATGGGACCCAATGGGACCATGGTTCCAGGCGGCATTTAGGAGGGGCGGCAGCCCAGCCGGCAAGAACTTTTCAGGAGACTCTCAGCCTTAGGAGCAGAGCAGAGCGGAGCGGATGCTGGTCGGCTGTGCGCTGTCTCCTGCACTGGTTGAAAAAAATCGCCTAGCAACCAGTGACGTCAGAGGCCACGGCCGCCCCAGCATTCACAGCGCTCAGCCTCCGCACCAATCAACTGCTCCGCCCACCTCTTCCATCTCCTGCGTGACGGAAGCGTGGATCTGAGGAGAGCTGCCTGTGCGGCTGTGCCCGGTGACAGTGTGAGCTGAGCCTGGGCAGCCTATCTGAAAAAAAAGGTGAGTTAGGTTGGTTGGTAGTAGTAGAGTACAACTTCAAGTGGTTTCTCTCTAAGATTTTTTTTATAAGGGACTCAAGCTGGATTGAATGTGACTGATCTTTCTTTGTATTGGACCCATGTTTTCCCTGGAAACACTTTGATGAGGCCTTATCTTCTGTACTGTTTGTAATTGAAAGCAAAACTTTCTTCTTTTAAAAAAAAAATGATCATGCAGATTTACAAAAGAAACACGCTTTTAAAAGACAAACTATAAAATGATTTGTATTTTTTTGATGGCTTCTAATCAAGATGCACAATAGTGGTGAATTTTATTGGTTACAGGCATAAAAGAGGTTAATTACTCTGTGCAAGATAGATCAGATTGTCAGTAAGGGGTGACATATGGAGATAAAGCACGTTTTCCTCAGAATGCCTGCCCTGTATGTACAGCATTAGCAAACGGAACACAATTTTAAAAAACATTTAGACTGCTTCCACACTGGGGCGGGCAGGCGTTGACGGTAAAAAACTGCTAGTTGTAGCGGCGCTTCACTGTCGTTTTAGCGGTGCTATTCGGCCGCTAGCGGGGAGCTTTTAACCCCCACTAGTGGCTGAAGAAAGGGTTAAATGCGCCCGTGTAGTGCCACTGCCAAAGCACTTTGCAGGCGCTTCAGCAGCGCTGCCCATTCTTTTCAATGGGCAGGAGTGGTGTATACACCGCTCCTCCACCGCCCTATAGATGCTGCTTGCAGGACTTTTTTTTTTTTTTATGTCCTGCCAGTGCATCGCCCCAGTGTGAAAGCACTCAGGCTTTCACACTGGGATTGCAGGGGAGGCGCTTTACAGGCGCTATTTTAAGCCCAAAAGCGCCTGAAAAATGCCTCCAGTGTGAAAGGGGTCTAACAAAACTGCATGAAAACAGCCCCCAGTCCAGATGAAAACGTAAAGCTACTTTTACACTGAGGCGCTTTACGGGCATTTTAGTGCTAAAAATAGCGCCTGCAAAGCGCCTCTCCTGTCACTCCCGTGTGAAAGCCTGAGTGCTTTCACACTGGGGCGCTGCGCTGGCAGGACATTAAAAAAAAAGTCTTGCAAGCAGCATCTTTGGGGCACTTTAGGAGCGGTAGGAAAATCAATGGGCAGTGCCGCCGAAGCTCCTGCAAAGCGCTTTGTGGGCACTATTAACCCCTTCATCGGCCGCTAGCGGGGGTAAAAAGCGCCCCGCTAGTGGCCAAAATGTGCCACTAAATCGAAGGTAAAGCGCCGCTAAAAATAGTGGTGCTTTACCGCCGACGCCCACTGCCCCAGTGTGAAAGTGCCCTAACTTTTTTACTAGAGATATGTTAGACCCACAGCCATTTTTATAAAGTTGGCTCCTCCTCAGCATTATGAATGAATACTGAAGGAGTATCTACGTAATCCACTTTTCATTATGTTCTTCACAATGGTATATTGAAGTGATAAATAGAAATTAACTATACTTTTATACTAATTAATCCTAGCTGTCCGCCTTTCCCGTCTTGCTATACTGAAGATCAGCTGGCAACCCAGTCTAGTAGTTGTGGCCTGTGCTGGGCAGCGCTTGATTCCTGCTCATAGTACTGTCCATGTGCAAACTATTATTCATTAGCCCTAATGGTTAAGTCATCAACTTGTAGGCTTTTCAAGCTTTACCATTAAGACCTATGGTGAAAAGCTATGCTTGCTTAGCACCGCATGTCTCAAACAACTCAAAAATGATTGGCATGTCACCAGGCCACTGCCCCGCCCTCTAATCTGAGGTTGGTCAAACTGAGAGTACAGCTAGAATGGGAGCGGAGCAGTTAGACCCCTTTCACACTGAGGAGTTTTTCAGGCGGTTTAGTGCTAAAAATAGCGCCAAAATACCGCCTGAAAACTCCTGCCCATGCAGTCTCAATGTGAAAGCCTGAGGGCTTTCACACTGAGGCGGTGCGCTAGCAGGACCGCTCCAAAAGTCCTGCTAGCAGCATCTTTGGAGCGGTGTGTTTACCACTCCTTCCCATTGAAAGTAATGGCAAACCGCGGTAATACCGCTGGCAATGCGCCTCTGCAGAGGTGTATTGCGGGCGGTATTAACCCTTTCTAGGCTGCTAGCAGGGGTTAATACCGCACCGCTAGCGGCCGAATACCGCGGCAATTCCGACGGTATAGCGCCGCTAAAAATAGCGGCGCTATACCGCCACCACCCCAGTGTGAAAGGGGCCTTAGGATTCACTTGTTTACAAATGCACTTATTCTGTAACCACTTCCAGACCGCCTGCCCACAATGCACTGCGGACGGGTGGTCTGTACAGGCACAGCAACATACTGGTACATTGCTGCCTGTTTCTGGGTTTAGGGTGCATGCATGCCCCCCCCCCCCCCACCCACTGTCACCCACTGTGATTGTACTCAGCAGGAGATGGTCCCCGCCAATGATTCATGGCCCGGATCTGCTGATTGGCTGTGTCCAATCACAGCTCAGAGCCCTGCATTGGCAATCATTACAGGGCTTTGTACAGAAGAAAAACATTTCTCGGTTTCTTCTCCCTGCTTTGCAGGAAGAAGAAACAGAGATCTATAGTAAAAAGCAGCACACATTACACAAATTTATAAAAAATTGGCACACGTTTAACCCTTTGATTACCTGAGATGATAACCCCTTCCCAGCCAGTGTCATTAGTACAGTGACAGTGTATAGTATAATCACTGATCACTGTATTAGTGTCACTGGTGATGTCAGTGGTAGTTAGTCCCCGCTCAGTGTCAGATTGTCCGTCGCACTATCGCAGTCCAATTATCTTAGAATTAGTCGCTGTTTACTGCCATTAGTGGTCTAAAAAAAAAAAATCCGGTATATGTACCATAGTTTGTAAACACTATCATTTTTATGCAAACCAATCAATATGCACTTATTGCCATTTTTTTTTTACCAAATGTAGCAGAATACATTTTGGACAAACTTTATAAAGAAATTTGATTTTTTTTATTGGTTATGTTTTATAGCAGAATGTAAAAAATATTGTTTGTTTTTCAAAAATTTCGGTATTTTTTCGTTTAAATAATAAAAAATAAAAAAACTGAGGTGATCAAATACCACCAATATAAAGCTCTATTTGTGTGGGAAAAAAATGATATAAATTTTGGTTGGGTACAGTGTTACATGACCGCGCAATCACCACTTAAATTAGTGCCGTGCTAAATAGTAAAAAATGGCCTGGTTGATGATGACCATGATATAAAATAATGAATGTGGGGGCCTTTTGGTGTTTTTTTTTTTTTTTGAGGGGGGGGGCAGCATTTTGTTCTTGGTCTCAGGCAGCACCATGTCTTGGGCCGGCACTGCTTAGGTGTGTCCTTCAAACGAGTCACCAGGCCCTCCTGAGAGACCAGCCTTCATCCTGGCTCTCTCCAGCAAGGGTCCTCCCCTGGATCTCCTCAGCTTGGCTCAGCTTCTTCCACACAGGCAAGACAGCCTAGGACCACCTCAGGATTAGTAGGCCCCAGACAGGCTTCTGGATATCCAAGTGCTACCATTCTGGTATTTCTGTGATTGGTAACCTAGCCCATGGCAGTGGTGAGTATGGGGTTTCTCTTTTCCCTTTGACCTTTTTCACTCACCACTTCACCTGCCCCCCTTTTTCTCATTAGTATTACAATTTTTACTGTCTCACAACAGATACAACAATATGCATATGCCCCTGATGAGCGAGCACAATCTCGCGAAACGCGTAGGGCACCACTGATGCGTTTATGTACCTGCATGTGCTGAGGATCTATGCTGATTGCTAGAAGCTTACATATTGGTTCAACATCATCATTTTTTAAGAGTATTTTACTGGTTGTGCATTTACATCTGCTGGCCTAGCAACCCTTATCACCATTACTGTGTTTTCTTATATGGATGTAACATATTTGCAATGTATCTATGTTTATGTGTACTCATGTTGTGAACATAGGCCACTATGCCTGGTGATGCACAACTATTGCTTGTTTTAAAGCATTATGTAACCAATAAATTGATTTTTTTTGCATATATGTGTGAACATGTGCCAATCTCTACCACCTCATTTAACCACTTGTCCCCCGCCCACTGTCAATAGACGGCGGGCGGAGGATACTCTCGTTCTGGGAGGACGTCATATGACGTCCTCCCTTTAAAACGAGCTAGGAGGCGCGCGCGCGCCCGCCGCGTTCACAAGGCCCCGGTGCGCGTGCCTGGCGGCCGCGATTGCCGCCGGGCACCCGCGATTGCCCGGGAAACGAGCAGGAAAGTGGGTCTCTGTGTGTAAACACAGAGATCCACGTCCTGTGAGGGAGAGGGGACCGATGGTGTGTCCCTTGTACATAGGGACAACCATCGGTCACCTCCCCCAGTCAGTCCCCTCCCCCCACAGTAAGAACACTTTGAGGGAACATATTTAACCCCTTCCCGCCCCCTAGTGGTTAACCCCTTCCCTGCCAATCACATTTATACAGTAATCAATGCATTTTTATAGCAGGGATCGCTGTATAAATGTGAATGGTCCCAAAAATGTGTCAAAAGTGTCCGATGTGTCCGCCGCAATGTCGCAGTCACAATAAAAAATCGCAGATCGCCGCCATTACTAATAAAAAATAAATTAAAAAAAATGCTATAAATCTATCCCCTATTTTGTAGACGCTATAACTTTTGTGCAAACCAATCAATACGCGCTTATTGCGATTTATTTATTTTTACCAAAAATATGTAGAAGAATACGTATCGGCCTAAACTGAGGAAAATTTTATTTAAAAAAAAAAAAATGGGTATTTATTATAGCAAAAAGTAAAAAATAGTGTTTTTTTTCCAAACTGGACGCTCTTCTTTTGTTTATAGCGCAAAAAATAAAAACCGCAGAGGTGATCAAATACCACCAAAAGAAAGCTCTAGTTGTGGGAAAAAAAGGACGCAAATTTCGTTTGGGAGCCACGCCGCACGACCGCGGAATTGTCGTTCAAAGTGTGACAGCGCTGAAAGCTGAAAAATGGCTTGGGCAGGAAGGGGGTTTTCGTGCACAGTAGAGAAGTGGTTAAAGTCCCAAGGGCGACTGCTTCTTTTCTGTTCCAATAGGGATGGAGATGGTAGAGTGGTTGCACCAGACTATATCCCCTTTGTCCCAGACAGGCTTCTGGGCCTACTTGCAGAGCTTGCAGTAGAGCACATGGCATCTGTCCCATAAATACCCCCTCCCAGAATGCACAGCGGCCAGGAACCTCCTACTGGGCTGTTTCTGGAAAAGAGAATATTCATTACAGCTTAACTGTGTTATAATTCTCATACTGGCCTGTGGTACCAGTGACACCTACTGGCAACAGTGAGAAATGCACAACTAGCCAAGTTCAAGACAGAAACCAAATGAACTATATAGATCTATACAATCAACCTGAGCTGTTTACAGCTCAGCCAAAAAAAATAAAAAATTACATTATAGCCCCCATTTCTTTAGGAACAGGGGGCTACACAGTACATTTCAATACAGAAGGTACAGGAGGGCCCGGCTCATAGAGCTTACATTCTAAAGGGAGGGGGTGGTGGTACAAAAGGTAATAGCTGCAGAGAATGATTTGATTGGGGGTGGCCATACCTCCCAACATTTTAACCACTTGCCGCCCGCCCTATAGCGGATTGACGGCGGCAAAGTGGTTTCAAAATCCTGACTGGACGTCATATGACGTCCTCAGGATTTTGAGCCGCTGCGCGCCCCCGTGGGCGCACATCGCGGCGATCGTTGTTGCGGGATGTCAGTCTGACACCCCGCACCACTGATCTAGGTAAAGAGTCTCCGACGGAGACTCTTTACCACGTGATCAGCCATGTCCAATCACGGCTGATCACGATGTAAACAGGAAAAGCCGGTCATCGGCTTTTCCTCACTCGCGTCTGTCAGACTCGAGTAGAGGAGAGCCGATCGGCTGCTCCTCTGACAGGGGGGGGTTTGTACTGATCGATTATCAGCGCAGCCCCCCCGAGGATGCCCACACTGGACCACCAGGGATGCCACTGGACCACCAGGGATGCCCACCACCAGGGATGCCATTCTGTGCCCCTAATGGATGCCAATCAGTGCCCACAATGGATGCCAATCAGTGCCCACAATGGGCATCACTGATTGGCAGGCATTATTGTTTGGCACTGATTGGCATCCATTAGTAACACATTACAGTACAGTGCCACCTATCAGTGCCCATCCATGCCACCTATCAGTGCCCATCCATGCCCATCCGTGCCACCTATCTGTGCCCATCCATGCCGCCTATCTGTGCCCATCTGTGCCGCCTATCTGTGCCCATCCGTGCCGCCTATCTGTGCCCATCTGTGCCGCCTATCTGTGCTCATCCGTGCCGCCTACCGGTGCCCATCCGTGCCGCCTATCTGTGCCCATCCGTGCCGCCTATCTGTGCCCATCCGTGCCGCCTACCGGTGCCCATCCGTGCCGCCTATCGGTGTCCATCCGTGCCGCCTATCGGTGCCCATCTGTGCTGCCTATCGGTGCCCATCCGTGCCGCCTTATCAGTGCCCATCAGTGAAGGAGAAAACGTACTTATTTACAAAGTTTTGTAACTGAAACAAAAAAAATACGTTTTTTTTCCAAAATTTTCGGTCTTTTTTTAATTTTTTTTGCAGAAAAAAAAAATCGCAGAGGTGATCAAATACCACCAAAAGAAAGCTCTATTTGTGGGAACAAAATGATAAAAATTTAGTTTGGGTACAGTGTAGCATGACCGCGCAATTGTCATTCAAATTGCAACAGCGCAGAAAACTGAAAATTGGTCTGGGCAGGAAGCTGTATAAGTGCCCAGTATGGAAGTGGTTAAAGTGGTTGTAAAGTCATTTTTTAAACTTTTACCTACAGGTAAGCCTATACTAAGGCTTACCTGTAGGTAAAAGAAATATCTCCTAAACCTTTACGGTTTAGGAGATATTCCCCTCGCAATGCGCCGCTGACAGCAGCGGCGCATGCGCACAGGGGGTTCTCGAGCTGAAGGCTCGGCAGATGCCGAGCCTCGCCGGAACGAAGTCTCCCGCGCGCATGCGCGGGAGTGAGACATCGCGGCTCCAGCCACTCACAGCGCTGGAGCCACGATACCCGGAAGACACGCCGAGGCAACATGACATCTCCCTCGGCGTGGACCAGGTAAGTTCCCGACGCCTCGTTCTAAGGTAAGTATTTCATAATGAGCTTGTATGCTGTGCATACAAGCTCATTATGCATTTTCCTTTACAGGTGTAAAAAAATAAATAAAAAAATAGCGGGTATACAACTGCTTTAAGATGGGAATGAGGGACACCTATCAGCAAAAGTATGCAGGCATAGGACACACCCCTTGTCACGCCCCCTTAAAGGAGAATTGTACAATTGTACAATCGGGGGGGGGGGGGGGAGTGTCCGATACTGAAGGGGTTATGACCATATTTATATTATTATTCTAGCAGTCTGGTCACTTTCCCCAATAATTCTTAAAAGCAAACAATAAAAACGTCCCGCCATCCGCTCTCTTGGTTCAGTAACTCCGTTTGGAACTAACAGGACTTTCAATGAAAAGATTGTAATTGATCCGTCCGTTGTCATTGCTGATCAATATAAGCTTTGTATGTAGAATATAATGGACGTCTGTCACTATGAAAGCACACAGTGTACTCTAACAGAAGAGTGCGGTGTAGGAAGGAAGGTAGACTGCCATCATTTCCAGGTGATGACTCTTCATTGGCTGATCTCTAATGCCGCGTAAACACGACCGTTTTTCATGACGAGAAAAATGCAATTTTTTTATTTGGTCATTAAAAACGATCGTGTGAGGGCTCCAGAGCATTTTTCACGACGTGAAAATTGGGCATTAAAAATTTGGAACATGCTCTAATTTTTCTCGTTGTTTTTCACGTCGTCGTTTATCTTGTCATGAAAAACGTCCGTGTGTAGGCTTTAAGGACGTGAAAAAAACACGCATGCTCAGAAGCAAGTGATGAGACGGGAAGCGCTCGTTCTGGTAAAACTAGCGTTCGTAATGGAGATAGCACATTCGTCACGCTGTAACGGACTGAAGAGCACGAGGCTTAAAAGCGCGAATCGTCTCTCACCAAACTTTTACTAACACAAGGATCAGCAAAATCAGCCCAAAGGGTGGCGCCATCCGAATGGAACTTCCCCTTTATAGTGCCGTCGTACGTTTCGTACGTCACCGCGCTTTGCTCGAGCATTTTTTTTCACGATAGGGTGTAGGCAACGCAGGCTTGAGAAGAATCACGTCGAGAAAAACGTCGTTTTTTTCAATGACATTAAAAACGGTCGTGTGTATGCAGCATGAGGAGATAAAAATACTCCAGTTTTGTTAAAAGAGATAAATCTCCTCCCCACCCAGAGAAATGACATAAAAAAATGTAGCAAACCTTTTCCCAGATTCATACTTTTCTCCAGGGCTTTTTTTCTCAGAGAATGGGTGCAGGAACTCCTCCCTTCCAAGTCACCCTTGACTCCACCCCCTACCCTCCTCCGAGTACCGTTCCTTGGTTCCACCCCCTTACCCACCTCCCAGTACCACCCCTTTTAGAGAATACAGAAACAAGTATCATTTTGTGGTGCTAAGTATTTTGTATGGAATTTGTTAATGATAACAAAGGCAGTAAAATAGATCTAGCAACAATGGACACCCCAGCGACAAAAGATCCACCCCAGCAACAATGAACTCCCAACAGCCAGCATCATTAGACCCTCCCAGCAGCCAGCAGATCCCTCCCAGCAACGACTGACCCCCTGCAACATAAGACCCACCCCATCAACAATAGACCCCCCCCCCCCTCAGGGCTGCCATCAGGAATTTTGGGGCCCCTTACACAGCTTCAGGCATGGCCCCCTGGAGCAGAGGAGAAAAGGGGGGGTGCTGCCACCGCAAATTGAGAAGCGGAGGGGGGGGGCAGCCGCAAATTGAGGAGCGGGGGGGTGCTGCCGCCGCGCATTGTTGAGGTCGGAGGGGCTTTGGGTACTGACGAACAAGAGGAAAGAACAACCAAAAAAAAGGGGGGGTTGCCATCTGGGGCCCTGGGGACCTCTGGGCCCCTTACAAGAAAAGTAAAAAAATAATTTTTTATAAAAAATAAAAAAAAAACGTATTTTTATAAAATAAAAAAAAGGGGGGTTGCCATCTGGGGCCCTGGGGACCTCCGGGCCTCTGGGGACCTCTGGGCCCCTTACAAAAAAAAATACAAAAAAGAAAAAGAAAAGAAAAATATATATATATTTTTTTTTAATAAAAAAGACATAAAAAGGGGGTTACCATCCAGGGCCCCTTACAAAAAAAGTTTTAATAATAAAAAAATAAAGTTATAAAAAAATAAAAGGGGGGGGTTGCCCTCTGGGCCCCTTACAAGAAAAAAAAAATATATATATTTTTTTTAATAGGAACTACATAAAAAAGGGGGGGTTACCATCCGGGGCCCTGGGGACCTCCGGGCCCCTTACAAAAAAAAAAAAAGGAGTTGACATAGGGGCCCCTGGGGACCTCCGGGTCCCTTACAGGTGTACTGCCTGTACCCCCCTGATGGCGGCCCTGCCCCCCCTGCAAAAATAGATCCCCTCCAGCAACAATAGATTCCCCAGTAGCCAGCATCAATAGACCCTCAAGCAGCCAGCAAAAAAGACCCCTCCCTCAACAGTACATCCCTCCTAGCAATGACTGACCCCCCCAGCAACAATAGACCCCCCACGAGCAACAAAAGATCTCCCCAGCTACAATATACCCCCTTCCTTCGCAAAAAAATCCCCTCCAGCAACAATAGACCCCCCCATCAGCCAGCACCAATAGACTCTCCAGCACACCCCAGAACCTCTTTCCATTACATACATTCAGTTCGGGAGGTGCTGAAACTGCGTCCCCCCGCGTTTCCTGCTGAAAAAAAAGCCCTGCTTTTCTCTATACCCAAGAAATTGCTGTTTGCTTCTCAAACTGATATCCCAATGGAAGGATGGCCTTCATTATAACCGCCTGAGCGATTGTAATGAGAAAAGCTGCTGTCTTGGCGTCACTTTAGAAAATGAGCCTTAACCACCTACGGACCGCGTAACGCACATATACGTCGGCAGAATGGCTCGTGTGGGCAAAGCAACGTACCTGTACGTTGGTTTGAAAATCTCACCGTGCGGGCGCCTGACGTGAGTTCCGTGCCCGCGGTTCCCGCGGACTCAATGTCTGCCGGTGTCCCGCGATCGTGTCACGGAGCGGCAGAACGGGGAGATGTAAACAAGGCATTTCCATGTTCTGCCTAGTGACAGGACACTGATCTATTGCTCCCTGTGATCGGGAGCAGTGATCACTGTCGTGTCACTGGTAGCCCATCCCCCCCACAGTGAGAATCACTCCCTAGGACACACTTAACCCCTTCCTCGCCCCCTAGTGGTTAACCCCCTTCCCTGCCAGTGTCATTTACACAGTAACCAGTGCATTTTTATAGCTCTGATCGCTGTATAAATGACAATGGTCCCAAAATACTGTAGTATCAAAAGTGTCCGATGGGTCCGCCATAATGTCACAGTCATGATAAAAATCACAGATCGCCGCCATTATTAATAAAAAAATAAAATAATAATAAAAATGCTATAAATCTATCCCCTATTTTGTATAACTTTTGTGCAAACCAATCAATATACGCCGATTGCGATTTTTTTTACCAAAAATATGTAGAAGAATATGTATCGGCCTAAACTGAGGAAAAAATTAGTTTTTTTATTTATTTTTTGGGGGATATTTATTATAGCAAAAAGTGAAAAATATTGCTTTTTTTTCAAAATTGTCGCTCTATTTTTGTTTATAGCGCAGAAAAAAAAAAACGCAGAGGTGATCAAATACCACCAAAAGAAAGCTCTATTTGTGGGAAAAAAGGACGTCAATTTTGTTTGGGAGCCACGTCGCACCACCGCACAATTGTCAGTTAAAGCGACGCAGTGCCGAATCGCAAAAAGTGCTCTGGTCTGGAAGGGGGTAAATTTTCCGGGGCTGAAGTGGTTCAGCTGGTTATACAACAATTGCAAAGTTCTGGCAATTTCAAGCATTTTCAAAGGCTCTCCATACAGGTCAATAGGTGGGCCACTAATAATTTGATGGTGCCTCTCTCCTATCTATTTTAAAGGAACCCGTCCTAAGAAGGAAATGGAGGTTGCCATGGCTGAAGTCCTGAAAATGCCAGTTTCCTGGCTGTCTCTGGTTTCACTATTTCCAATTATAGGAGACAGTAGTGATAAGGAGGACAGTGTGAGCCGTGGACACTTCCGGAGGTGCAGGGCCGTCTTTTTCGCAAGGGCACGCTGGGAAGTTGCCCCGGGGGCCCCACTTACCCGGGGGGGCCCCACCTTCCCAGCGACCCCAGCCAAGCATCATTCAGATGTCACAAAGTTCGCTGCGCATTGTGCCAGTGCTATGCGGTGTGGCTCCCTCACAGAGACAGAGTGCCGCGCAATTAGTCCCGATATCAGTCAGCGACTCAGCGGCGGCGGGCAGTGTGCAGTGTGAGTCAGCTGTCACTGTGGAGAACGGAGCCGAGGCTTTCTGTGTAGTTCCGGCTCTTCACAGGCGGAGTGATATCAAATGCACTCCGCCTGTGACAGATACAGGAAGCATCGGCTTTGCTCTCTACTGCAGCCGCATGCTTCCTGTCACACTTCCGCGTCTCAGAGGAGCCAGGCAGCAGTACCCACGCCAGCATTAATACCTACCAACACCAGCAGTACCCACGCCAGCATTAATACCTACCAGCACCAGCAGTACCCACGCCAGCATTAATACCTACCAGCACCAGCAGTACCCACGCCAGCATTAATACCTACCAACACCAGCAGTACCCACGCCAGCATTAATACCTACCAGCACCAGCAGTACCCACGCCAGCATTAATACCTACCAACACCAGCAGTACCCACGCCAGCATTAATACCTACCAGCACCAGCAGTACCCACGCCAGCATTAATACCTACCAGCACCAGCAGTACCCACGCCAGCATTGATACCTACCAGCACCAGCAGTACCCACGCCAGCATTAATACCTACCAACACCAGCAGTACCCACGCCAGCATTAATACCTACCAGCACCAGCAGTACCCACGCCGGCATTAATACCCACCAGCACTAGCCGTACCCACGCCGGCATTAATACCCACCAGCACTAGCAATACCCACGCCGGCATTAATACCCACCAGCACCAGCAGTACCCACGCCAGCATTAATACCCACCAGCACTAGCAGTACCCACGCCGGCATTAATACCCACCAGCACTAGCAATACCCACGCCGGCATTAATACCCACCAGCACCAGCAGTACCCACGCCAGCATTAATACGCACCAGCACTAGCAGTACCCACGCCGGTATTAATACCCACCAGCACTAGCAGTACCCACGCCAGCATTAATACGCACCAGCACTAGCAGTACCCACGCCGGTATTAATACCCACCAGCACTAGCAGTACCCACGTCAGCATTAATACCCACCAGCACCAGCAGTACCCACGCCAGCATTAATACCCACCAGCACTAGCAGTACCCACGCCAGCATTAATACCCACCAGCACCAGCAGTACCCACGCCAGCATTAATACCCACCAGCACCAGCAGTACCCACGCCAGCATTAATACCCACCAGCACCAGCAGTACCCACTCCAGCATTAATACCCACCAGCACTAACAGTACCCACGCCAGCATTAAAACCCACCAGCACTAGCAGTACCCACGCCAGCATTAATACCCACCAGCACCAGCAGTACCCACGCCAGCATTAATACCCACCAGTACCAGCAGTACCCACGCCAGCATTAATACTCACCAGCACTAGCAGTACCCACGCTGGTATTAATACCCACCAGCACTAGCAGTACCCACGCCAGCATTAATACCCACCAGCACCAGCAGTACCCACGCCAGCATTAATACCCACCAGCACCAGCAGTACCCACTCCAGCATTAATACCCACCAGCACTAAAAGTACCCACGCCAGCATTAAAACCCACCAGCACTAGCAGTACCCACGCCAGCATTAATACCCACCAGCACCAGCAGTACCCACGCCAGCTAGACTTGTACACAACGGAAAAATTCATTTAGTTTCGGTTTGTTTCTTTTCGGTCCTGTTGATTCGTAATCGTTCGTAATTTTGCTAGACGGGATTATTCGTGTTCGGACTAATTCGTATTTTCGCAAGCGACATTTTTCGTTGAATCGGAATGATTCCTATTAATGTAAGCCTTATTTTTAGTTGATTTATAATTCGTACTTTCGGTAGGGTACATTGTTTTTCGTTGATTCTGGACACAACTCCTACTTTCGTAACTTTTTTTTGGGTTCGTTGATTCGTAATTTTCCGTTTCTCTCTCACAACGACGCTGCCTATTATGCCTAATGTGCTTCGAATGGATCTGTACTTTTCTAAATACATAGCGCTTATTTGTAATGATTCGAAATCTCGTATTTTACTTTAGTTTTTTACATGCGGCTATAGACTCCGCCCCTGTACACCATTTTGAGAGGGAGTTCAGCACGGTGAGGGAGAAGCAGAGAGCAGAGTGAGTGTTATTGTGCTTCGAATGGATTCGTACATTCGTAACTTTTTTCATAACAAATTATGCCGAAGACATTCGGGCATTCGCTATTTGCGATATAATTTATTTCGGATTCGGTTTTATTCGTAATTGCTTTGTTCGGAAATTCGAATGCTTCCGAATGTCCGAAAGTTGCTAAATTCGGACGAATTTTGGTTAGTTACGAAACGAATTGCACAAGCCTAACGCCAGCATTAATACCCACCAGCACTAGCAGTACCCACGCCAGCATTAATACCCACCAGCACTAGCAGTACCCACGCGAGCATTAATACCCACCAGCACCAGCAGTACCCACGCCAGCATTAATACCCACCAGCACTAGCAGTACCCACACCAGCATTAATACCCACCAGCACCAGCAGTACCCATGCCAGCATTAATACCCACCAGCACTAGCAGTACCCACGCCAGCATTAATACCCACCAGCACCAGCAGTTCCCACGCCAGCATTAATACCCACCAGCACTAGCAGTACCCACGCCAGCATTAATACCCACCAGCACCAGCAGTACCCACGCCAGCATTAATACCCACCAGCACCAGCAGTACCCACTAGCATAGCATACTAGCTCATTATGAATTACCTACCTTACTTCAAAGCCCCCGCACACACATAAAGAGTGACACAAAACATGCAATGGGTGTTACACTGTCCCCCACTGGGAAGGACCTTACCCTGATCCCCGGGGCGTTATGCGGCGTACACACGATCGTTTTTCACGTCGTTAATAATGCCATTTTTTTAACTTGGGCATTAAAAACGATTGTGTGTATGCTCTAGAGCATTTTTAACGACGTGAAAAACGGCCTAAAAAAATTTAGAACCTGCTCTATTTTTTCACGTTGTTTTTCATGTCGTTTTTTTTCCTGTCGTGAAAATAGGTAGTGTGTATGCTTTTACGAGGAGAAAAAAAACGTGCATGCTCAGAATGAAGTATGAGACGGGAGCGCTCGTTCTGGTAAAACTAGCGTTCGTAATGGAGATAGCACATTCGTCACGCTGTAACGGACTGAAAAGCACGAGGCTGAAAAGCGCAAATCGTCTCTCACCAAACTTTACTAACATGAAGGGTGGCGCCATCCGATCGGAAATTCCCCTTTATAGTGCCGTTGTACGTGTTGTACGTCACTGCGCTTTGTTAGAGCGTTTTTTTTCATGATCGTGTGTACGCAAGACAGGGTTGAGAGGAAACAAGAAAAAAAAAAAAACGATGAGAAAAACGTCGGTTTTAAAAATGACATTAAAAACGGACGTGTGTACGCGGCATTAGGCTCCAGACGGGGACTGAGGTACTTCACTTGGTCCATCTGGCCGAAACCAGATGGACCCCTATCGCTGGAGGGTCTGCCGAAACAGACCCACCCAAGTACTTGGAGACCCCATGAGGGCAGGTGAACTAAGCCAGAAGGCTATGTCCACCCACTCCCAAGACGTTCAGGGTAGGGTGACCACGTGTCCCAGATTGCCCGGGACAGTCCCGCATTTTGCAGGTCTGTCCCGGGCATCTTCATTCCAGGAAAATACAGTGTCCCGGAATTAAACTGACACAGCCACCCTCCGGGCCAATCTGATGCCCCCAAAAAAGGCCGCCACATCACCGCTTTATTAACTGACAGTACTTGTCCTGGCCGGGAATGCCTGGAGGAGCACAATCCCCGCCCCCTGCTTGTGATTGGAGAAATCATAAATCCCGCCTCTTGTGTCCAATCACTGTGCTGTGATTCGTTACAGCACAAGCTGATTTTTGGGAAGGGGGGATGTCCCTGAATGGTAGTTTACAAATGTGGTCACCCTAGTTCAGGGCAGGCCCGAGGACCTACACCCTACTAATCACACTGTGACAAACATGTAGACAACCAAACAAAAAAATACAAAAAAGTGACGCACACGGGGATAAATAAAAAGAAAGTGGGGAGAAGGAAGATGGGAGAAGTGAAAAGTGACCATCGTGCAATACGATGGCCGGCCCTCCGGCCAGGAATCAAAAATAAATCTGGTCCTAGCCAAAAGGCTCGGCCCTGGTGGCAGGTGTGAAAAAAGTGTGTGTGGTGTGACCAAGGTGCCAACACTCGAAGTGCCCCCCCGGCACTTGTGCAAGTACGGCACCCCTGGACTGCCACTCCAGGGTAAGGTGACCAGATTTTTAAAATGAAATCCAGGGACATATTTAATTTTTTTTTTATTACTAGTAATGGCGTCAATCAGCGACTCTCTGCCAGTCGCCGCCACCGCCTCACAGCCTGTCAAGTCTTACTCTCCAGGCCCCGGCTACTACTGGGTGGGGAGCGGAGGAAGATCACTCCACCAGGGAAGGCAAGGAGATAAACAGGCAGGCGGCTGGCCGGGACTTGAGCCAAGGCAGAAGAACATGCGATCGGAGCTGAATGGGCATGCACCCGAACGAGCACACGATCATCAGAAAGGGGCACAGATAATGGAAAAAATTACACCCCCTCTAAGCTAGTAGGAGTGGCGGAGCGGGGGTGTGTAATTCAGATTTTTTTTTTTTAATTCTGCACTGATTGTCTTTGAAATTGCCCCAGCCCCTGTTTAAATCCAATCCAGGGACAAAACTGGGGACAGACTTGGTCCGGGGACAGTGTCCTTAATATAGGGACTGTCCCCTGAAACCGGGGATGTCTGGTCACCCTAATATAGGGGGCACTATATCTACTAGATATTCCATAGGGAGCACTATATCCACTAGATACCCCATAGGGGGGCACTATATTCACTAGATACCCCATAGGGGGGCACTATATCCACTAGATATTCCATAGAGGGCACTATATTCACTAGATATTCCATAGAGGGCACTATGTCCACTGGAGTGCTTGCATTTTGCAGAGTAGAGTAGGGACTGGCCAGAGAGGGATTACTTTGACGCAGTTGGCCGGCTTAAACATGTATTGCAATGTATGTGAACTGAAAAAATCCCAAAGTTTTTTGGTTTTTTTTATCAGATTTTATTTTAGTTTATAGAGGTTTTCCAAGTTTACAGTAAGATAGGAACAAACTGCCACAAAGGACAGTGAGACTGGAGGTAAAATGCAAAGAAGCCCCTAAGAAGACACTGAAGTCCCAGCTTGGCTATTTGTAAGCTTAAAGGGGTTGTTAATGCATCCTATCTATTAAGGTGAAAAAACTACTGGCAGTCACCAGCCCACCAGCCCCCCCGTTTTACTTACCTGAGCCCTGGAATGTCCCACGCCGAGGATGCGCCTTCTCTCTGCCCGGGGTTCTCGGCTCTTCATTGGATAGATTGATAGCAGCGCAGCCATTGGCTCCCGCTGCTGTCAATCAAATCTAATGACCCGGGCGCCGGGGGCGGGGCCGAGTCCTGCATTCGGCAGCTATGGACGCCGAATGCTGGATTCGGGAGCGCGCCCGCAAGGTAGCCCCCCAGGAGAGCGCTTCTCCTAGGGGGTTATCTAATGCGGGGAGGAGCAGCAAGAGCCGCCGGGGACCCCAGAAGACGGAGTTCGGGGCCACTCTGAGCAAAACGAACTGCACAGTGGAGGTAAGTATGACAATTTTGTTATTTTTTTTAAATAATACTCAAACCTTTAGTATCACTTTAAGTCCTGGAATCAAATTGGGTCAGACAGGGCTGGACTGGGACAAAAATGTGGCCCTGGACTTAATCCAGACCGGCCCAGGGCACAACACATCAGGGTACAGTGCACATCAGGGCACGGTACAGAGCTCATCACTAGTGATGAGCCGAACACCCCCGGGTTCGGTTCGCACCAGAACCCGCGAACGGACCGAAAGTTCGTACGAACATTAGAACCCTATTAAATACAATGGATGCGAACATTCGAATTCTAAAGTGCTAATTAGAACAACTATTATGCATGTTATTGTCCTAAAAAGGGTTTGGGAACCCGGGTTGTGCACCAGGGGACATGTATCAATGCAAAAAGAAGTTTTAAAAACGGTCGTTTTTCGGGAGCAGTCATTTTAATGATGCATAAAGTGAAAAAAAAAAAGTCAAATATTCCTTTAAATATCGTACCTGGGGGGTGTCTAAAGTATGCCTGTGAAGTGCCACATGTTTCCCGTGTTTAGAACTGTCCCTGCACAAAATGACACTTCTAAAGGAAAAAAAAGCCATTTAAAACTGCTTGCGGCTTTAATGTAATGTCTGGTCCCGGTAATATGGATGAAATTCTTTAAGAAAAATGGCATAGCTACCCCATGACCCCCCCCCCCCCCTACCCCAGCCCATTACCAGCCCCTTTGGGTCTTGTATGGATATTAAGGGGAACCCCGCACATAAAATAAAAAAGGCCCTATATACTCTGAACAGCCGTATACAGGCGGTGCATACAAGACAGGGACTGTAGGTTTGTTCTTATGTAGAATCTGTTTGTAATTTTGAACAGGTACATTGTTTAAGTGTAGCTCCAGCCCAAAAATCTATTTTTAAACTTTTTGGAAAACATAGGTAAGGGTTATCACCCCTGTAACATTTGTTTTGCTGTCTGTGCCCCTGTTCAGAACATTTCACCTCACTTTCCGTCCCAATGTCAACTGTTTTTGAAATGTGGTGTTTTTCTTGAAACAAGGATTGCTGATAAAGCATCAGTACAGAGGAGACACCTTTCTCCCATATTTATTCTTACAGGAGAGAATTTTCCTTCCTAGTGGTAGATTTCCTCTCACTTCCTGTTGTCTTCTTGCTTTTGCAAGTAGGAGTCGTTTGTAAGTTGGATGTTTGAAAGTAGGGACCTGCCGTATATACTCTGCAGAAATAGGCCCCTTAGTTGTTGGTGTTGGCACAACACTGTAAGCACTCACAGTTACTCTTGGTTGGTGCTGGAACGCCCTGCTGTCAACTATTATATCAGGAATTTTAATTACATATAATTGTTGAACAGTGGTAGTAAAAATTGGGCCTTTGATGGTGGTGCTGGTGCCACAACACTGTAAGCCCTGACAGTTACTCTTGGTGGGTGCAGCAATGGGCCCTGCTGTGAATTATTAGATCAAGAATTGTAATTGCATGCCCCTGTTGAACAGGGGCTGAAAAATTGGGCCTTTCGTGGTGGTGGTGGTGGTGGTGGTGTTGCCACAACACTGTAAGCCCTCAGAGTTACTCTTGGTGGGTGCAGGAATGGGCCCTGCTGTGAATTATTAGATCAAGAATTGTAATTACATGCCCCTTTTGAACAGGGGCTGAAAAATTGGGCCTTTCGTGGTGGTGGTGGTGGTGGTGGTGTTGCCACAACACTGTAAGCCCTCAGAGTTACTCTTGGTGGGTGCAGGAATGGGCCCTGCTGTGAATTATTAGATCAAGAATTGTAATTACATGCCCCTTTTGAACAGGGGCTGAAAAATTGGGCCTTTCGTGGTGGTGGTGGTGGTGGTGGCGTTGCCACAACACTGTAAGCCCTCAGAGTTACTCTTGGTGGGTGCAGCAATGGGCCCTGCTGTGAATTATTAGATCAAGAATTGTAATTGCATGCCCCTGTTGAACAGGGGCTGAAAAATTGGGCCTTAGGCACTGGTGGCACAACACTACAACCCCTCACAGATACTGTACTTGGAGCACAGCAATGAGCCCTGTTGCAAAGTATTGCTTCAAAAATTGTAATGACACGCCCCTGTTAAACAGGGGCTGAAAAATTGGGCCTTAGGCACTGGTGCCACAACACTCCAACCCCTCACAGATACTGTACTTGGAGCACAGCAATGAGCCCTATGGCAAATTATTGCTAAAAAAATTGTAATTACACGCCCCTGTAAAACAGGGGCTGAAAAATTGGGCCTTAGCCACTGGTGGCGGCACCCATAAACAAAAATGATCTTCCAAGCTATCATCATCAATCGTATCATTGAGGACTCGGAGGAGGATAGCCAGTCAACATAACAGCACAGGCACTCAGCATCAGCATCAGTCTTGAAGGGATGTGACATGTTAAAATCAATTAGTCTGTTATATCAGCATCAGGTGTGTGGTAGCTGGTGGTGATCCAAGACTGGTTCATCTTGATGAAAGTCAGTCGATCAACCGAGTCGGTGGACAGGCGCACCCTGTGATCCGTGACAAATCCTCCAGCAGCACTGAATGTGCGTTCCGAAAGAACGCTGGATGCAGGACAGGCCAGTAGCTCAATTGCATACTGTGCAAGCTCTGGCCAGTGATCCATCCTCAAGACCCAGTAAGCCAGAGGATTTTCGGTGGGGAAGGTGTCCAAGTCTGACCTTGCCCCTAGATATTCCTGCACCATGTTTATCAGACGCTGGCGATGGTTGCTGGAACCGATCATACTTTGGGGCTGCGGACTAAAGAATTGTCTGAACGCATCGGTCAGACGGCCACCTTCCCCACCGCTCCTTCTTTGACTGGCCGAAGCCTCAGCAACTCGTTGTCCAGGACCAGGAGTTTGTAACCTCCCAGTCTCTGGGAACGCGTTGCACAGACCTTTCTGCAAGGCCTCCCGGAGTTGTCTCATCCTCTGCTCCCTCTGCGAAGGTAACATAAGGTCCGCAACCTTACCCTTGTACCGTGGATCAAGGAGAGTGGCCAGCCAGTAATGGTCCCTCTCCTTGATCCGAAGAATACGAGGATCCTTCCGCAGACTTTGCAGGATCAGGGAGGCCATGCAGCGTAGGTTTGCTGAGGCATTCACTCCGGAGTCCTCTGGGTCACTAAGGACGACATGATCCGCAGCCACCTCCTCCCAGCCACGTACAAGTCCACTGGTTTCTTGGGACTGTAAATCATCCCTAAAAGACTGCTGCTGATGATGCTGAGTGCCAGCCTCCACCTCCATGCTGACACAATCCTCCTCCTCCTCCTCCTCCTCCTCCTCTTCCTCTTCCTGTGCGATGGGTGGGACAGAAGGAACACTGTCTGGGTAAAGGGGGCCTTGAGAGGCAAGGAAGTCCTCCTCTTCCTGCCTCTGTTCTGCCTCAAGTGCCCTGTCCATTATTCCACGCAGCGTGTGCTCCAACAGGTGGACAAGAGGTACAGTGTCACTGATGCATGCACTGTCACTGCTCACCATCCTCGTGGCCTCCTCAAATGGTGCCAGGACAGTGCATGCATCCCTGATCATGCCCCACTGGCGTGGAGAAAAAAAACCAAGCTCCCCTGAGCCTGTCCTGGTGCCGTAGTCGCACAGGTACTCATTGATGGCCCTCTGCTGCGTGTGCAGCCGCTGCAGCATGGCCAACGTTGAGTTCCACCTGGTGGGCATGTCACATATAAGGCGGTTCTTGGGCAGGTTCAACTCCTTTTGCAGCTCAGCCAGGCGAGCACTGGCATTATAAGATCTGCGGAAATGCACACAGACTTTCCTGGCCTGCCTCAGGACATCCTGTAAGCCCGGGTACCTGCCCAAGAACCGCTGCACCACCAGGTTAAGGACGTGAGCCACACAGGGCACATGGGTCAGTTGTCCCTGTCGGAGGGCGGAGAGGAGGTTGGTGCCATTGTCGCAAACCACCATTCCTGGCTTAAGCTGGCGTGGCGTCAACCACCTCTCGGCCTGGCCCTGCAGAGCAGACAGGACCTCTGCCCCAGTGTGGCTTCTGTCCCCCAAACACACCAGCGCAAGCACGGCATGGCATCTTTTTGCCTGCGTACTTGCGTAGCCCCGTGAACGGCTACGGAGCACCGCTGGTTCATAGGACAAACCACAGGAAGAGGCCATGGAGGAAGAAGAAGAGGAGGGGGTGGAGGAGAGAGGTGTGTCACAACCAGTAGTAGCATTTTGGAGGCGTGGCGGTGGAACAACCTCCAACACTACTGCACCTTGTCCTGCATCCTTCCCAGCTGCCAAAAGAGTGACCCAATGGGCCGTGAAAGAAAGGTAACGTCACTGTCCATGCCTGCTGGACCATGAGTCAGCGGTAATATGCACCTTACCGCTGACCGCCCTGTCCAGCGAGGCCAAGACATTGCCTTCCACATGCCGGTAGAGAGCCGGAATAGCCTTCCGTGAGAAAAAGTGGCGTTTGGGAACCTGCCACTGAGGAACCGCACATTGCACAAACTCACGGAAGGGGGCCGAGTCTACCAACTGAAAAGGCAGCAGTTGAAGCGCTAGCAATTTAGCCAAGCTAGCATTCAACCGCTGGGCATGTGGATGGCTGGGAGTGAACTTCTTTCGACGGTCCAGCAGCTGGGGCAGGGAAATTTGCCTGCTAGAATCGGACGTCGGTGTACTGCTAGCAGAGTGGCCGCAAGTACTTGGCTGTGACACACCTAATTCTACACCTTCATTCCTCTCAGTGCATGTTTCAGAGAGGACTGAAGTTATAGTGGGGTTGGAGATCCCAGCTGATGCGGTGCAAGGAGAGGTCCGCTTTGTTCTTTGGTGTGGGTCTTTGAGGTAGGCTTGCCAACGAGCTGCATGGCAGGTCAACATATGTCTGGTCAGGCATGTGGTACCCAAGCGGCTGATGTTTTGGCCACGCGATATACGCTTGAGACATATGTTGCAAACAGCAGCTGTGCGATCTGATGCACTAGCCTCAAAAAAGGCCCACACCAAGGAACTTTTTGAATGACGGGCAGAGGCAGCGCCCTGCACAGGCGGAGCTCTGCGGTGTGATTCCGTCGGTGTACTGCCCTTACGCTGGCCACCAAAGGGCATCCTGCCTCGTTGGAGATGTGCCTCCTCCTCATCCTCCTCCTCCTCCTCTCTCCTATTAGGCACCCACGTGGAGTCAGTGACCTCATCATCCCCTCCCTCCTCATCACTGGAGCCAATCTGGCAGTATGCTGCAGCTGCTGGAACATGACTGCCAGATTGGTGTCCTTCTTGAGCATCCCCTCTGTCTGCTCTCACGCTACTGCCTTCCTGTAGCTGGGTTTCATCATCAGACCCTTCGAAACGCTGGGCATCCTCCTGGAGCATGTACCCAACACTGTGCTCAAACAGTTCGGGGGACTCCTCAGGAGGAGGACATGGTGGGTCTAGGGAAGGAGTGACTGATGATGAGTCTGACATTGATACCAGGGAAGAGGACGCTTTGGCAGCTGCTTTGCCAGTACCCTGAGCCTGGGTGAGAGAGGATGAGGAGGAGGAGGAGGAGGGCTTGGTCATCCACTCTACCAAGTCTTCGGCATGATGTGGCTCAACATGTCCAGCTGCCGAAAACAAGGACAAGCGTGTCCCATGGCCATGTGCTGATGACAATGCACCGCGTCCACGACCAGCACTGTTGCCCCCAGACACAGAGCCTGCTTGCCCTCTTTTATTGCCTCCTGACTGTCTGCCTCTCCTTGTTTGCCTTCCAGACATTCTAATAGATGGCCTGCAGGGAGATGGGAAAAAAGCAATAAGGGCTACCTTCAGGTGTCCTTCTCTGTCCCTTTACTTAAGGATTTCTAAATATGGTTGAGGATTATTGCTTTTGCACAGAATAGCACAACGACAATTTCCCTGACTGTCCAAAAAACAAGGATTTCAAAGATGGTTGATGAGGAATGCTTTGGCACACTATAGCACAAGGAGAATTCCCCTCACTTTCCTTCTTTGTCCCTAGAAACAAGGACTGGCACAGTGAAAGAAACTGACACTCTCCCTACCTACAGTGTTCTGTCCCTAGAAAAAATGTTTTTTTAAAGCACACTATAGCACAAGGAGAAATCCCCTCACTTTCCTTATTTGTCTGTGACAGCAGGAAGGTAAAGTCACCTGGTTGCATCCAGGGGGGTAGATATATTTCGCCCAGATTCAGGCTTTACGCCGACTTATACAACTAGGTGGAGAGTTGTATAAGCCCAGCTAAGGCTAGTGGGCTCATGGATGACTCATATGTCTAGGGAGAGTGTGGGGCGTCGTGCAGACAGGGAGTTGATGAGACCAGCTGAAGCTTGTCAGCTCATTTAGGCCTCTATAAGAACTCCCAGCTTCATTAGATGTTAGCTCATGCCTGGAACCAGACCTGTGTGGACTGTCTAGGGAGAGTGAACCCCTGTGCGGTGAGACAAAGCCTGTGTGGCTATTTGCTTGGACATTTAAAACCAGGGACTTAGGGACTAGGACAGCACTAGGCTGATCCCAGTTGTTAGTTAGGAAACCTGTATGTTTAGTCAGAGGTCAAGTTGACCAGGATTTATTTTGTTTATGTTTCTTTTGGCTTTGCTGTGTTTTGTCACTGTAAATAGAAAATAAACCGCACCTTTTTTTGATTTTGAAAACCACAACCTCCGTTTGCTGGGCCTGTTTTTGTGTGGGGAGCCCATCCCGGGGGTCACACACACCCGCTGCCGAGCTAACCCCCTCACAGTTGGTGGAGAATGCGGGCAGTTTTTTTTAAGCCAGCATGGAGGAGATACTGAAGCAGCTGGCTCTAGCAAATGCCAATCAACAGCAGACAAATGCAGGTTTGCAAAAGAGCCTTGCAGCTCATCAACAGAGCCTTGCAGCTCAACAACAGAACTTCGCAGCCCAGCAGCAAGCTCATCAACAGAGCCTTGCAGCCCAGCAGCAAGCTCACCAACAGAGTCTGGAAGCTCAGCAACAAGCCCAGCAGCAATCTGAGGCCCGCTTCATAGACCTGTTACAGAAGCAAGAGCAGAGACTACAACAAATGGAAGCAGTAATGCAGCAACGTCCGCAGACCAGTGAGGAAAGCCGTCCCACTAATACCGCGTCCTTTGGGGTGAGTCGTTTATTGACAAAAATGACTGGAGAGGATGATCCAGAGGTATTTTTGACCACATTTGAAAGGACTGCTGAAAGAGAAAAGTGGCCTGAGGAGCAGTGGGCTGGACTGGTGGCTCCTCTGTTAACTGGTGAATCGCAGAAGGCTTACTATGACCTAGAGCCTGACCAAGCAAAAGACTATGTGATGCTAAAAGCTGAGATATTGGCAAGGCTGGGTGTCACCCAGGCTGTCCGGGCTCAGCGTGTGCATAACTGGACTTTCCAGCTTGGAAAACCCCCCAGGTCTCAAATGTATGATCTCATTCACCTGAGCAGAAAGTGGCTACAGCCAGAGACTTTGTCCGCACCAAAGATTGTGGAACGTGTTGTAATGGATCGGTTTTTGAGAGCTCTTCCTACTGCCATCCAAAAGTGGGTAAGCCATGGAGACCCAGAGACGGCCGATGGTCTTGTGGATCGTGTGGAGAAATACTTGGCTACAGAGAACCTGACGGCCTCTTCCAGAGACACTCGGACTTTCCACCCTAAGACCAGACCATCCCCAGGGGCGGATAAGAGGATTCCAAGGGGTAAGGGTGGAGAGAGTGAGAGGGTGGGAGCTCTACCCCAAGTTTGGCGAGAACAGCCTGGGAAATCAGCGGCTCAAGAGGCGGCAAGAAGGATCGTTTGCTACCGCTGCCGGCAAGCGGGACATATTGCAGCCAATTGCCCGGTTGTGGAGGAACCCATGCAGTGTGACTTTCTGACGGGCAGACGTCAGTCGCTGTGTGCGACAGTCGCATGCACTGCCATTCGAGGAACTGAGAAACATTTATGCAAAATGTGTGTTAATGGTAGAAATGTTGTGGTATTGCTGGATTCAGGTAGCCTTGTGACCCTGATAAAGGCTGAGTTAGTTAAAACAGAGGTCTCTGGGAATAGCAAGGTAGCTGTTATTTGTGTGCATGGGGACACCCGAGAGTATCCAGTGACTACAGTGTGTTTCGAGACCCCCAAAGGTACCCTCTCTCATCCAGTGGGCTTAGTATCTCAGTTACCGTATGACGCCATTGTGGGAAGGGATTTTCCGAAGTTCTGGGAACTGTGGGATGATCCTGAGCCCCCCACTGGTGCCCCTGTGTACCAGGAATGTGATAGCCAGAACTCCCCTGAGAGTGGTGAGGACTCTCCGGAATTTCCCTTATCAGTATTGGCAGGGGAGACTCAAGAAACTGGAGAGGAGCCCACCTCCTCAGACGAAAACCTACCGTCTGTGGAGTGTTCTGATCTTGAGGTTCACAGGGAAAACTTTGCCACAGAACAGTTGAAAGACCCCGCCCTAATAAAGGCACGGGAAAACGTAGTGAAAATAGATGGCGAGTTAGTGAACCCAGATAATACCTGCACTTACCCATACTTCAGCGTAGAGAAGGACCTACTGTATCGGGTGGCAAAAAGGGCAGAAGAAACCGTTGAGCAGCTTGTGGTGCCCAAACCTTACAGGAAGTTGGTGTTGGAGTTGGCCCATGGGCACATTCTTGGAGGTCATCTGGGGACAGAGAAAACCCGAGAGAGGGTATTACAGAGATTCTATTGGCCGGGGGTGATGAAGGACATAGAAAATTATTGTTCCTCCTGCCCTGTGTGTCAGAGGTCGGCCCTGATGCCACATTTCCGTAGCCCACTGGTCCCTCTACCCATCATTGAGGTCCCGTTTGAGAGGATCGCCATGGATTTGGTAGGTCCTATAATCAAGTCCGCTAGGGGGCACCAGTACATATTAGTTATAATGGACTATGCCACCCGTTATCCAGAAGCGATCCCTCTCCGAAATACCTCGGCCAAAACCATAGCCAAAGAGCTATCTCTTGTGTTTAGCCGGGTGGGTATTTGTAAAGAACTGCTTACGGACCAAGGTACACCCTTTATGTCCCGGGTTATGAAAGAGCTGTGTAAATTGTTCAAAGTGACGCAATTACGTACATCTGTGTATCACCCCCAAACCGATGGGCTGGTTGAAAGATTCAACAAAACCCTAAAACAAATGTTGAAGAAAGTGGTGGATAGAGATGGAAAGGATTGGGACTGTCTACTTCCTTATCTGATGTTTGCTATTAGGGAGGTGCCCCAATCCTCTACGGGATTCTCCCCCTTTGAGTTACTGTATGGGAGACACCCAAGAGGGCTGTTGGATATTGCCAAGGAAACTTGGGAAAGTGAGAGTTCTCCCCACAGGAGTGTGATTGAGCATGTCGCCCTGATGCAAGACCGAATTGCACAGGTAATGCCCATCGTGAAGGAACATTTGGCCCAAGCGCAGTTAGCACAGCAGAGAGTGTACAACCGTGGAGCCAAGACCCGTACCTTTTCCCCGGGGGATAGGATACTGGTACTTGTCCCTACGGTTGAAAGTAAATTCCTTGCCAAATGGCAAGGCCCCTACGAGATAATGGAAAAAGTGAGCGAAGTGAATTACAAGGTCAGACAACCAGGAAGGCGAAAGCCCGAACAGATCTATCACGTTAATCTGTTGAAAGCCTGGAGGGATAGAGAGTCCCTAGTCGCAGACACTTGGTCACCAGCTCAAACTGGTTGCGTGATTCCTGAGGTTGGAATAGCAGCCACCTTGTCACAACCCCAACAACAGGAGGTTAAGGAGTTTGTGCTTCGCAACAAGGAGGTATTCTCTGAGCTGCCGGGACAAACATTTGGGGTAGAGCATGACATCATTACCCCGCCCGGTGAAAGGGTGAAGTTAAAACCCTATCGGATCCCAGAGGCCCGACGGGAGGCAATACGGGAGGAAGTACAGAAAATGCTGAACTTAGGGGTGATAGAGGAGTCCCAAAGTGATTGGTCTAGTCCCATTGTGTTGGTGCCTAAACCGGATGGGAGCTGGCGATTTTGTAACGATTTTCGTCAGTTGAACAAAGTTACAAAATTTGACACCTCCCCCATGCCACGTATAGATGAGTTGATCGACCGGCTGGGAACAGCCCGATACATGACGACTCTTGACCTCACAAAAGGGTATTGGCAAATCCCCCTGGCCAAATTGGCCAAAGAGAAAACCGCATTTGTAACCCCAGACGGGGCGTTCCAATATAAAAGAATGCCGTTCGGGTTACAGAATGCGCCGGCCACATTCCAGCGGAAAATGGACCAGATGCTGAGGCCCCATCGGAAGTATGCTGCGGCTTACCTGGATGACGTAATTGTCCATAGCACAGATTGGGCCTCACATCTGCCAAAAGTGCAAGCAGTCCTGGACTCTGTTCGGGAAGCGGGGTTTACGGCTAACCCCAAGAAGTGTACCATTGGGCAGGAGGAGGCCAAATATCTTGGGTACACCATTGGGAGGGGAGTAATAAAACCCCAACTCAACAAAGTCGAGGCCATCCAGAGTTGGCCACGTCCCAACAGCAAGAAGCAGGTACGAGCCTTTCTGGGAATCGCTGGGTATTATCGGCGATTCATTCCCCACTTTGCTTCTAAGGCTGTGCCCCTAACCAACCTAACGAAGGGGAAAGGGTCGGTCATGATTAAATGGACCCCCGAGGCTGAGGCAGCATTCCAATTCTTGAAACAAGCCTTATGTAGCCAGCCAGTGTTGTACTCACCCGACTTCTCTAAAGACTTTGTCGTACAAAGTGATGCGTCAGATGTGGGGTTAGGAGCAGTATTGTCCCAGGTCTGGAACGGGGAAGAGCACCCAGTCATTTACCTCAGCAGGAAGTTGAAGTCCCATGAGGTAAATTACGCCACCGTTGAAAAGGAGTGTTTAGCGGTGAAGTGGGCTCTAGATTCCCTTCGGTACTACCTGCAAGGTAGGCACTTTGACATGGTTACGGATCACGCTCCGTTAAAGTGGATGGCTCAAAACAAGGAAACAAATAGAAGAGTGAATAGGTGGTTCCTGGCCCTCCAGGAATTCAACTTCACAGTAAAGCATCGCCCTGGCGTTCAAATGGGGAATGTGGATGCTTTGTCTCGAGTACATGAATGCCTGATTGCTGGTGTTCCAACCCCGAGGTTAAAACAAGAGGGGGGGGTATGTGTCCAGCCCACTGCTCCTCAGGCCACTTTTCTCTTTCAGCAGTCCTTTCAAATGTGGTCAAAAATACCTCTGGATCATCCTCTCCAGTAGGGATGAGCTTCGTGTTCGAGTCGAACACGAAGATCGAACGATTTGGGCCGTTCGCGCCAAATTCGAGTGACGCGAACGGCCCACAATGCACTACGCCATCGCAGTGTCATCCAGGCGCTGTGATTGGCCAAGCATGCACTGTGACCCCGCATGCTTGGCCAATCACAGCGCCGGCAGCGAGGAGAGCAATGATTGGCCACAGGCAGGATGCCTGTGGCCAATTATTGCTGAGGGTGTTTAGTACACGCCCCACACTATAAAAGGCCGCCAGCACGGCGGCCTAGTGTAGTGTGTTCCGGAGCAGGGATAGAGCAGCATAGGCAGGGACAGTGACTTTTATTTCTTTCTTGCTTAACCTGGATTCCTTTAGTTTAGGGAAAGAGAAGGATAGGTAGGGAGAGTGTCAGTGTGTTTTGTGCTTGTGCTATATTGTGCTTAAAAAAAACATTTTTTCTAGGGACAGAAAACTGTAGGTAGGGAGAGTGTGTCAGTTTCTTTCACTGTCAAAGTCCTTGTTTCCAGGGACCTGGAAGGACAGTGAGTGAATTCTCCTTGTGCTAAATTGTGCTTAAAAAAAAACATTTTTTCTAGGGACAGAAAACTGTAGGTAGGGAGAGTGTGTCAGTTTCTTTCACTGTCAAAGTCCTTGTTTCCAGGGACCTGGAAGGACAGTGAGTGAATTCTCCTTGTGCTAAATTGTGCTTAAAAAAAACATTTTTTCTAGGGACAGAAAACTGTAGGTAGGGAGAGTGTGTCAGTTTCTTTCACTGTCAAAGTCCTTGTTTCCAGGGACCTGGAAGGACAGTGAGTGAATTCTCCTTGTGCTAAATTGTGCTTAAAAAAAACATTTTTTCTAGGGACAGAAAACTGTAGGTAGGGAGAGTGTGTCAGTTTCTTTCACTGTCAAAGTCCTTGTTTCCAGGGACCTGGAAGGACAGTGAGTGAATTCTCCTTGTGCTAAATTGTGCTTAAAAAAAACATTTTTTCTAGGGACAGAAAACTGTAGGTAGGGAGAGTGTGTCAGTTTCTTTCACTGTCAAAGTCCTTGTTTCCAGGGACCTGGAAGGACAGTGAGTGAATTCTCCTTGTGCTAAATTGTGCTTAAAAAAAAACATTTTTTCTAGGGACAGAAAACTGTAGGTAGGGAGAGTGTGTCAGTTTCTTTCACTGTCAAAGTCCTTGTTTCCAGGGACCTGGAAGGACAGTGAGTGAATTCTCCTTGTGCTAAATTGTGCTTAAAAAAAACATTTTTTCTAGGGACAGAAAACTGTAGGTAGGGAGAGTGTGTCAGTTTCTTTCACTGTCAAAGTCCTTGTTTCCAGGGACCTGGAAGGACAGTGAGTGAATTCTCCTTGTGCTAAATTGTGCTTAAAAAAAACATTTTTTCTAGGGACAGAAAACTGTAGGTAGGGAGAGTGTGTCAGTTTCTTTCACTGTCAAAGTCCTTGTTTCCAGGGACCTGGAAGGACAGTGAGTGAATTCTCCTTGTGCTAAATTGTGCTTAAAAAAAACATTTTTTCTAGGGACAGAAAACTGTAGGTAGGGAGAGTGTGTCAGTTTCTTTCACTGTCAAAGTCCTTGTTTCCAGGGACCTGGAAGGACAGTGAGTGAAGTCTCCTTGTGCTAAATTGTGCTTAAAAAAAACATTTTTTCTAGGGACAGAAAACTGTAGGTAGGGAGAGTGTGTCAGTTTCTTTCACTGTCAAAGTCCTTGTTTCCAGGGACCTGGAAGGACAGTGAGTGAATTCTCCTTGTGCTAAATTGTGCTTAAAAAAACATTTTTTCTAGGGACAGAAAACTGTAGGTAGGGAGAGTGTGTCAGTTTCTTTCACTGTCAAAGTCCTTGTTTCCAGGGACCTGGAAGGACAGTGAGTGAATTCTCCTTGTGCTAAATTGTACTTAAAAAAAACATTTTTTCTAGGGACAGAAAACTGTAGGTAGGGAGAGTGTGTCAGTTTCTTTCACTGTCAAAGTCCTTGTTTCCAGGGACCTGGAAGGACAGTGAGTGAATTCTCCTTGTGCTAAATTGTGCTTAAAAAAAACATTTTTTCTAGGGACAGAAAACTGTAGGTAGGGAGAGTGTGTCAGTTTCTTTCACTGTCAAAGTCCTTGTTTCCAGGGACCTGGAAGGACAGTGAGTGAATTCTCCTTGTGCTAAATTGTGCTTTAAAAAAACATTTTTTCTAGGGACAGAAAACTGTAGGTAGGGAGAGTGTGTCAGTTTCTTTCACTGTCAAAGTCCTTGTTTCCAGGGACCTGGAAGGACAGTGAGTGAAGTCTCCTTGTGCTAAATTGTGCTTAAAAAAAACATTTTTTCTAGGGACAGAAAACTGTAGGTAGGGAGAGTGTGTCAGTTTCTTTCACTGTCAAAGTCCTTGTTTCCAGGGACCTGGAAGGACAGTGAGTGAATTCTCCTTGTGCTAAATTGTGCTTAAAAAAAACATTTTTTCTAGGGACAGAAAACTGTAGGTAGGGAGAGTGTGTCAGTTTCTTTCACCGTCAAAGTCCTTGTTTCCAGGGACCTGGAAGGACAGTGAGTGAATTCTCCTTGTGCTAAATTGTGCTTAAAAAAAACATTTTTTCTAGGGACAGAAAACTGTAGGTAGGGAGAGTGTGTCAGTTTCTTTCACTGTCAAAGTCATTGTTTCCAGGGACCTGGAAGGACAGTGAGTGAAGTCTCCTTGTGCTAAATTGTGCTTAAAAAAAACATTTTTTCTAGGGACAGAAAACTGTAGGTAGGGAGAGTGTGTCAGTTTCTTTCACTGTCAAAGTCCTTGTTTCCAGGGACCTGGAAGGACAGTGAGTGAATTCTCCTTGTGCTAAATTGTGCTTAAAAAAAACATTTTTTCTAGGGACAGAAAACTGTAGGTAGGGAGAGTGTGTCAGTTTCTTTCACTGTCAAAGTCCTTGTTTCCAGGGACCTGGAAGGACAGTGAGTGAATTCTCCTTGTGCTAAATTGTGCTTAAAAAAAACATTTTTTCTAGGGACAGAAAACTGTAGGTAGGGAGAGTGTGTCAGTTTCTTTCACTGTCAAAGTCCTTGTTTCCAGGGACCTGGAAGGACAGTGAGTGAATTCTCCTTGTGCTAAATTGTGCTTAAAAAAAACATTTTTTCTAGGGACAGAAAACTGTAGGTAGGGAGAGTGTGTCAGTTTCTTTCACTGTCAAAGTCCTTGTTTCCAGGGACCTGGAAGGACAGTGAGTGAATTCTCCTTGTGCTAAATTGTGCTTAAAAAAAACATTTTTTCTAGGGACAGAAAACTGTAGGTAGGGAGAGTGTGTCAGTTTCTTTCACTGTCAAAGTCCTTGTTTCCAGGGACCTGGAAGGACAGTGAGTGAAGTCTCCTTGTGCTAAATTGTGCTTAAAAAAAACATTTTTTCTAGGGACAGAAAACTGTAGGTAGGGAGAGTGTGTCAGTTTCTTTCACTGTCAAAGTCCTTGTTTCCAGGGACCTGGAAGGACAGTGAGTGAATTCTCCTTGTGCTAAATTGTGCTTAAAAAAAACATTTTTTCTAGGGACAGAAAACTGTAGGTAGGGAGAGTGTGTCAGTTTCTTTCACTGTCAAAGTCCTTGTTTCAAGGGACAGAGAAGGACACCTGAAGGTAGCCCTTATTGCTTTTTTCCCATCTCCCTGCAGGCCATCTATTAGAATGTCTGGAAGGCAAACAAGGAGAGGCAGACAGTCAGGAGGCAATAAAAGAGGGCAAGCAGGCTCTGTGTCTGGGGGCAACAGTGCTGGTCGTGGACGCGGTGCATTGTCATCAGCACATGGCCATGGGACACGCTTGTCCTTCTTTTCGGCAGCTGGACATGTTGAGCCACATCATGCCGAAGACTTGGTAGAGTGGATGACCAAGCCCTCCTCCTCCTCCTCATCCTCTCTCACCCAGGCTCAGGGTACTGGAAAAGCAGCTGCCAAAGCGTCCTCTTCCCTGGTATCAATGTCAGACTCATCATCAGTCACTCCTTCCCTAGACCCACCATGTCCTCCTCCTGAGGAGTCCCCCGAACTGTTTCAGCACAGTGTTGGGTACATGCTCCAGGAGGATGCCCAGCGTTTCGAAGGGTCTGATGATGAAACCCAGCTAGAGGAAGGCAGTAGCGTGAGAGCAGACAGAGGGGATGCTCAAGAAGGACACCAATCTGGCAGTCATGTTCCAGCAGCTGCAGCATACTGCCAGATTGGCTCCAGTGATGAGGAGGGAGGTGATGATGAGGTCACTGACTCCACGTGGGTGCCTAATAGGAGAGAGGAGGAGGAGGAGGATGAGGAGGAGGCACATCTCCAACGAGGCAGGATGCCCTTTGGTGGCCAGCGTAAGGGCAGTACACCGACGGAATCACACCGCAGAGCTCCGCCTGTGCAGGGCGCTGCCTCTGCCCGTCATTCAAAAAGTTCTTTGGTGTGGGCCTTTTTTGAGGCTAGTGCATCAGATCGCACAGCTGCTGTTTGCAACATATGTCTCAAGCGTATATCGCGTGGCCAAAACATCAGCCGCTTGGGTACCACATGCCTGACCAGACATATGTTGACCTGCCATGCAGCTCGTTGGCAAGCCTACCTCAAAGACCCACACCAAAGAACAAAGCGGACCTCTCCTTGCACCGCATCAGCTGGGATCTCCAACCCCACTATAACTTCAGTCCTCTCTGAAACATGCACTGAGAGGAATGAAGGTGTAGAATTAGGTGTGTCACAGCCAAGTACTTGCGGCCACTCTGCTAGCAGTACACCGACGTCCGATTCTAGCAGGCAAATTTCCCTGCCCCAGCTGCTGGACCGTCGAAAGAAGTTCACTCCCAGCCATCCACATGCCCAGCGGTTGAATGCTAGCTTGGCTAAATTGCTAGCGCTTCAACTGCTGCCTTTTCAGTTGGTAGACTCGGCCCCCTTCCATGAGTTTGTGCAATGTGCGGTTCCTCAGTGGCAGGTTCCCAAACGCCACTTTTTCTCACGGAAGGCTATTCCGGCTCTCTACCGGCATGTGGAAGGCAATGTCTTGGCCTCGCTGGACAGGGCGGTCAGCGGTAAGGTGCATATTACCGCTGACTCATGGTCCAGCAGGCATGGACAGGGACGTTACCTTTCTTTCACGGCCCATTGGGTCACTCTTTTGGCAGCTGGGAAGGATGCAGGACAAGGTGCAGTAGTGTTGGAGGTTGTCCCACCGCCACGCCTCCAAAATGCTACTACTGGTTGTGACACACCTCTCTCCTCCACCCCCTCCTCTTCTTCTTCCTCCATGGCCTCTTCCTGTGGTTTGTCCTATGAACCAGCGGTGCTCCGTAGCCGTTCACGGGGCTACGCAAGTACGCAGGCAAAAAGATGCCATGCCGTGCTTGCGCTGGTGTGTTTGGGGGACAGAAGCCACACTGGGGCAGAGGTCCTGTCTGCTCTGCAGGGCCAGGCCAAGAGGTGGTTGACGCCACGCCAGCTTAAGCCAGGAATGGTGGTTTGCGACAATGGCACCAACCTCCTCTCCGCCCTCCGACAGGGACAACTGACCCATGTGCCCTGTGTGGCTCACGTCCTTAACCTGGTGGTGCAGCGGTTCTTGGGCAGGTACCCGGGCTTACAGGATGTCCTGAGGCAGGCCAGGAAAGTCTGTGTGCATTTCCGCAGATCTTATAATGCCAGTGCTCGCCTGGCTGAGCTGCAAAAGGAGTTGAACCTGCCCAAGAACCGCCTTATATGTGACATGCCCACCAGGTGGAACTCAACGTTGGCCATGCTGCAGCGGCTGCACACGCAGCAGAGGGCCATCAATGAGTACCTGTGCGACTACGGCACCAGGACAGGGTCAGGGGAGCTTGTTTTTTTTTCTCCACGCCAGTGGGGCATGATCAGGGATGCATGCACTGTCCTGGCACCATTTGAGGAGGCCACGAGGATGGTGAGCAGTGACAGTGCATGCATCAGTGACACTGTACCTCTTGTCCACCTGTTGGAGCACACGCTGCGTGGAATAATGGACAGGGCACTTGAGGCAGAACAGAGGCAGGAAGAGGAGGACTTCCTTGCCTCTCAAGGCCCCCTTTACCCAGACAGTGTTCCTTCTGTCCCACCCATCGCACAGGAAGAGGAGGAGGAGGAGGAGGAGGAGGAGGAGGAGGATTGTGTCAGCATGGAGGTGGAGGCTGGCACTCAGCATCATCAGCAGCAGTCTTTTAGGGATGATTTACAGTCCCAAGAAACCAGTGGACTTGTACGTGGCTGGGAGGAGGTGGCTGCGGATCATGTCGTCCTTAGTGACCCAGAGGACTCCGGAGCGAATGCCTCAGCAAACCTACGCTGCATGGCCTCCCTGATCCTGCAAAGTCTGCGGAAGGATCCTCGTATTCTTCGGATCAAGGAGAGGGACCATTACTGGCTGGCCACTCTCCTTGATCCACGGTACAAGGGTAAGGTTGCAGACCTTATGTTACCGTCGCAGAGGGAGCAGAGGATGAGACAACTCCGGGAGGCCTTGCAGAAAGGTCTGTGCAACGCGTTCCCAGAGACTGGGAGGTTACAAACTCCTGGTCCTGGACAACGAGTTGCTGAGGCTTCGGCCAGTCAAAGAAGGAGCGGTGGGGAAGGTGGCCGTCTGACCGATGCGTTCAGACAATTCTTTAGTCCGCAGCCCCAAAGTATGATCGGTTCCAGCAACCATCGCCAGCGTCTGATAAACATGGTGCAGGAATATCTAGGGGCAAGGTCAGACTTGGACACCTTCCCCACCGAAAATCCTCTGGCTTACTGGGTCTTGAGGATGGATCACTGGCCAGAGCTTGCACAGTATGCAATTGAGCTACTGGCCTGTCCTGCATCCAGCGTTCTTTCGGAACGCACATTCAGTGCTGCTGGAGGATTTGTCACGGATCACAGGGTGCGCCTGTCCACCGACTCGGTTGATCGACTGACTTTCATCAAGATGAACCAGTCTTGGATCACCACCAGCTACCACACACCTGATGCTGATATAACAGACTAATTGATTTTAACATGTCACATCCCTTCAAGACTGATGCTGATGCTGAGTGCCTGTGCTGTTATGTTGACTGGCTATCCTCCTCCTCCGAGTCCTCAATGATACGATTGATGATGATAGCTTGGAAGATCATTTTTGTTTATGGGTGCCGCCACCAGTGGCTAAGGCCCAATTTTTCAGCCCCTGTTTTACAGGGGCGTGTAATTACAATTTTTTTAGCAATAATTTGCCATAGGGCTCATTGCTGTGCTCCAAGTACAGTATCTGTGAGGGGTTGGAGTGTTGTGGCACCAGTGCCTAAGGCCCAATTTTTCAGCCCCTGTTTAACAGGGGCGTGTCATTACAATTTTTGAAGCAATACTTTGCAACAGGGCTCATTGCTGTGCTCCAAGTACAGTATCTGTGAGGGGTTGTAGTGTTGTGCCACCAGTGCCTAAGGCCCAATTTTTCAGCCCCTGTTCAACAGGGGCATGCAATTACAATTCTTGATCTAATAATTCACAGCAGGGTCCATTGCTGCACCCACCAAGAGTAACTCTGAGGGCTTACAGTCTTGTGGCAACGCCACCACCACCACCACCACGAAAGGCCCAATTTTTCAGCCCCTGTTCAAAAGGGGCATGTAATTACAATTCTTGATCTAATAATTCACAGCAGGGCCCATTGCTGCACCCACCAAGAGTAACTGTCAGGGCTTACAGTGTTGTGGCACCAGCACCACCATCAAAGCCCCAATTTTTACTACCACTGTTCAACAATTATATGTAATTAAAATTCCTGATATAATAGTTGACAGCAGGGCGTTCCAGCACCAACCAAGAGTAACTGAGTGCTTACAGTGTTGTGCCAACACCAACAACTAAGGGGCCTATTTCTGCAGAGTATATACGGCAGGTCCCTACTTTCAAACATCCAACTTACAAACGACTCCTACTTGCAAACGAAAGAAGACAACAGGAAGTGAGAGGAAATCTACCCCTAGAAAGGAAAATTCTCTCCTGTAAGAATAAATATGGGAGAAAGGGGTCTCATCTGTACTGATGCTTTATCAGCAATCCTTGTTTCAAGAAAAACACCACATTTCAAAAACAGTTGTCATTGGGACGGAAAGTGAGGTGAAATGTTCTGAACAGGGGCACAGACAGCAAAACAAATGTTACAGGGGTGATAACCCTTACCTATGTTTCCCAAAAAGTTTAAAAATAGATTTTTGGGCTGGAGCTACACTTCAACAATGTACCTGTTCAAAATTACAAACAGATTCTACATAAGAACAAACCTACAGTCCCTGTCTTGTATGCACCGCCTGTATACGGCTGTTCAGAGTATATAGGGCCTTTTTTATTTTATGTGCGGGGTTCCCCTTAATATCCATACAAGACCCAAAGGGGCTGGTAATGGGCTGGGGTAGGGGGGGGTCATGGGGTAGCTATGCCATTTTTCTTAAAGAATTTCATCCATATTACCGGGACCAGACATTACATTAAAGCCGCAAGCAGTTTTAAATGGCTTTTTTTTCCTTTAGAAGTGTCATTTTGTGCAGGGACAGTTCTAAACACGGGAAACACGTGGCACTTCACAGGCATACTTTAGACACCCCCCAGGTACGATATTTAAAGGAATATTTGACTTTTTTTTTTTCACTTTATGCATCATTAAAATGACTGCTCCCGAAAAACGACCGTTTTTAAAACTTCTTTTTGCATTGATACATGTCCCCTGGTGCAGAACCCGGGTTCCCAAACCCTATTTATGACAATAACATGCATAATAGTTGTTATAATTAGCACTTTAGAATTCGAACGTTCGCATCCATTGTATTTAATAGGGTTCTAATGTTCGTTCGAACTTTCGGTCCGTTTGCGGGTTCTGGTGCGAACCGAACCCGGGGGTGTTCGGCTCATCACTACTCTCCAGTCATTTTTGTCAATAAACGACTCACCCCAAAGGACGCGGTATTAGTGGGACGGCTTTCCTCACTGGTCTGCGGACGTTGCTGCATTACTGCTTCCATTTGTTGTAGTCTCTGCTCTTGCTTCTGTAACAGGTCTATGAAGCGGGCCTCAGATTGCTGCTGGGCTTGTTGCTGAGCTTCCAGACTCTGTTGGTGAGCTTGCTGCTGGGCTGCAAGGCTCTGTTGATGAGCTTGCTGCTGGGCTGCGAAGTTCTGTTGTTGAGCTGCAAGGCTCTGTTGATGAGCTGCAAGGCTCTTTTGCAAACCTGCATTTGTCTGCTGTTGATTGGCATTTGCTAGAGCCAGCTGCTTCAGTATCTCCTCCATGCTGGCTTAAAAAAAACTGCCCGCATTCTCCACCAACTGTGAGGGGGTTAGCTCGGCAGCGGGTGTGTGTGACCCCCGGGATGGGCTCCCCACACAAAAACAGGCCCAGCAAACGGAGGTTGTGGTTTTCAAAATCAAAAAAAGGTGCGGTTTATTTTCTATTTACAGTGACAAAACACAGCAAAGCCAAAAGAAACATAAACAAAATAAATCCTGGTCAACTTGACCTCTGACTAAACATACAGGTTTCCTAACTAACAACTGGGATCAGCCTAGTGCTGTCCTAGTCCCTAAGTCCCTGGTTTTAAATGTCCAAGCAAATAGCCACACAGGCTTTGTCTCACCGCACAGGGGTTCACTCTCCCTAGACAGTCCACACAGGTCTGGTTCCAGGCATGAGCTAACATCTAATGAAGCTGGGAGTTCTTATAGAGGCCTAAATGAGCTGACAAGCTTCAGCTGGTCTCATCAACTCCCTGTCTGCACGACGCCCCACACTCTCCCTAGACATATGAGTCATCCATGAGCCCACTAGCCTTAGCTGGGCTTATACAACTCTCCACCTAGTTGTATAAGTCGGCGTAAAGCCTGAATCTGGGCGAAATATATCTACCCCCCTGGATGCAACCAGGTGACTTTACCTTCCTGCTGTCACAGTAGGGAGAGTGTCAGTTTCTTTCACTGTGCCAGTCCTTGTTTCTAGGGACAAAGAAGGAAAGTGAGGGGATTTCTCCTTGTGCTATAGTGTGCTTTAAAAAAACATTTTTTCTAGGGACAGAACACTGTAGGTAGGGAGAGTGTCAGTTTCTTTCACTGTGCCAGTCCTTGTTTCTAGGGACAAAGAAGGAAAGTGAGGGGATTTCTCCTTGTGCTATAGTGTGCTTTAAAAAAACATTTTTTCTAGGGACAGAACACTGTAGGTAGGGAGAGTGTCAGTTTCTTTCACTGTGTCAGTCCTTGTTTCTAGGGACAAAGAAGGAAAGTGAGGGGATTTCTCCTTGTGCTATAGTGTGCTTTAAAAAAACATTTAACTGGTGAATGGCAGAAGGCTTACTATGACCTAGAGCCTGACCAAGCAAAAGACTATGTGATGCTAAAAGCTGAGATATTGGCAAGGCTGGGTGTCACCCAGGCTGTCCGGGCTCAGCGTGTGCATAACTGGACTTTCCAGCTTGGAAAACCCCCCAGGTCTCAAATGTATGATCTCATTCACCTGAGCAGAAAGTGGCTACAGCCAGAGACTTTGTCCGCACCAAAGATTGTGGAACGTGTTGTAATGGATCGGTTTTTGAGAGCTCTTCCTACTGCCATCCAAAAGTGGGTAAGCCATGGAGACCCAGAGACGGCCGATGGTCTTGTGGATCGTGTGGAGAAATACTTGGCTACAGAGAACCTGACGGCCTCTTCCAGAGACACTCGGACTTTCCACCCTAAGACCAGACCATCCCCAGGGGCGGATAAGAGGATTCCAAGGGGTAAGGGTGGAGAGAGTGAGAGGGTGGGAGCTCTACCCCAAGTTTGGCGAGAACAGCCTGGGAAATCAGCGGCTCAAGAGGCGGCAAGAAGGATCGTTTGCTACCGCTGCCGGCAAGCGGGACATATTGCAGCCAATTGCCCGGTTGTGGAGGAACCCATGCAGTGTGACTTTCTGACGGGCAGACGTCAGTCGCTGTGTGCGACAGTCGCATGCACTGCCATTCGAGGAACTGAGAAACATTTATGCAAAATGTGTGTTAATGGTAGAAATGTTGTGGTATTGCTGGATTCAGGTAGCCTTGTGACCCTGATAAAGGCTGAGTTAGTTAAAACAGAGGTCTCTGGGAATAGCAAGGTAGCTGTTATTTGTGTGCATGGGGACACCCGAGAGTATCCAGTGACTACAGTGTGTTTCGAGACCCCCAAAGGTACCCTCTCTCATCCAGTGGGCTTAGTATCTCAGTTACCGTATGACGCCATTGTGGGAAGGGATTTTCCGAAGTTCTGGGAACTGTGGGATGATCCTGAGCCCCCCACTGGTGCCCCTGTGTACCAGGAATGTGATAGCCAGAACTCCCCTGAGAGTGGTGAGGACTCTCCGGAATTTCCCTTATCAGTATTGGCAGGGGAGACTCAAGAAACTGGAGAGGAGCCCACCTCCTCAGACGAAAACCTACCGTCTGTGGAGTGTTCTGATCTTGAGGTTCACAGGGAAAACTTTGCCACAGAACAGTTGAAAGACCCCGCCCTAATAAAGGCACGGGAAAACGTAGTGAAAATAGATGGCGAGTTAGTGAACCCAGATAATACCTGCACTTACCCATACTTCAGCGTAGAGAAGGACCTACTGTATCGGGTGGCAAAAAGGGCAGAAGAAACCATTGAGCAGCTTGTGGTGCCCAAACCTTACAGGAAGTTGGTGTTGGAGTTGGCCCATGGGCACATTCTTGGAGGTCATCTGGGGACAGAGAAAACCCGAGAGAGGGTATTACAGAGATTCTATTGGCCGGGGGTGATGAAGGACATAGAAAATTATTGTTCCTCCTGCCCTGTGTGTCAGAGGTCGGCCCCGATGCCACATTTCCGTAGCCCACTGGTCCCTCTACCCATCATTGAGGTCCCGTTTGAGAGGATCGCCATGGATTTGGTAGGTCCTATAATCAAGTCCGCTAGGGGGCACCAGTACATATTAGTTATAATGGACTATGCCACCCGTTATCCAGAAGCGATCCCTCTCCGAAATACCTCGGCCAAAACCATAGCCAAAGAGCTATCTCTTGTGTTTAGCCGGGTGGGTATTTGTAAAGAACTGCTTACGGACCAAGGTACACCCTTTATGTCCCGGGTTATGAAAGAGCTGTGTAAATTGTTCAAAGTGACGCAATTACGTACATCTGTGTATCACCCCCAAACCGATGGGCTGGTTGAAAGATTCAACAAAACCCTAAAACAAATGTTGAAGAAAGTGGTGGATAGAGATGGAAAGGATTGGGACTGTCTACTTCCTTATCTGATGTTTGCTATTAGGGAGGTGCCCCAATCCTCTACGGGATTCTCCCCCTTTGAGTTACTGTATGGGAGACACCCAAGAGGGCTGTTGGATATTGCCAAGGAAACTTGGGAAAGTGAGAGTTCTCCCCACAGGAGTGTGATTGAGCATGTCGCCCTGATGCAAGACCGAATTGCACAGGTAATGCCCATCGTGAAGGAACATTTGGCCCAAGCGCAGTTAGCACAGCAGAGAGTGTACAACCGTGGAGCCAAGACCCGTACCTTTTCCCCGGGGGATAGGATACTGGTACTTGTCCCTACGGTTGAAAGTAAATTCCTTGCCAAATGGCAAGGCCCCTACGAGATAATGGAAAAAGTGAGCGAAGTGAATTACAAGGTCAGACAACCAGGAAGGCGAAAGCCCGAACAGATCTATCACGTTAATCTGTTGAAAGCCTGGAGGGATAGAGAGTCCCTAGTCGCAGACACTTGGTCACCAGCTCAAACTGGTTGCGTGATTCCTGAGGTTGGAATAGCAGCCACCTTGTCACAACCCCAACAACAGGAGGTTAAGGAGTTTGTGCTTCGCAACAAGGAGGTATTCTCTGAGCTGCCGGGACAAACATTTGGGGTAGAGCATGACATCATTACCCCGCCCGGTGAAAGGGTGAAGTTAAAACCCTATCGGATCCCAGAGGCCCGACGGGAGGCAATACGGGAGGAAGTACAGAAAATGCTGAACTTAGGGGTGATAGAGGAGTCCCAAAGTGATTGGTCTAGTCCCATCGTGTTGGTGCCTAAACCGGATGGGAGCTGGCGATTTTGTAACGATTTTCGTCAGTTGAACAAAGTTACAAAATTTGACACCTCCCCCATGCCACGTATAGATGAGTTGATCGACCGGCTGGGAACAGCCCGATACATGACGACTCTTGACCTCACAAAAGGGTATTGGCAAATCCCCCTGGCCAAATTGGCCAAAGAGAAAACCGCATTTGTAACCCCAGACGGGGCGTTCCAATATAAAAGAATGCCGTTCGGGTTACAGAATGCGCCGGCCACATTCCAGCGGAAAATGGACCAGATGCTGAGGCCCCATCGGAAGTATGCTGCGGCTTACCTGGATGACGTAATTGTCCATAGCACAGATTGGGCCTCACATCTGCCAAAAGTGCAAGCAGTCCTGGACTCTGTTCGGGAAGCGGGGTTTACGGCTAACCCCAAGAAGTGTACCATTGGGCAGGAGGAGGCCAAATATCTTGGGTACACCATTGGGAGGGGAGTAATAAAACCCCAACTCAACAAAGTCGAGGCCATCCAGAGTTGGCCACGTCCCAACAGCAAGAAGCAGGTACGAGCCTTTCTGGGAATCGCTGGGTATTATCGGCGATTCATTCCCCACTTTGCTTCTAAGGCTGTGCCCCTAACCAACCTAACGAAGGGGAAAGGGTCGGTCATGATTAAATGGACCCCCGAGGCTGAGGCAGCATTCCAATTCTTGAAACAAGCCTTATGTAGCCAGCCAGTGTTGTACTCACCCGACTTCTCTAAAGACTTTGTCGTACAAAGTGATGCGTCAGATGTGGGGTTAGGAGCAGTATTGTCCCAGGTCTGGAACGGGGAAGAGCACCCAGTCATTTACCTCAGCAGGAAGTTGAAGTCCCATGAGGTAAATTACGCCACCGTTGAAAAGGAGTGTTTAGCGGTGAAGTGGGCTCTAGATTCCCTTCGGTACTACCTGCTAGGTAGGCACTTTGACATGGTTACGGATCACGCTCCGTTAAAGTGGATGGCTCAAAACAAGGAAACAAATAGAAGAGTGAATACTGAATAGGTGGTTCCTGGCCCTCCAGGAATTCAACTTCACAGTAAAGCATCGCCCTGGCGTTCAAATGGGGAATGTGGATGCTTTGTCTCGAGTACATGAATGCCTGATTGCTGGTGTTCCAACCCCGAGGTTAAAACAAGAGAGGGGGGGGGTATGTGACAGCAGGAAGGTAAAGTCACCTGGTTGCATCCAGGGGGGTAGATATATTTCGCCCAGATTCAGGCTTTACGCCGACTTATACAACTAGGTGGAGAGTTGTATAAGCCCAGCTAAGGCTAGTGGGCTCATGGATGACTCATATGTCTAGGGAGAGTGTGGGGCGTCGTGCAGACAGGGAGTTGATGAGACCAGCTGAAGCTTGTCAGCTCATTTAGGCCTCTATAAGAACTCCCAGCTTCATTAGATGTTAGCTCATGCCTGGAACCAGACCTGTGTGGACTGTCTAGGGAGAGTGAACCCCTGTGTGGTGAGACAAAGCCTGTGTGGCTATTTGCTTGGACATTTAAAACCAGGGACTTAGGGACTAGGACAGCACTAGGCTGATCCCAGTTGTTAGTTAGGAAACCTGTATGTTTAGTCAGAGGTCAAGTTGACCAGGATTTATTTTGTTTATGTTTCTTTTGGCTTTGCTGTGTTTTGTCACTGTAAATAGAAAATAAACCGCACCTTTTTTTGATTTTGAAAACCACAACCTCCGTTTGCTGGGCCTGTTTTTGTGTGGGGAGCCCATCCCGGGGGTCACACACACCCGCTGCCGAGCTAACCCCCTCACACTACCTACAGTTTTCTGTCCCTAGAAAAAATGTTTTTTTAAAGCACACTATAGCACAAGGAGAAATCCCCTCACTTTCCTTCTTTGTCCCTAGAAACAAGGACTGGCACAGTGAAAGAAACTGACACTCTCCCTACCTACAGTTTTCTGTCCCTAGAAAAAATGTTTTTTTAAAGCACACTATAGCACAAGGAGAAATCCCCTCACTTTCCTTCTTTGTCCCTAGAAACAAGGACTGGCACAGTGAAAGAAACTGACACTCTCCCTACCTACAGTTTTCTGTCCCTAGAAAAAATGTTTTTTTAAAGCACACTATAGCACAAGGAGAAATCCCCTCACTTTCCTTCTTTGTCCCTAGAAACAAGGACTGGCACAGTGAAAGAAACTGACACTCTCCCTACCTACAGTTTTCTGTCCCTAGAAAAAAAGTTTTTTTAAAGCACACTATAGCACAAGGAGAAATCCCCTCACTTTCCTTCTTTGTCCCTAGAAACAAGGACTGGCACAGTGAAAGAAACTGACACTCTCCCTACCTACAGTGTTCTGTCCCTAGAAAAAATGTTTTTTTAAAGCACACTATAGCACAAGGAGAAATCCCCTCACTTTCCTTCTTTGTCCCTAGAAACAAGGACTGGCACAGTGAAAGAAACTGACACTCTCCCTACCTACAGTTTTCTGTCCCTAGAAAAAATGTTTTTTTAAAGCACACTATAGCACAAGGAGAAATCCCCTCACTTTCCTTCTTTGTCCCTAGAAACAAGGACTGGCACAGTGAAAGAAACTGACACTCTCCCTACCTACAGTTTTCTGTCCCTAGAAAAAATGTTTTTTTAAAGCACACTATAGCACAAGGAGAAATCCCCTCACTTTCCTTCTTTGTCCCTAGAAACAAGGACTGGCACAGTGAAAGAAACTGACACTCTCCCTACCTACAGTGTTCTGTCCCTAGAAAAAATGTTTTTTTAAAGCACACTATAGCACAAGGAGAAATCCCCTCACTTTCCTTCTTTGTCCCTAGAAACAAGGACTGGCACAGTGAAAGAAACTGACACTCTCCCTACCTACAGTGTTCTGTCCCTAGAAAAAATGTTTTTTTAAAGCACACTATAGCACAAGGAGAAATCCCCTCACTTTCCTTCTTTGTCCCTAGAAACAAAGACTGGCACAGTGAAAGAAACTGACACTCTCCCTACCTACAGTTTTCTGTCCCTAGAAAAAATGTTTTTTTAAAGCACACTATAGCACAAGGAGAAATCCCCTCACTTTCCTTCTTTGTCCCTAGAAACAAGGACTGGCACAGTGAAAGAAACTGACACTCTCCCTACCTACAGTTTTCTGTCCCTAGAAAAAATGTTTTTTTAAAGCACACTATAGCACAAGGAGAAATCCCCTCACTTTCCTTCTTTGTCCCTAGAAACAAGGACTGGCACAGTGAAAGAAACTGACACTCTCCCTACCTACAGTTTTCTGTCCCTAGAAAAAATGTTTTTATAAAGCACACTATAGCACAAGGAGAAATCCTCTCACTTTCCTTCTTTGTCCCTAGAAACAAGGACTGGCACAGTGAAAGAAACTGACACTCTCCCTACCTACAGTTTTCTGTCCCTAGAAAAAATGTTTTTTTAAAGCACACTATAGCACAAGGAGAAATCCCCTCACTTTCCTTCTTTGTCCCTAGAAACAAGGACTGGCACAGTGAAAGAAACTGACACTCTCCCTACCTACAGTGTTCTGTCCCTAGAAATTTTTTTTTTTAAAGCACACTATAGCACAAGGAGAAATCCCCTCACTTTCCTTCTTTGTCCCTAGAAACAAGGACTGGCACAGTGAAAGAAACTGACACTCTCCCTACCTACAGTGTTCTGTCCCTAGAAAAAATGTTTTTTTAAAGCACACTATAGCACAAGGAGAAATCCCCTCACTTTCCTTCTTTGTCCCTAGAAACAAGGACTGGCACAGTGAAAGAAACTGACACTCTCCCTACCTACAGTTTTCTGTCCCTAGAAAAAATGTTTTTTTAAAGCACACTATAGCACAAGGAGAAATCCCCTCACTTTCCTTCTTTGTCCCTAGAAACAAGGACTGGCACAGTGAAAGAAACTGACACTCTCCCTACCTACAGTTTTCTGTCCCTAGAAAAAATGTTTTTTTAAAGCACACTATAGCACAAGGAGAAATCCCCTCACTTTCCTTCTTTGTCCCTAGAAACAAGGACTGGCACAGTGAAAGAAACTGACACTCTCCCTACCTACAGTTTTCTGTCCCTAGAAAAAATGTTTTTTTAAAGCACACTATAGCACAAGGAGAAATCCCCTCACTTTCCTTCTTTGTCCCTAGAAACAAGGACTGGCACAGTGAAAGAAACTGACACTCTCCCTACCTACAGTTTTCTGTCCCTAGAAAAAATGTTTTTTAAAAGCACACTATAGCACAAGGAGAAATCCCCTCACTTTCCTTCTTTGTCCCTAGAAACAAGGACTGGCACAGTGAAAGAAACTGACACTCTCCCTACCTACAGTGTTCTGTCCCTAGAAAAAATGTTTTTTTAAAGCACACTATAGCACAAGGAGAAATCCCCTCACTTTCCTTCTTTGTCCCTAGAAACAAGGACTGGCACAGTGAAAGAAACTGACACTCTCCCTACCTACAGTTTTCTGTCCCTAGAAAAAATGTTTTTTTAAAGCACACTATAGCACAAGGAGAAATCCCCTCACTTTCCTTCTTTGTCCCTAGAAACAAGGACTGGCACAGTGAAAGAAACTGACACTCTCCCTACCTACAGTTTTCTGTCCCTAGAAAAAATGTTTTTTTAAAGCACACTATAGCACAAGGAGAAATCCCCTCACTTTCCTTCTTTGTCCCTAGAAACAAGGACTGGCACAGTGAAAGAAACTGACACTCTCCCTACCTACAGTTTTCTGTCCCTAGAAAAATAGGATTTTTATAACAGCTTACCTGTAAAATCCTTTTCTTGGAGTACATCACGGGACACAGAGCGACATAGTCATTACTAATGGGTTATATAGATACCGTCAGGTGCTGGCACTGGCAACTTCCAAAACCGGAAGTACCCTCCCCTATATAAGCCCCTCCCATCCGGGAGCACCTCAGTTTTGTAGCAAAGCAATAAGTGTCCCCAAAGAGGGGTGGGAGCTCTGTGTCCCGTGATGTACTCCAAGAAAAGGATTTTACAGGTAAGCTGTTATAAAAATCCTATTTTCTTTTTCGTACATCACGGGACACAGAGCGACATAGTCATTACTAATGGGATGTCCTAAAGCAATGCCAAATGAGGGGGGGGATACACCATATATAAGCTGAGCGCTATCAGACATGAGGATCTTTTGCGGCCTGCAACACACTGCGCCCAAAGGCGACATCCTCCTGACTTCTAACGTCCACCTGGTAGAACCTAGTAAACGTGTGTACTGAAGACCATGTTGCGGCCTTACAGATTTGAGCCAGGGAGGCCTGGTGATGCACTGCCCATGAAGTTCCAACTGCTCTCGTGGAGTGCGCCCTAACTTTGAACGGAGGCGGTCTATTTCTCAAGCCATAGGCTTGTATTATGACCTGTCGAATCCACTTGGCTAAAGTAGATTTTGACGCTGCCTGACCCCTTCTGGGGCCTTCCGGCAGAATAAACAAAGTATCCGTTCTGCGAATCTGAGCAGTGGCTTTTAGATAAGCTTTAACTGCTCTTACTACATCCAAAGAATGCAATAACTTTTCCTCTACCGAAGTAGGTTTGGGGAAAAAAGAAGGAAGAACCACATCTTGGTTCAAATGAAACCTCGATACCACCTTAGGAAGAAAGGCTGGATGAGGACGTAACACTACTCTGTCCTTATGGATAACCAGATATGGCTCCTTACAGGACATAGCTGCTAATTCCGATACTCTTTTAGCCGAACAAATGGCTACTAGAAAAATCAATTTCCTGGTGAGAAGCACCAAGGAAATATGCTGTAATGGTTCAAATGGTTGTTTCTGTAGAACCGACAGAACCAAGTTTAGATCCCATGGACATATGGGAATATTAACCGGAGGACTAATACGCATCACTCCTTGTATAAAGGCTTTGACTAGTGAATGCGAAGCCAAGGGCCTTTGAAAAAATATTGACAAGGCCGAAATCTTGAACTGATCCCAAGGGAACACTAGGGCATCCGAGCCGCAAGCTAGGGGATCCCTTGTCCGAGAGACAAACCTGTCCCCCTTTGCGTTGAATCTGGATGCTAGAAGATCTACATCCGATGTTCCCCACCGCTGACATATTGTCCAGAAAACCTCGGGGTGAAGGGACCCTTCCTCTGGGCCTAATTGCTGGCGACTTAGAAAGTCCGCCTTCCAATTCTCCACTCCTGGAATGAATACCGCAGATATGGCTGGGACATATTTTTTCTGCCCATTTCAGGATGTAATTTACTTCCCTCTGGGCTGCACGACTCCTGGTGCCCCCCTGATGATTGATATATGCCACTGCTGTGGCATTGTCTGATTGAATTCTGACAGGGGACCCTTGGAGTTTGGATGTCCATGCTACTAGGGCATACCGGGCTGCTCGTATCTCTAAGAGATTGATGGGCAGGGCCTTTTCTGCATCCGACCATCTGCCCTGGAGAGACTATTGCTCCAGTACTGCTCCCCAGCCTATAAGGCTGGCATCTGTAGTGACCACCTCCCAAGAAATCGGACTGAAGGATTTCCTTTTTTCCAGATTCTGGGAAACCAACCACCAACGGAGGCTCTTGCGAACGGAAGGGGACAAGGACATTGTAAGTCTAGGCCTGAATTTTTTTTTTTGTTCCAGGCTGACAGTATGGCCCCTTGCAAATTCCTTGAATGGAATTGACCGTAGGGTACTGCTTCGAATGATGCCACCATTTTTCCCAGCAGCCTCATATACAGGCGTATGGACGGCTGTCTTTTTTGTACCCACTAAGTGGATCAAATCTTTCAAAGACAACACCTTTCCTCGAGGCAAGAATATTTTTCTCTGGCCTGAATCCAACCTTAGCCCCAAGTATTCCAGACTTTTGACTGGTTTTTAGGGCTGACTTGTCTCGGTTGATAATCCAACCGTGAGATTCCAGATACTTGATTGTCTTGTGAACGACCACGTCTAGTTTTTTCACTGAGTGGTCTATCAGCAACAAGTCATCCAGATATGCCATTATCATTACACCTTGTGTTCTTAGATTGGCCAATAAAGGGCCAGAATTTTTGTAAACACTCGTGGTGCTGTGGCCAAACCGAAGGGTAAGGCTCTGAACTGAAAATGGCGCCCTTCTACTGCAAAGCGTAGAAATTTTTGGTGGACTGGAAAGATGGGAATGTGCAAATAAGCATCTTTGATGTCGATCGTGGCTAACCAATCCTCCCCTTGTAGGGCAGTGGCCACCGATCGGATCGACTCCATCGGAAAGACCTGATATACAGGAATTTGTATGGCCCTTTTAGAATTAATATGGGCCTCCCGTCCGCGTTTGCTTCGGGACTGTAAAGAGGTTTGAGTAAAACCCGAACCCTCATTCTTCCAGGGGAACCTCCATAATTACTCCTTGGAGCAATAGTTGTTCTAGTGCCAACAGGAGGGACTCTCTCTTCCGGGGATCCCTTGGCACGTTTGACCTCAAAAATGGGAAGGAGGAGAGTCTTTTAACTCCAAACTGTATCCCAAACCTACTGCGGAGAGCACCTATCTGTCTTGATCGTGTCCCGCCAGGTCTCTTGCGAACAACTGGAGTCCTCCCCCCACCCGACTGAGTGGGGGCTTCAATGAATTTAACTTTGGGGGAGGTTTTGTACCTCCCCTGACCCAGGGTTTCTCATTACCCTGCTACTGTCCCTGTTTTTTACCCCCGGGATTTGACCGAGGAGGCCGTCGGAACTGTTACACAGCCGATGCCCCAGGGACTGGAGAAGCAGGCCTCTTAAAGAGGGACCTCTAACTCTGCTTTTAACCGGCAAGAGCGTATTTTTACCGCTGGAAATTTTCTGGATATATTTGTCCAGGTTTTCCCTGAATAAGCGTTCACCATGAAATGGGACGCTAACCAGCCATTCTTTACAGGGAGCTTCAGCAGACCAGTTTTTGAGCCATAGGAGCCTACGCGTATGTACTATAGACAGCATAAGGCGGGAGGCCTGATGGACTGAATCCTCTATGGCGTCAACCGCAAAGCCTAAGGCTCTAGGTAGATCAGCTAGGGCAAAGCCTGCTGATCTGTCAAGTCCCTCAAGACCTGTTTCAACTGATCCTTCACTGCTTAGCAGACCCCAATAGCTGCTACTGCTGGTTGTATCACCAAGCAGATTTTCATAAGGACTCCAATCTTTTATTTATTGGGTTCTTGAACATTTGGACATTATCCACTGGACATGTCAGTGATTTATACATACAAGAGATGGCTGCGTCCACTGTAGGGACCTTCCAATTTTTTTTTTTTTTTGATGAACTTATCCTCCATGGGATAGACCACCGGAAATCTCTTGGGGGAATAAATATTTTCTCAGGACGTTCCCAATCCTGGAAAATGAGCCCTTTCAGTAAAGGGTGAAGTGGAAAAGAACAAACAGTCTGGGGGCTTCTAGCGACCCCAACGAGGATACAGTAGTGGTTGATGGTTCCGCAAGGTGCATTTTTAAATGCTGATCGGACCATGTTAGTCAGAGACTGAACCCATAATCTTTCAGCTTGAGATGCTGAGAAAAGGTTCCCCCACTGTTGATTCCTCTATAACAGAATCAACCTCATCCTGATCCCCTTCAGGCAGGTCGATCCCTGTATGGGACTGTTGCTCTGCTAACAGGCACTCTGAAGGAGGAGACGGAGATCGGGCGTGCTTTCCCTGACAGGGAGGCAGCGATAAATGTTGACAATCTCTCTCTAATCCTCCCAGAGCTGAGGAAAAAAACCTCCTCTGTTACATACACAGGAGCAGGTGACTGAGGACAGCCGCAGTACCAAAATTGTGGTTTTTTTAAAACTGCTGGGACGCCCGCACATGCGCAGAAGCGCTGCGGCGCGCACAGAGCGTCATCCCCCAGGCTCCGCCCCCTTTCCCGGCTCACCTCTATATATAGAGGCGCGTGCACGCGCACGCGCGCGGGCACGTGCGCCTTCGGCGCTAATTTCAAATATGGTAACAAGGGACAGGAGCCAGGGCCCCTCTTTGCCGCAGGCCGGGGGATGGACAAACACTGCAACATGGCAGAGGAAGCAGTTTCCTATAAGAGAACTCACCATCTGCCTGGACTTTGCTCTGCTGAGAAGAAGCTAGTCCACATGACAAGAAAACATTCCACAGCGGCATCTAGTGGACAAACACAGGTACCGCAGTCTAATATATTAAATATATATAAAAACATTTTTTTTTTTTTTTTTTCTTGACCACCATTAAAAATTATTACATTTTTTTAGTAGTTACAGGCATGCACAGAATTTTGCGGGAATACCATTAGGTAACAGACAGAAAGACAAATTAGGCTTGGGGGTCCCCCAATAGAACCAAGTTCCTGGGGGCCCCCACTTACCTGTTCCCCGCCGCAGGACTTTGTTTGGTCCACAAAAGCCCAAACTTCACCTATCACGGCAGGCATTGTAATCAAACCTTCAGGGACCGGGTTCCCAAGGATTCCACTCCCCTGGACCTGTATAGCACCCTGCACAGAAAACATCTTGGTCGTGGGTATGACCAGAGCTCTGGATCCCAGGGTCCAGCTCTCCTAAGAGAAGCATTACAGGCAAAACCTTGCTCTTCTCTGCAAGGCCCGGGTACCGACCGTTTAGCTATGAAGCTTTTTTGGTCGGATCCGGAATAGCTTACTGAGGCCCAAAAGAACCTGTACGCAAGCTCAGTGAAAAACACATGTTTCTTCTTGGCCAACACCTTAGACACTGGCAAAAAACTGAGGTGCTCCCGGATGGGAGGGGCTTATATAGGGGAGGGTACTTCCGGTTTTGGAAGTTGCCAGTGCCAGCACCTGACGGTATCTATATAACCCATTAGTAATGACTATGTCGCTCTGTGTCCCGTGATGTACGAAAAAGAAAAATGTTTTTTTAAAGCACACTATAGCACAAGGAGAAATCCCCTCACTTTCCTTCTTTGTCCCTAGAAACAAGGACTGGCACAGTGAAAGAAACTGACACTCTCCCTACCTACAGTTTTCTGTCCCTAGAAAAAATGTTTTTTTAAAGCACACTATAGCACAAGGAGAAATCCCCTCACTTTCCTTCTTTGTCCCTAGAAACAAGGACTGGCACAGTGAAAGAAACTGACACTCTCCCTACCTACAGTTTTCTGTCCCTAGAAAAAATGTTTTTTTAAAGCACACTATAGCACAAGGAGAAATCCCCTCACTTTCCTTCTTTGTCCCTAGAAACAAGGACTGGCACAGTGAAAGAAACTGACACTCTCCCTACCTACAGTTTTCTGTCCCTAGAAAAAATGTTTTTTTAAAGCACACTATAGCACAAGGAGAAATCCCCTCACTTTCCTTCTTTGTCCCTAGAAACAAGGACTGGCACAGTGAAAGAAACTGACACTCTCCCTACCTACAGTTTTCTGTCCCTAGAAAAAATGTTTTTTTAAAGCACACTATAGCACAAGGAGAAATCCCCTCACTTTCCTTCTTTGTCCCTAGAAACAAGGACTGGCACAGTGAAAGAAACTGACACTCTCCCTACCTACAGTTTTCTGTCCCTAGAAAAAATGTTTTTTTTAAAGCACACTATAGCACAAGGAGAAATCCCCTCACTTTCCTTCTTTGTCCCTAGAAACAAGGACTGGCACAGTGAAAGAAACTGACACTCTCCCTACCTACAGTTTTCTGTCCCTAGAAAAAATGTTTTTTTAAAGCACACTATAGCACAAGGAGAAATCCCCTCACTTTCCTTCTTTGTCCCTAGAAACAAGGACTGGCACAGTGAAAGAAACTGACACTCTCCCTACCTACAGTTTTCTGTCCCTAGAAAAAATGTTTTTTTAAAGCACACTATAGCACAAGGAGAATTCCCCTCACTTTCCTTCTTTGTCCCTAGAAACAAGGACTGGCACAGTGAAAGAAACTGACACTCTCCCTACCTACAGTTTTCTGTCCCTAGAAAAAATGTTTTTTTAAAGCACACTATAGCACAAGGAGAAATCCCCTCACTTTCCTTCTTTGTCCCTAGAAACAAGGACTGGCACAGTGAAAGAAACTGACACTCTCCCTACCTACAGTTTTCTGTCCCTAGAAAAAATGTTTTTTTAAAGCACACTATAGCACAAGGAGAAATCCCCTCACTTTCCTTCTTTGTCCCTAGAAACAAGGACTGGCACAGTGAAAGAAACTGACACTCTCCCTACCTACAGTTTTCTGTCCCTAGAAAAAATGTTTTTTTAAAGCACACTATAGCACAAGGAGAAATCCCCTCACTTTCCTTCTTTGTCCCTAGAAACAAGGACTGGCACAGTGAAAGAAACTGACACTCTCCCTACCTACAGTTTTCTGTCCCTAGAAAAAATGTTTTTTTAAAGCACACTATAGCACAAGGAGAAATCCCCTCACTTTCCTTCTTTGTCCCTAGAAACAAGGACTGGCACAGTGAAAGAAACTGACACTCTCCCTACCTACAGTTTTCTGTCCCTAGAAAAAATGTTTTTTTAAAGCACACTATAGCACAAGGAGAAATCCCCTCACTTTCCTTCTTTGTCCCTAGAAACAAGGACTGGCACAGTGAAAGAAACTGACACTCTCCCTACCTACAGTGTTCTGTCCCTAGAAAAAATGTTTTTTTAAAGCACACTATAGCACAAGGAGAAATCCCCTCACTTTCCTTCTTTGTCCCTAGAAACAAGGACTGGCACAGTGAAAGAAACTGACACTCTCCCTACCTACAGTTTTCTGTCCCTAGAAAAAATGTTTTTTTAAAGCACACTATAGCACAAGGAGAAATCCCCTCACTTTCCTTCTTTGTCCCTAGAAACAAGGACTGGCACAGTGAAAGAAACTGACACTCTCCCTACCTACAGTTTTCTGTCCCTAGAAAAAATGTTTTTTTAAAGCACACTATAGCACAAGGAGAAATCCCCTCACTTTCCTTCTTTGTCCCTAGAAACAAGGACTGGCACAGTGAAAGAAACTGACACTCTCCCTACCTACAGTTTTCTGTCCCTAGAAAAAATGTTTTTTTAAAGCACACTATAGCACAAGGAGAAATCCCCTCACTTTCCTTCTTTGTCCCTAGAAACAAGGACTGGCACAGTGAAAGAAACTGACACTCTCCCTACCTACAGTTTTCTGTCCCTAGAAAAAATGTTTTTTTAAAGCACACTATAGCACAAGGAGAAATCCCCTCACTTTCCTTCTTTGTCCCTAGAAACAAGGACTGGCACAGTGAAAGAAACTGACACTCTCCCTACCTACAGTTTTCTGTCCCTAGAAAAAATGTTTTTTTAAAGCACACTATAGCACAAGGAGAAATCCCCTCACTTTCCTTCTTTGTCCCTAGAAACAAGGACTGGCACAGTGAAAGAAACTGACACTCTCCCTACCTACAGTTTTCTGTCCCTAGAAAAAATGTTTTTTTAAAGCACACTATAGCACAAGGAGAATTCCCCTCACTTTCCTTCTTTGTCCCTAGAAACAAGGATTCGCACAGTAAAACACACTGACACTCTCCCTACCTATCCTTCTCTTTCCCTAAACTAAAGGAATCCAGGTTAAGCAAGAAAGAAATAAATGTCACTGTCCCTGCCTATGCTTGTCTTTCCCTGCTCCGGAACACACTACACTAGGCCGCCGTGCTGGCGGCCTTTTATAGTGTGGGGCGTGTACTAAACACCCTCAGCAATAATTGGCCACAGGCATCCTGCCTGTGGCCAATCATTGCTCTCCTCGCTGCCGGCGCTGTGATTGGCCAAGCATGCGGGGTCACAGTGCATGCTTGGCCAATCACAGCGCCTGGATGACACTGCGATGGCGTAGTGCATTGTGGGCCGTTCGCGTCACTCGAATTTGGCGCGAACGGCCCAAATCGTTCGATCTTCGTCGAACGATCGAACAGCCGATGTTCGAGTCGAACGGATGTTCGAGTCGAACGTATGTTCGACTCGAACACGAAGCTCATCCCTACTCATCACATCAGGGCACAGCACATCAGGGTACAGCACATCAGGGTACAGGGCCCAGCACATCAGGGCACAACACGTACAGGGCACAGCACATCATGGCCCATCACAGCACATCAGGGCACACCACATTGAGGCACAGCACATCGGGCACGGGGCACATCAGGGCACGGGGCACATCAGATCACATCAGGGCACATAGCACATCGGGGCACATAGCACATCAGGACAGGGGGCACATAGCACATCAGGGAACATAGCACCACAGGGCACATAGCACATCAGGGCACATAGCACATCAGGGCACGGGGTACATCAGATCACATCAGGGCACATAGCACATCAGGGCACATCAGGGCACAGGGCACATAGCACATCAGGGCACGGGGCACATAGCACATCAGGGCACATAGCACATCAGGGCACGGGGCACATAGCACATCAGGGCACATAGCACATCGGGGCACATAGCACATCAGGACAGGGGGCACATAGCACATCAGGGAACATAGCACCACAGGGCACTTAGCACATCAGGACATGGGGCACATAGCACATCAGGGCACATAGCACATCAGGACATGGGGCACATAGCACATCAGGGCACATAGCACATCAGGACATGGGGCACATAGCACATCAGGGCACATAGCACATCAGGACAGGGGGCACATAGCACATCAGGGAACATAGCACCACAGGGCACATAGCACATCAGGGCACATAGCACATCAGGGCACATAGCACATCAGGACAGGTGGCACATAGCACATCAGGGAACATAGCACCACAGGGCACATAGCACATCAGGGCACATAGCACATCAGGGCGCACAGCACATCAGGGCACATAGCACATTAGGGCACATAGCACATCAGGGCACATGGCACATCAGGGCACATAGCACATCAGGGCACATAGCACATCAGGGCGCACAGCACATCAGGGCACATAGCACATTAGGGCACATAGCACATCAGGGCACATGGCACATCAGGGCACATAGCACATCAGGGCACATAGCACATCAGGGCACATAGCACATCAGGGCATGGGGCACATAGCACATCAGGGTGCACAGCACATCAGGGCGCACAGCACATCAGGGCACATAGAACATCAGGGCACATTGCACATCTGGGAACATCAGGGCATGGGGCACAGGGCACATAGCACATGAGGGCACATCAGGACATGGGGCACATAGCACATCAGGGCATGGGGCATTTAGCATATCAGGGCACATAGCACATCAGGGCACATAGTACATCAGGGCATGGGGCACATAGCACATCAGGGCATGGGGCACATAGCACATCAGGGCGCACAGCACATCAGGGCGCACAGCACATCAGGGCACATAGCACATCAGGGCACATAGCACATAGCACATCAGGGCACATAGCACATCAGGGCATGGGGCACATAGCACATCAGGGCATGGGGCACACAGCACTTCAGGGCACATAGCACATCAGGGCATGGGGCACATAGCACATCAGGGCACATAGCACATCAGGGCATGGGGCACATAGCACATCAGGGCACATAGCACATCAGGGCATGGGGCACATAGCACATCAGGGCACATAGCACATCAGGGCATGGGAAACATAGCACATCAGGGCACATAGCACATCAGGGCACGGGGCACATAGCACATCAGGGCACATAGCACATCAGGGCACATAGCACATCAGGACAGGGGGCACATAGCACATCAGGGAACATAGCACCACAGGGCACATAGCACCACAGAGCACATAGCACATCAGGGCACGGGGCACATAGCACATCAGGGCACATAGCACATCAGGGCACATTGCACATCAGGACAGGGGGCACATAGCACATCAGGGCGCACAGCACATCAGGGTACATAGCACATTAGGGCACATGGCACATCAGGGCATGGGGCACATAGCACATCAGGGCACATAGCACATCAGGGCACGGGGCACATAGCACATCAGGGCACATAGCACATCAGGGCACGGGGCACATAGCACATCAGGGCACATAGCACATCAGGGCATGGGGCACATAGCACATCAGGGCACATAGCACATCAGGGCACATAGCACATCAGGACAGGGGACACATAGCACATCAGGGAACATAGCACCACAGGGAACATAGCACATCAGGGCACATAGCACATCAGGGCACATAGCACATCAGGACAGGGGACACATAGCACATCAGGGCAGGGGACACATAGCACATCAGGGCGCACAGCATAACAGGGTACATAGCACATTAGGGCACATGGCACATCAGGGCATGGGGCACATAGCACATCAGGTCACATAGCACATCAGGACATGGGGCACATAGCACATCAGGGCACATTGCACATCTGGGAACATCAGGGCATGGGGCACAGGGCATCCATCCATCCATCCATGTCTCCATCCATTCATCCATCCATCCATGTCTCCATCCATTCATCCATGTCTACATTCATCCATGTCTCCACCCATGTCTCCACCCATGTCTCCATCCATCCATCCATCCATCCATGTCTCCATCCATCCATGTCTCCATCCATGTCTCCATCCATCTATCCATGTCTCCATCCATCCATCCATGTCTCCATCCATCCATCCATGTCTCCTTCCATCCATCCATCCATGTCTCCATCCATCCATCCATCCATGTCTCCATCCATCCATCCATGTCTCCATCCATCCATGTCTCCATCCATCCATCCATGTCTCCATTCATCCATCCATGTCTCCATCCATCCATCCATGTCTCCATTCATCCATCCATGTCTCCATCCATCCATCCATATCTCCTTCCATCCATCCATGTCTCCATCCATCCATCCATGTCTCCATCCATCCATCCATCCATGTCTCCATCCATCCATCCATGTCTCCATCCATCCATGTCTCCATCCATCCATCCATGTCTCCATCCATCCATCCATGTCTCCATTCATCCATCCATGTCTCCATCCATCCATCCATCCATCAATGTCTCCATCCATCCATGTCTCCATCCATCCATGTCTCCATCCATCCATCCATGTCTCCATTCATCCATCCATGTCTCCATTCATCCATCCATGTCTCCATCCATCCATCCATCCATCAATGTCTCCATCCATCCATGTCTCCATCCATCCATGTCTACATTCATCCATGACTCCATCCATCCATCTATGTCTCCATCCATCCATCCATGACTCCATACATCTCTATGCTCTATTTTGCTGAGAAATCACTTTGGAAAACACCCCCCTCACATCTCTAGCCGTGTCCATCAAGGGCAGATGATTTTATGTAGCATTTACATCCTGGAATCCATCTGCCCTTAGCTCAGGCATGTAGCCAGGAGGGTGTGTGTATGACATCATTTTGGCCTAGGCCAGAAACCAGGAAGCGACTGAAGAGATGTAAAAATAAAAGTATAAAACCAGTAAATCTAATCTCCCTTCCTATCAATGATGGGGGGAAGAGGAGTTCCTGGTGACTGGGGGGGGGAAGTTCCACTTTAAACTAAATCTGGGGGGGCCCCGCATTTTTTTATCTGGAAAGTATTCTCTTCCTTCTCATTTCTTTGCTGCGTAGTGATGATGGAATGATCGGCAGTCATACGTGACTTGGACATGTCAGGGAATGAGAGGTGCCGACGTTTAATAAACAGATCCGGGCGAATAAAGCATTGAAAATCCTCCGATAAGCTCTTTACAGGTGTAGACCGAGGCCCTGCATTGGTCTCATTCTGATCCATTGTTAGTTTATAGATCTACAAATACACCTGGCTCATTATTACCCGTGTTTACCCATAGACGCCGGAGTAAATATTACACATGAATATACTAAAGGGCCACTCCGCCCAACGCTGAGATTCTAATTCTGGGCGGAGCCTGGTGGTCAGAAGCTCCCGATTTATGTCTTGGATATCCAAAAATAAAGATCTCCTTCCCATAATTCCTGACTGATAAAATATAAAGAAGCTGCATACTCAACAAGGCTAAGTTCACACCTATGGGTGTCGTGATCCATGCGTTTTTACAGCACGTTGTGCCAAATCGATGCAGCCTGAGGGCGCAGGATTTACAAGTCGGGCTTGCTGGGATCAGTAGTCCATCATCAAATATCCTTTTCAAGTAATGTTTATGGCCACCAAGAAGGGGTACTGCAGGCCCCGGCCTACTAAGGCATAGTTACCAACATTGCAAAAAAATTCATAGGGACACTTTTTTTATCTGTAGGCAGAGTCTACAGACAAAAGTGGTTTCCCCCAGCGGTGTCCTTCTTACATCAGGTGTCCCCAGTGGAGCCGCTCCTTACATCAGGTGTCCCCCATTTGAGCCCCTCCTTACATCAGGTGTCCCCCAGCGGTGTCCTTCTTACATCAGGTGTCCCCAGTGAAGCCGCTCCTTACATCAGGTGTCCCCCAGTGGTGTCCCCCTTACATTAGGTGTCCCCCATTGGAGCCCCTCCTTACATCAGGTGTCCCCAGTGGAGCCTCTCCTTACATCAGGTGTCCCCCAGCGGTGTCCTTCTTACATCAGGTTTGTCCAGTGGAGCCGCTCCTTACATCAGGTGTCCCCCAGCGGTGTCCCCCTTACATCAGGTGTCCCCCATTGGAGCCCCTCCTTACATCAGGTGTCCCCCAGCAGTGTCCCCCTTACATCAGGTGTCCCCCTTACATCAGGTGTCCCCCAGGGGTGTCCCCCTTACATCAGGTGCCCCCCTTACATCAGGTGTGCCCCATTGGAGCCTCTCCTTACATCAGGTGTCCCCCAGCGGTGTCCTTCTTACATCAGGTGTGTCCAGTGGAGCCGCTCCTTACATCAGGTGTCCCCCAGCGGTGTCCCCCTTACATCAGGTGTCCCCCATTGCAGCCCCCCTTTACATCAGGTGTCCCCCAGCGGTGTCCTTCTTACATCAGGTGTCCCCAGTGGAGCCGCTTCTTACATCAGGTGTCCCCCAGCGGTGTCCTTCTTACATCAGGTGTCCCCAGTGGAGCCGCTCCTTACATCAGGTGTCCCCCATTTGAGGCCCTCCTTACATCAGGTGTCCCCCAGCGGTGTCCTTCTTACATCAGGTGTCCCCAGTGGAGCCGCTCCTTACATCAGGTGTCCCCCAGTGGTGTCCCCCTTACATTAGGTGTCCCCCATTGGAGCCCCTCCTTACATCAGGTGTCCCCAGTGAAGCCGCTCCTTACATCAGGTGTCCCCCAGTGGTGTCCCCCTTACATTAGGTGTCCCCCATTGGAGCCTCTCCTTACATCAGGTGTCCCCCAGCGGTGTCCTTCTTACATCAGGTTTGTCCAGTGGAGCCCCTCCTTACATCAGGTGTCCCCCAGCAGTGTCCCCCTTACATCAGGTGTCCCCCTTACATCAGGTGTCCCCCAGGGGTGTCCCCCTTACATCAGGTGTCCCCCTTACATCAGGTGTGCCCCATTGGAGCCTCTCCTTACATCAGGTGTCCCCCAGCGGTGTCCTTCTTACATCAGGTGTGTCCAGTGGAGCCGCTCCTTACATCAGGTGTCCCCCAGCGGTGTCCCCCTTACATCAGGTGTCCCCCATTGCAGCCCCCCTTTACATCAGGTGTCCCCCAGCAGTGTCCTTCTTACATCAGGTGTCCCCAGTGGAGCCGCTTCTTACATCAGGTGTCCCCCAGCGGTGTCCTTCTTACATCAGGTGTTCCCAGTGGAGCCGCTCCTTACATCAGGTGTCCCCCATTTGAGCCGCTCCTTACATCAGGTGTCCCCCAGTGGTGTCCCCCTTACATTAGGTGTCCCCCATTGGAGCCCCTCCTTACATCAGATGTCCCCAGTGGAGCCTCTCCTTACATCAGGTGTCCCCCAGCGGTGTCCTTCTTACATCAGGTTTGTCCAGTGGAGCCGCTCCTTACATCAGGATTCCCCCAGCGGTGTCCCCCTTACATCAGGTGTCCCCCATTGCAGCCCCTCTTTACATCAGGTGTCCCCCAGCGGTGTCCTTCTTACATCAGGTGTCCCCAGTGGAGCCGCTTCTTACATCAGGTGTCCCCCAGCGGTGTCCTTCTTACATCAGGTGTCCCCAGTGAAGCCGCTCCTTACATCAGGTTTGTCCAGTGGAGCCGCTCCTTACATCAGGTGTCCCCCAGCGATGTCCCCCTTACATCAGGTGTCCCCCATTGCAGCCCCCCTTTACATCAGGTGTCCCCCAGCGGTGTCCTTCTTACATCAGGTGTCCCCAGTGGAGCCGCTTCTTACATCAGGTGTCCCCCAGCGGTGTCCTTCTTACATCAGGTGTCCCCAGTGGAGCCGCTCCTTACATCAGGTGTCCCCCATTTGAGCCCCTCCTTACATCAGGTGTCCCCCAGCGGTGTCCTTCTTACATCAGGTGTCCCCAGTGGAGCCGCTCCTTACATCAGGTGTCCCCCAGTGGTGTCCCCCTTACATTAGGTGTCCCCCATTGGAGCCCCTCCTTACATCAGGTATCCCCAGTGGAGCCTCTCCTTACATCAGGTGTCCCCCAGCGGTGTCCTTCTTACATCAGGTGTCCCCAGTGGAGCCGCTCCTTACATCAGGTGTCCCCCATTTGAGCCCCTCCTTACATCAGGTGTCCCCCAGCGGTGTCCTTCTTACATCAGGTGTCCCCAGTGAAGCCGCTCCTTACATCAGGTGTCCCCCAGTGGTGTCCCCCTTACATTAGGTGTCCCCCATTGGAGCCCCTCCTTACATCAGGTGTCCCCAGTGGAGCCTCTCCTTACATCAGGTGTCCCCCAGCGGTGTCCTTCTTACATCAGGTTTGTCCAGTGGAGCCGCTCCTTACATCAGGTGTCCCCCAGCGGTGTCCCCCTTACATCAGGTGTCCCCCATTGGAGCCCCTCCTTACATCAGGTGTCCCCCAGCAGTGTCCCCCTTACATCAGGTGTCCCCCTTACATCAGGTGTCCCCCAGGGGTGTCCCCCTTACATCAGGTGCCCCCCTTACATCAGGTGTGCCCCATTGGAGCCTCTCCTTACATCAGGTGTCCCCCAGCAGTGTCCCCCTTACATCAGGTGTCCCCCTTACATCAGGTGTCCCCCAGGGGTGTCCCCCTTACATCAGGTGTCCCCCTTACATCAGGTGTGCCCCATTGGAGCCTCTCCTTACATCAGGTGTCCCCCAGCGGTGTCCTTCTTACATCAGGTGTGTCCAGTGGAGCCGCTCCTTACATCAGGTGTCCCCCAGCGGTGTCCCCCTTACATCAGGTGTCCCCCATTGCAGCCCCCCTTTACATCAGGTGTCCCCCAGCAGTGTCCTTCTTACATCAGGTGTCCCCAGTGGAGCCGCTTCCTACATCAGGTGTCCCCCAGCGGTGTCCTTCTTACATCAGGTGTTCCCAGTGGAGCCGCTCCTTACATCAGGTGTCCCCCATTTGAGCCGCTCCTTACATCAGGTGTCCCCCAGTGGTGTCCCCCTTACATTAGGTGTCCCCCATTGGAGCCCCTCCTTACATCAGATGTCCCCAGTGGAGCCTCTCCTTACATCAGGTGTCCCCCAGCGGTGTCCTTCTTACATCAGGTTTGTCCAGTGGAGCCACTCCTTACATCAGGTGTCCCCCAGCGGTGTCCCCCTTACATCAGGTGTCCCCCATTGCAGCCCCTCTTTACATCAGGTGTCCCCCAGCGGTGTCCTTCTTACATCAGGTGTCCCCAGTGGAGCCTCTCCTTACATCAGGTGTCCCCCAGCGGTGTCCTTCTTACATCAGGTTTGTCCAGTGGAGCCCCTCATTACATCAGGTGTCCCCCAGCAGTGTCCCCCTTACATCAGGTGTCCCCCTTACATCAGGTGTCCCCCAGGGGTGTCCCCCTTACATCAGGTGTCCCCCTTACTTCAGGTGTGCCCCATTGGAGCCTCTCCTTACATCAGGTGTCCCCCAGCGGTGTCCTTCTTACATCAGGTTTGTCCAGTGGAGCCGCTCCTTACATCAGGTGTCCCCCAGCGGTGTCCCCCTTACATCAGGTGTCCCCCATTGCAGCCCCCCTTTACATCAGGTGTCCCCCAGCGGTGTCCTTCTTACATCAGGTGTCCCCAGTGGAGCCGCTTCTTACATCAGGTGTCCCCCAGCGGTGTCCTTCTTACATCAGGTGTCCCCAGTGGAGCCGCTCCTTACATCAGGTGTCCCCCATTTGAGCCCCTCCTTACATCAGGTGTCCCCCAGCGGTGTCCTTCTTACATCAGGTGTCCCCAGTGGAGCCGCTCCTTACATCAGGTGTCCCCCAGTGGTGTCCCCCTTACATTAGGTGTCCCCCATTGGAGCCCCTCCTTACATCAGGTATCCCCAGTGGAGCCTCTCCTTACATCAGGTGTCCCCCAGCGGTGTCCTTCTTACATCAGGTTTGTCCAGTGGAGCCGCTCCTTACATCAGGTGTCCCCCAGCGGTGTCCCCCTTACATCAGGTGTCCCCCATTGCAGCCCCTCTTTACATCAGGTGTCCCCCAGCGGTGTAATTCTTACATCAGGTGTCCCCAGTGGAGCCGCTCCTTACATCAGGTGTCCCCCAGCGGTGTCCTTCTTACATCAGGTGTCCCCAGTGGAGCTGCTCCTTACATCAGGTGTCCCCCATTGGAGCCCCTCCTTACATCAGGTGTCCCCCATTGGAGCCCCTCCTTCCATCAGGTTCCCCCATTGCAGCCCCTCCTTCCATCAGGTGTCCCCCATTGGAGCCCCTCCTTACATCCTTACATCAGGTGTCCCCCATTAGAGCCCCTCCTTACATCAGGTGTCCCCCATTGGAGCCCCTCCTTACATCAGGTGTCCCCCATTGGAGCCCCTCCTTTACATCAGGTGTCCCAGCAGCGGAGTCTCCGCCGCCATTACAGTAGACCAACTCTCGTGTAACAGGTCACTTGCCGAGGAAAACAAACAAGAGGCGGAGCCGGCCGGGTTGTTTCTCAATAGAAATTGAGCTGCCGCCAAACCCCCGGCCCCGCTGCCTTTCCCACAACAGGTCACAGACCGGCAGCAGGCCACGGGGCAGGGGGTTGGCGGCAGCTCAATTTCTATTGGCAGCCACCTGGCCGGCTCCGCCTCTTGTTTGTTCCCCTCGACGAGTGACCAGGCTCCACGAGAGCTGGTCTTCTGTAAAATGGCTGCCGGTGGAGACAACGCACTGCCGGCTGTAGACCTCTAGCAGCGGCAGCAGCGGAAAAATGGGAAAACACGGATTTCCTGGGACATTTCCCGGGGGAAACGCTAAAAGTGGGACAAAGGTCTAAATCTCAGGAATGTCCCGGGAAATTCGGGACAGTTGGCAACTATGCTAAGGATCATCAGTCGAAACCACTACTAGGACTTATTCAGAGTGAGGCCTGGTCAGCTCAGGATGGCGGGACTGGGGTACTAATGCTGTGACAGGAAAGTGATGTGCAGGAGGAGACGTGCCCTGGAGGTAAAAGTCTGCAGGGAGAGTGCAGAGGTGGGAAATGTTCTGAAGTGAAGCTGTCAAGATTAGAGTCCGCCATTTTCTGTCCTAACCGAGGAAGTGTAAAGTGATGAGTGAACCGCTATAACATTTTCAAAGTAAAGCATGAACTGCTCTAGCATCCCAAATACGAATTCATCCTATGGGCATCCCATATCCCTTCCCCCAACCAAGTTCAATCCCCCCAAATAAAATAACAAAACAAAGCAAAAGACTTTTAATTGTCTACAAAGTGTGACGTATGGAGGTCTGGCAGGAGGGAGAATATGCGTGGATGTAGTAACTAGTAGATACCCCACCGCTACATATAGATCCTGGCCCCACCTCTGTGGCGCCTGGGTGAACTGCACCCCGTGCACCCCGTCTGGGATCAGCCCCGGATCCTGCTTGCTTACAGTGCCTTGAAAAAGTATTTATACCCCTTGACATTTTCCACAGTTGGTGGAAAAGGGGGCTGAATACAAATGCCCCCCCCACACTTTTCACATATTTATATAATTTATCATTTTCCTTCCACTTCACAATTATGTGCCACTTTGTGTTGGTCTATCACATAAAATCCCAATAAAATACATTTACGTTTTTGGTTGTAACTAGGGTTGAGCGAACCCGAACTGTAAAGTTCGGGTCCGTACCGAACTTTAGCTTTTTCCCGAACCCGAACCCGGACTTTGCGTGAAAGTCCGTGTTCGAGTTCGGGTTTGGCAATCTAATGGCACAGTTAGAAATGCTTCAGGGGCCAGCCAATCACCTTTTGATTAGCTGGTGTGCCCTTAGAAGCCATCATAGCCATGCCTACTAATGGCATGGCTGTGATTGGTCAGTGCAACATGTGACCCAGCTTCTATTAAAGCTAGAGGCACACAGCACACACGTCACTCTGCTTCAGAATAGATAGGGAGAGGATCCTGTCTGCTGCTGTTGCTTATTGGGAGAGATTGAAAATACATGAGTTAGTCCTGATTCTGGAATCTGAGGGAAAAGATAGAGAGACAGTATAGTGCCAGGTTCCTGTTGGTGCTTTCAGGGAGAGAGATTTATTATATAGGAATAGGAGTCCAGATTCAGAGATATAACTCAGCGATCTGCATAGGTTTACCTGTTTGTGTTGCAGTGCACAGTCTTTTTACACTGCCATGAGCCCAGTGTCAGAGAAAATCTACCTTTTATCTGCAAGCTCAGTGCACCAGCACTGCATATATTACATTGAGAGATACACCGTTTCCATACTGTGGGTGTATTCTGCTCTTGGAGAAAGACCCATTTAGGGCAAAAAAAAGGCACTTTATTGTGCTCTTTTCCAAAAGACCCATTTAGGGCAAAAAAAATTGCATTTTATTTTGCTCGTGCAAAAAAAGACCCATTTAGAGCAAAAAATAAATAAAAAAATTTGCACTTTAATGTACTCTTGCAAAAAGACCCATTTAGGGCCACAAAAAATATTTTGCAGTGTGTTATACATATGTGGAGGTGTGTGAAATAAACAATTTCTATATATTTGTCTTCTACTGTGCTATACTAAAAAAACAATTTTTTTTTTGAATAGCATGTTCTGCAGTTCTGTAGCTGTGCGATTCAGTGGTTACGTACTGTGGGTGTGTTGTGGTCTTCCAAAAAACGCCATTTAGGGCCACAAAAAATATTTTGCAGTGTGTTATGTTGTTGGCTTCTCGCAGGAGGGAGAAAGGCACACCGCACTACCAGCTCGTACCCTCCTATATAAAGAGGTTGAGCGGTGTACTTGAAGGGACGTGTCCACAGCCGGAGTCAAAACTCCTCCAGAGGATGATTCTCACCTCTACTGTAGGTAGAGGCAAGTCCTTTAATTCCCAGTAAAGTCAATGTCCACACCAGCTGAAACTACAACTCTTATTCTCTCATGGCAAAATAAACTCTACACGGATAGAAAAGGTTAGAGCAAAGAAACAGGACAGCTTAAGGTGTGGAGGAGGTCCAGGCACAAACGTAGCACATTCACTTCACTGCTTAGGTTTCTCAAACAGTTTTAGGTGCACGGTCTCTGCCACAGACCTTGAGGTTGGTCTCTGCCACAGACCGGGTGTACAAGGCCCCTGCCACGGACCTGGAGAACTTTGGTCTCTGCCACAGACCAGGGTGTATAAGGCCCCTGCCATGGGCCGGGTGAATAAGGCCTCTGATACAGTCAAGATGACCTTGAGCTTCTCCTTCTACGAACCTAGCCCATATCAAGGGGAAGACATCTCTCCAGAGAGTCAACAGACCCTTCCTTCACCGTGACTCCCGCATCGGTCCATCAGAATGATCCTCCCTTCCCTGGAACAGGGTCCCCTACACGAGGCGGCACCCTAAGACTCCTCAACCCTTAGCGGACTCCAGACGAAGGCTCTGGACTCCAGGCTTTACTCCAGCTCCTAGGCCTCCATACCCAGGGCAGCAGGAACTCCAGGATAGTACCTCACCCCAGGCTAAAGGTGCCCGAGATGGAACAGGAACACATGCACCCAGGCCGAAGGCACCTGGGCGTGGACCCCACTGGACATCAGCCCCCAGGCCAAAGGTCTGCCCCTTTTATATGCTCTCCCGGCATGCACAGCAGGTTCCCCGCCCCGCTGTACTACTGCCAAGAGGGGACACAAAAGGCACAGCACTGTATCGGCGGTTCAACCCTAGCCTACCATGGCAGCGCCACCTGTAGGCCGCAGGGAACTGCACACCAATACTGTCCCCCGAGGATAAAATGGTCCATGAATCCTACAGAATTAGGGTGTTTGAGCCTATTTACCACTCAAACACTTCCCTTAAATTTAGCACCCCGCTACATTTTTATTTCAAAGTATTTTATTTTCCCACTAGCTTATCCATTAAATTGAATAATTTATTCCAGAAAGGGCGTATTCTGGGGCATTCCCACCATATGTGTGGCATCGTGCCGTTGAGTTTCTGAGGTTCTTAATGACTTCCTGTACCTCTTCTGCTGAAAAGGGGGCCTCCAGCATATTTTTTTATTTTTTATTTTTTTTTATGTTATTTTAAGTTATTTCCCTATCCACATTTGTTTGCAGAGAACTTGCCATGCTCTTAACAACATTTTGCTGCCATTTGTCACCCTCTAGCCCTTTCCATGACTTTTTAAGAGCCTTTTTAGTCCTTAGAAGTCCGGGTCCCCATTGACTTTAATGGGGTTCGGGTTCGGGTTAAAGTTCGGTCCCGAACCCGAACTTTTTTCCGAAGTTCGGCCGAACCTGTCGAACCCGAACATCCAGGTGTCCGCTCAACTCTAGTTGTAACATGACAAAACGTGGAGAATTTCAAGGGGTATGAATACTTTTTCAAGGCACCGTAGTGCCTGATTGCATACAAATTGAAATAGTTTGACCTCATATTATACGGTTTTAGTAAACCTAAAGGAAAATGTATGGCCAGCCTTAAAGTGGTTGTAAAGCTTCGTGTTTTTTCACCTTAATGCATCCTATTCATTAAAATGAAAAAACACCTTGCACTCTCGGGCCCCCCAGCCCCCCCCCCCTGTTTTACTTACCTGAGGCAGGAAACTTCGTGGGCGCGATCCAGCGATGGATTCCTACAGCTTGAGGTGGCTCTTCGTTGGAGATTGATAGCAGCACAGCCATTGGCTCCCGCTGCTGTCAATAAAATCAATGAAGCGGGGTGCCGGGGGGCGGGGCCGAGTGATACACTTGCCGGCTATGGACGCCAAGTGTAAGACACGGGAGCGCGCCCGCAAGCTAACCCCCTTGGGAGAGAGGTTCCCAGAACAGGGGTTAGCTCTTGCGGGGAGGAGCCGAGATAGCCGCTGAGGGATCCTAGAAGAGGAGGATCGGGGCCACTCTGTGCAAAACGAACTGCACAATGGAGGTAAGTATATGTTTGTTATTTAAAAAAAATAAAAAACAAGGAACATTTACAACCCCTTTAAAGAGGAAGTAAACCCTCTTAAAAAAATCCTAAAAAAACAAAACCCTGCAAGAGAAAGGCATGCATAGCATACTAGCTCATTATGAATTACTTACCTGAGATCGAAGCCCTCGCAGCGGCCCTCGTTCACCTCCTCCGTCGCCGCCATGATGCCCGAGTGACTTCCGGGTATCGCTGTTCCGGCGCTATGACTGGCCGGAGCAGCGGTGACGTCACTCCCACGCATGCGCGCGGGAGCCGGCAGTGACGGCGTGATCGCCTTCACTGCGGCACGCTCAGTGCTCCTGCACTGTTGTCTTTTCTGCAAATATCTCCTTAACCACTTCCAAACAGGGCACTTATACACCTTCCTGCCCAGACCAATTTTCAGCTTTCAGCGCTGTTGCATTTTGAATGACAATTGCGCCATCATGCTTTCTTTTGGTGGTATTTGATTATCTCTGGGATTTTTATTTTCTGCATTTTTTTTTTAAAAAGACCGAAAATTTTGAAAAATAAAATTTTTTTTTGTTTCAGTTACAAAACTTTGTAAATAAGTAAGTTTTCTCCTTAACTGATGGGCACTGATAAGGCGGCACTGACGGGCACTGATGAGGTGGCACCAATGAGGTGGCACTGATGAGGTGGCATTGATGGGCACTGATGATGGGCACTAATGGGCACTGATAGGTGGCACTGATATGCAGCACGGATGGGCATGAATAGATGGGCACAGATAGGCGGCATGGATGGGCATGGATAGGTGGCACGGATAGGCGACACGGATGGGCACTGATAGGCGGCATGAATGGGCACTGATAGGTGGCATGGATGGGCATGGATGGGCACTGATAGGTGGCAGGGATGGGCATGGATGGGCACTGGTAGGTGGCACTGATGTACTGTAATGTGTTGTACTAATGGATGCCAATCAGTGCCAAACAATAATGCCTGCCAATCAGTGGTGCCCATTTTGGTCACTGATTGGCATCCATTGTGGGCACTGATTGGCATCCATTAGGCATCCATTAGGCATTTCTGATTGGCATCCCTGGTGGTCTAGGGTGGCTTACCTGATGGTGGGCATCCCTGGTGGTCCAGTGTGGGCATCCTCGGGGGGGGCTGCGCTGATAATCGATCAGCACAAACCCCCCCTGTCAGAGGAGCAGCCAATCGGCTCTCCTCTACACGCGTCTGACAGACGCAAGTGAGGAAAAGCCGATCACCGGCTTTTCCTGTTTAAATCGTGTTCAGCCGTGATTGGACACGGCTGATCACGTGGTAAAGAGTCTCCGTCAGAGACTCTTTACCTAGATCGGTGTTGCGGGGTGTCAGACTGACAAAGATATGACGTCCATTAAGGATATTGAAACCACTGTGCCGCCATCATTTTGCTATAGGGCGGGCGGCAAGTGGTTAACCGTGTGGGTTTAGGAGATATTTCTTCCCCTACAGGTAAGCCTTAATCTAGGCTTACCTGTAGGGCTAAGTAGTCTGTAAGGTTTTACAACCACTTTAAACATGTCAGATTCCCCATCACTTAATGGTAACGACGGTCGAAGGGCGAACCTTAGAGACAAAAGACAAAAGGTCCTATTGTTTGCAGAGGTGTAAAGCCATTGTGTTTCCGGGAAATTACGGCGTTGTCTTAAACAGGGTGATTCATTTGAAAGCTTCGCCCCTAAGGCAAGGTAAGTCATTAGACCCCCTTATAGAAGAAGAAGGTTTGTTTGCCCGGTAACGGGTAACACAATCCGGACAATAAAAAGTATCACTTTGTTAGCAGCATTGGCTACATTGTTGTGCTTAATTATATCTTCCCTCCACTCTAACAATCAATAAAAGGGATGCCAGCTGATCAATTCTCTATAAATCCTCCTGGACTGTCAGTTTAGTGTTGGTTTAACTGACGGTTAGCTGCCTGTCGGCACTGGAAGTCCTGAGTCAACCTAATCCCTCTGCCAGCTCAGGCAGCCCTGTGTGGGGTAAGAAGAGAAAGCCTCTTGAATTTCTCCGTGACGTCATCGGGACTATAAAATGAAAGGGCGCTTTATGCGAGGAACACAATGAGCTGCGGCTGAGCGTTTGTTTGCTGTTCCCTGGAGAAGTGAAGTGTCTCTTATTTTTACGAGCTGCTAAACGTTTGAGCTCCGCATTATGCTGCAGCAAAGGAAACACGCCTGGACGGAGAGAAAGAAGAAACCGAAAAGTGAAATGACAGCCGGGAAATGTGCCGGGAACTTCGGGAAAGTTTTCTCTTATCCTTCTGGTCGTTTTCACAAGACTTCCAGCCACAGGCAACACGAAGGCGGCAGGATGAGCTGCTCTGATGGGAACGCCACCGCCGGCTTGGTCTTGAAGGGGCCACCAGGAGGGGCCAGGACCTTCAGGAAATGTTCACTGGCCATGAGTCAGTTCTTACCCCCCATTAAGGCCCTGACCATGGAGGGCAGCCTGCCCCTTCAGGCTAAACAGTCCAGCGTCCTTCTTGGACAGGCGGCGGTCAGAGAACCTGAGGATGGCGAGGTCTGGAGCACGGAAGGGTCACCAAAGACATCAGAGAAGGAAAATTATGACTCTGCCAGTCAAAAAGGGATCCTAGGTTTGGGATCTTCTCCGGGATGTGCGTTGAGCAAATCTGTTCACCTCCCCAATTATTGGGAGGAGAAGACTTTTGTTGTCAAAGAGTTGGTGGACTTCCCAAAGCCGTCGTTGAGGAAGGCTCCAACACCAGACCTCTACAAGTCTTGTCTTTTGGATCTTTCTACTAGGAGGGAGGGCAGGAAGGAACCCAAGGCCCAGCAGGTACCGGAGATCTTCAGGAGCCCCGCCGGAAGGCCACAGACCCGGAGTAAGACCACCAGGAAGGACCTGCTAACTTGGAGGAGCACTGAAGACCTCCTTAAAGGTGGGGAGAAACAGTCCTCAGGAGACTCAGCCTTCGGAACGGAAATCTGGAGTGAGAATGTAGAAGTGGACCTGGAACTGGGTTTGGAGGTGGGTGGTTTAGAAATGGACTACTACACCCATCAGAGGATCATTAACTGGATCTTACAAGTCAACACTGCTTTGTTCTCACCTTCTGCAGACTCTCTAAAATGCTCCCTCACCGAACAGGACACGTCTATAAAGATTGTATATGAAGGAGATTGACATCTATTTAATATTCCTGAATTAAAGCAAAGGTCCACACAAAAAGTGAACCTCCGCTTTTTCTGAACCCTCCCCCCCTCTGGTGTCACATTTGCCACTTTTCAGGGGGGAGGGGGGGGTGCAGATACCTGTATAATACAGGTATTTGCACCCACTTCCGGGAGTAGACTCCCACGGGAGTCACGCCCCTTCCTGTCCCCCCTTCGCTGTGTTCTGGGAAACACACAGGTCCCAGAAGATAGCGGGAGACCACTGAGGACGCGCTGCGCTGCTTGCGCATGCGCAGTAGGGAACCGGGCAGTGAAGCCACAACGCTTCACTTCCTGATTCCCTCACCGAGGATGGCGGCGGGGGCAGCCGAGTGATGAGTGATTGATCGGCTTCGGCTGCCGACATCGCGGGCGCCCTGGACAGGGAAGTGTCTATTTATTAAAAGTCAGCAGCTACAGTATTTGTAGCTGCTGGCTTTTAATATTTTTTTTTTAGGTGGGCCTCTGCTTTAATTAACATAATTTTTTCACATATATATAATATTGGGGGGGGGGGTGTAAATATTGTATATATTTCGGGTTGGGGTAAACTCTCTAGTCTGTACATCCATATCTTCTACAGCAAGATTTATAGACGTATCGGCATTTATGTATCAATCTTTGTTCCTTGGGGGGGGGCAGATTAATCAGTAATTAGAGTAACGATGATGAGTGAAATGCCCCAACCCATAGCAACCAATCAGATTAGTGTGAATATGGGCGGGTTGCTATGGAATCTGCACTTTGCACCTTGCTTCGTGATTTACTGAGTAAGCCCATCTATGGAAATATTTCCTGAAGATATCATGTAAATGTAGACAATGCTCCTCATCTCTCTGATCCGGATTATGGGGGGAGATTTACTAAAACTGGAGCACTCAGAATCTGGTGCAGCCAATCAGCTTCTAACTTCAGCTTCTTCAATGAAGCTTTGACAATAAATCCTGGAAGCTGATTGGTTTGTATCCAGAGTTGCACCAGATTTTGTACCCTCCAGTTTTAGTAAATGAACTCCTCTGTGTCAAAGGGAGTGAGACGAGGAAGAACAATGTAACAATATTATTTTTCTTTGATATTAAGCCCTCCCCCATTCACACCGGTGCAGGCTTTGAATCGCGCTACTTCGGCGTGATTTCAAAGCCGCACATCAGTGCGATTTGCACTGCCGATTTTCATTGCAGCTTGCGACTTCATACAACAGAAGTCGATGCAAGTCAAAGAGTAGCGCAGGAACCTTTTTTTTTTTTCAAAGTCGCAGCGACATGAGTGGCAGCAAATGAACGGTTCCATTGCCGACAATGGAGTGCCACTTGTCGGGCGATTTGGAACTGTAAAATCGCATGGCGAATCACACCGGAGTGAATGGGGGTTTATAGACTGATCAGCATTTATTTCTCAATCTTTGTTCCTGGGGGCAGTTTAATCAACATTTAGAGATGTGATGATGAGCGAAATGCCCCTAACCCATCACAGCCAATCAGATTAGTGTGAATATGGGCGGGTTGCTATGGAAACTGCACTTTGCACCTTGCTTCGTGATATCCTGAATAAGTCCATCTTTGGAAATATGGAAAAGATATCATGTAAGTGCGGACAACGCTCCTCATCTCTCTGATCCAGATTATGGAAGAACAATGTAACAATATTATTTCTCTTTGATATTACATTGTTGGAGAGTATAATGTACTTTGTATACATGTATTGTGTAGATCAGGGGTCTCCAAACTTTTTACTTCGAGGGCCACATTCTATATTTTACACATATTCGTGGGCCGGAAAAATAATTTATAAATAAATCAACAGTAGAAGAAGAATAGAATAGAATTTTACTTACTGCTGACAGCAGGACTGGATGGTGCTCCTGTATTCTTTGCTGGCACCTAAACGCTGGAGCATCATGCAGGGGGGGGGGGGGGGTAAACTTCCAGCGTGCATGAGGCTTTACATCCGTGTCCCCATCAGTCCCCCCATTCATCTGTGTCCCCATCAGTCTCCCCATTCATCTGTGTCCCCATCAGTCTCCCCATTCATCTGTGTCCCCATCAGTCTCCCCATTCATCTCTGTCCCCATCAGTCTCCCCATTCATCAGTCTCCATCAGTCTCCCCATTCATCTGTGTCCCCATCAGTCTCCCCATTCATCTGTGTCCCCATCAGTCCCCCCATTCATCTGTGTCCCCATCAGTCTCCCCATTCATCTGTGTCCCCATCAGTCTCCCCATTCATCTGTGTCCCCATCAGTCTCCCCATTCATCTGTGTCCCCATCAGTCTCCCCATTCATCTCTGTCCCCATCAGTCTCCCCATTCATCAGTCTCCATCAGTCTCCCCATTCATCTGTGTCCCCATCAGTCTCCCCATTCATCTGTGTCCCCATCAGTCCCCCTATTCATCTGTGTCCCCATCAATCCCCCCATTCATCTGTGTCCCCATCAGTCCCCCATTCATCTGTGTCCCCATCAGTCTCCCCATTCATCTGTCTCCCCATTCATCTGTGTCCCCATCAGTCTCCCCATTCATCTGTGTCCCCATCAGTCCCCCCATTCATCTCTGTCCCCATCAATCCCCCCATTCATCTGTGTCCCCATCAGTCTCCCCATTCATCTGTGTCCCCATCAGTCTCCCCATTCATCTGTGTCCCCATCAGTCTCCCCATTCATCTGTGTCCCCATCAGTCTCCCCATTCATCTGTGTCCCCATCAGTCTCCCCATTCATCTGTGTCTCCATCAGTCTCCCCATTCATCTGTGTCCCCATCAGTCTCCCCATTCATCTGTGTCCCCATTTATTTGTGTCCCCATCAGTCCCCCCATTCATCTGTGTCGCCATCAGTCTCCCCATTCATCTGTGCCCCCATCAGTCTCCCCATTCATCTGTGCCCCCATCAGTCTACCCATTCATCTGTGCCCCCATCAGTCTCCCCATTCATCTGTGTCCCCATCAGTCTCCCCATTCATCTGTGCCCCCATCAGTCTCCCCATTCATCTGTGCCCCCATCATTCTCCCCATTCATCTGTGCCCCCATCAGTCTCCCCATTCATCTGTGTCCCCATCAGTCTCCCCATTCATCAGTCTCCCCATTCATCTGTGTCCCCATCAGTCTCCCCATTCATCTGTGTCCCCATCAGTCTCCCCATTCATCTGTGTCCCCATCAGTCTCCCCATTCATCTGTGTCCCCATCAGTCTCCCCATTCATCTGTGTCCCCATCAGTCTCCCCATTCATCTGTGTCCCCATCAGTCTCCCCATTCATCTGCGTGCCCATCAGTCCCCCCATTCATCTGTGTCCCCATCAGTCTCCCCATTCATCTGTGTCCCCATCAGTCCCCCCATTCATCTGTGTCCCCATTCATCTGTGTCCCCATCAGTCTCCCCATTCATCTGTGTCCCCATCAGTCCCCCCATTCATCTGTGTCCCCATCAGTCCCCCCATTCATCTGTGTCCCCATCAGTCTCCCCATTCATCTGTGTCCCCATACATCTGTGTCCCCATCACTCATCAGGGTATCCCCACAAATTGGTGTCCCCATTAGAGCCCCCCCACATTTTTGTGTCCCCATCATTCATCCGAGTCTCCCTGCATATTTGTGTCCCCATCAGAGCCATCACCTCCCCTTCCGCATATTTGTGTCTCCATCAGAGCCATCAGCCCCCCCATCTCACATGTTTGTGTCCCCACAAAAGCCACCAGCCCCCCCACATTTGTGTCCCCATCAGAGCCATCAGACCCCCAGATATTTGTGTCCCCACCAGAGTCATCAGCCCCCCCACATTTGTGTCCCCATCAGAGTCATCAGCCCCCCCCCAAAATTTGTGTCATCATCAGCGTCAACAACCCCCCCACATGTGTGCCCCCACATATTTGTGTCCCCATCAGAGCCATAAGCCCCCAGATGTTTGTGCCCCATCAGCCCCCCCCCCCCCACATTTGTGTCCCCATAAGAGTCAGAGCCCCCAGAGGCGTTGCTAGGGGGGTGCGGGGGGTGCGGTCCGCCCCCGGGTGACACCCGCTAGAGGGGTGACACCCTCCCTTTTTTATTTTTATTTTTTTTTAATTTTTTTTTTTTTTTTTTTTTAATTTTTTTTAATTTTTTTTTTTTTTTACAGCTGACCCATTCATTGATTAATTTCACCCCGCTGGGCTGGAAGCCTGGAACAACACCTCCAGCGCCGCGGCCGCGCCTGGTGTGTGTCCTCCGGCTCCTTATTCTTCCTATTCCTAAATTCCAATCCTCCTCCCTACCCTACAGAGCCAGCGAGCGACTCAGCCTGTCACATCATCACACTGCACTGTGATGATGTGACGACACGCACTAGCGTTGCTAGCCAGGTGCGTGGGGGGGCGGGCCGCACCCGGGTGACACCCACCAGAGGGGTGACACCTGTGGGTAGCGCAGCGGCACCACACTGACATTGCCCGCTGCCCTGTGCCTTAGGCTCACGCTGCGGTTGTGTCCCTCAGCGGAGCGGAAGGAAGCCGCTGCCCCCTCTGCCTCCTCTCTGTTTACATCCACAGAGGAGGAGGAGCCCGCGCTCGAGAGACACACCGCTGTGTGTATCTGCCGCTCTGTTCTGAGGTCTGTAAGGTAAGGGGGGCATCTTTACTGATGGGGGGAGGGGGTGTCTGTACTGCTGGGGTCTGCACTAGGGGGAGTTTGCACCAGGGGGGCTGTAACTGAGGGGGTGTCTGTACTGAGGGGGGTCTGGTACCAAGGGGGTGTCTGTACTGAGGGGGGTGTCTGTACTGAGGGGGGTGTCTGTAACTGAGGGGGTGTCTGGTACTGTGGGGGTGTCTGTAACTGAGCAGGGTGTCTGTAACTGAGGAGGTCTGCACTGAGGTGGGGGTGTCTGTACTGATGGAGCGGTCTGTACTGAGGTGGGGGTGTCTGTACTGAGGGGGTGTCTGTACTGAGGGGGGTGTATGTACTGAGGGGGGTGTCTGTAACTGAGGGGGGTGTCTGTAACTGAGGGGGGTCTTTAACTGAGGGGGGTCTTTAACTGAGGGGGTGTCTGTAACTGAGGGGGTGTCTGTAACTGAGGGGTGGTCTGTACGAGGGGGTGTCTGTTACTGAGGGGGGTGTCTGTACGAGGGGTGGTGTCTGTAACTGAGGGGGTCTGCACTGAGGTGGGGGTGTCTGTACTGATGGAGCGGTCTGCACTGAGGTGGGGGTTCATACTGAGGGAGGCGGGTCTATATTGATGGCGGAGAGTCTGTACTTAGTGGAGCGGGTTTGTACTGAGGGAAGGGATCTATACTGTGGGAGTGGGGTCTGTAGTTAGTGGAGGGGGGTCTGTACTGAGGGGGGACTATAGTTGTTGGGGGGTGACACCATTTTTTTTCGCACCGGGTGACACCAACCCTAGTGACGCCACTGAGAGCCCCCCCCACATTTGTGTCCCCATCAGTGCCATTCAACCCACCCCCCACACAAGTGTAACGATCTCACATCAGTCCCCCTCCTTGTATGTGTCCAGCGTGTCTCAGACGTTACACTGGCTGTGCAGACCTGCTGCACCTCCCGACTCCCGCCCCGCTGGTATCACACACTCGTTACTGGTTAACAGCGAGGCGGGAGGTGGGAGCAGGGAGGCGGCAACAGGTCTGCACTAAACACCTCATTGGCTGCTAGGATGCCCGTGGTCCCAGCAGCCAACACAGTGAGACGCCGGGAGGGATTGCGGGAGCTGCGCTGCATATTGCCAGGGGCGAATATGTAGCGCAGGTTCCACAACTAACAGGTGGACTAAGGACTCCAGCTGCAGGCCGGAAGAAATGGCCTGGCGGTCCGTATGTGGGCCGCGGGCCGTAGTTTGGAGACCCCTGGTGTAGATCAATGTTTCTCAACTCCAGTCCTCAAGGCGCCCCAACAGGTCATGTTTTTAGGATTTCCCTCAGATGAAATAGCCGTGGTAATTAATAACCACTTCAGCCCCGGACCATTTGGCTGGCCAAAGACCAGGCCACTTTTTGCGATTTGGCACTGCGTCGCTTTAACTGACAATTGCGCGGTTGTGCGACGTGGCTCCCAAACAAAATTGACGTCCTTTTTTTCCCACAAATAGAGTTTTTTTTTGGTGGTATTTGATCACCTCTGCGGTTTTTATTTTTTGCGCTTTAAACAAAAATAGAGCAACAATTTTGAAAAAAAAGCAATATTTTTTACTTTTTGCTATAATAAATATCCCCCCAAAAATATATAAAAAAACTTTTTTTTTCCTCAGTTTAGGCCGATACGTATTCTTCTACATATTTTTGGTAAAAAAAATCGCAATAAGCGTTTAGTGATTGGTTTGCGCAAAAGTTATAGCGTCTACAAAATAGGGGGTAGTTTTATGGCATTTTTTATTATAATTTTTTTTTTTATTAGTAATGGCGGCGATCTGCGATTTTTATCGTGACTGCGACATTATGGCCGACACATCGGACACTTTTGACGCTATTTTGGGACCATTGTCATTTATACAGCGATCAGTGCTAAAAAATTCACTGATTACTGTGTAAATGATACTGGCAGGGAAGGGGGTTAACCACTAGGGGGCGGGGAAGGGATTAAGTGTGTCCTAGGGAGTGATTCTAACTATGTGGGGGCGGGGCTTACTGTGACACAACACTGATGGCTGCTCCCGATGACAGGGAGCAGACGATCCGTGTCCTGTCACTAGGAAGAACAGGGAAATGCCTTGCTTACATAGGCATCCCCCTGTTCTGCAGCTCTGTGACACACGATCGCGGGACACCCATCAGACATCGAGTCCGCGGGTGGCACGGTCACGGAGACCGCGGCGGATGCGCGCGCCCGCTAGGCGGCAGATTCAAAGCAACGTATATATACACGTTTGCTTTGCCTGCCCGTGCCATTCTGCTGATGTATAAGTGCGTGAGGCGGTCAGCAAGCGGTTAAGGCAGCGAAACTGATCAAATCACCTGTGCAAAATAATGGAAAGCCTGAAAACATGACCTGTTGGGGCGCCTTGAGGACGGATGTTGAGAATCACTGGTGTAGATGACACTATGGAGGAGATTTACTAAAACCGGAGAGTGCAAAATCTGGTGCAGCTCTGCATAGTAACCAATCAGCTTCCAGGTTTTATTGTCAAAGTTTAATTGAAGAAGCTGAAGTTAGAAGCTGATTGGCTCCCATGCAGAGCTGCACCAGATTCTGCACTCTCCGGTTTTAGTAAATCTCTCCCCTTTGTGCTGCTTATTTGGAATTTATTTGTACCCCTTGGTTTACATCTTTGGGTTTATTTCCATTCAGACATACAACTGAAAATGTCACATTTATTATCAGTCTATACTATTAAAGCGGCATTAAACCCAGAAGCAAACATTTATTCATTTATTATATTGCAGTTTACTAATTCTTAGATGTGACAGCTGCATTTGTTTTTCGCTTTTATGCCTTTTTATTTTATTTTCATCTGGTGATCCAGTCAGCAAGTCTGTTGTTTTTCACCAGCTCTCCATCAGAATGTATCAGTTTGCAGAGATGAGACAAACCATTTACCGTATATACTCGAGTATAAGCCGAGTTTTTCAGCACATTTTTTTTGTGCTGAAAATGCCCCCCTCGGCTTATACTCGAGTCACCTTTTTGCGCCTGATCTCCAGGTTTTGGGGACCCGGTACCGGCCGGCCATAGGTTCCCTGGACCCCAAACGTGGCACACATGTAGCCCCACTCTTCCTCTACAAGTGTGCAAAGTTTGTTGTCTGGGGGACCTACGGCCGGGGAGCACCGATTTTTCAAACCCAGGCACCCCTTCCGTAGACTCCAATGTTAAACAGTCATTTCTCTGGTGATTTTGGGGACGCGGTACCATCCGGTCGTAGTTACCCTGGACCCCAAACTTGGCACACATGTAGTCCCATTTCTTCTCTACAAGTGTGCAAAGATTGTAGTCCAGGGGATTTTTTCAAAGCCGGGCACCCCTTCCATAGACTCCCATGTTAAATGTCAGTCTAGTCATGGGCACAGTGAGGCATGGGCACAGTGAGGCATGGGCACAGTGAGGCACGGGCACAGTGATACACAGTGAGGCAAAGTGAGGCACAGTGAGGCATGCAGATGGACACCCTAGGCTTATACTCGAGTCAATACGTTTACCCATTTTTTTGTGGTAAAATTAGGTGCCTCGGCTTATATTCGGGTCGGCTTATACTCAAGTATATACTGTACCACTGACAGGGGTGCTTACAATGATCAGCTTTTATTAATTGGTGTAAAACCTTTATTCCAAAAGTAACAAAACTGTGACTGTAATTTTTTAGTTGGGACGTTACAGTTGCATCATTTTGGTAAATCAAAGAAGATTGTAGAGTCGGGTTGTTACGCGTCTTTCCAGCGTCAGATACCGATAATCTGATTTTTGCATTCCTCCTCATCTTCTGTAGAATCTCCAATTTCCAGAAATCAGTTGTTTTTGTCTTTTGCTTGTTCATCGTCATTCTCCTCCTCCCTGTTCTGGGATATCAGAAAATTCGGGTTATTTTTCTTTCAACAAAAGAGAGATGGACGACTTCGGTAAATGTGCTGCAGATTTCACCGTTATATTTAATCATTTGTCTACCGGGGGGGTCATTTGTAAATTTTCTGTACATATGGTAAAAGTTTTATTGTTTGCTAGAAATTACTGTAAACCTCCAAAAAATATATATATATTTTGTGAAAGCAGAGACCACGGAGAATAAAATGGTGGATGTTGAAATTTTTTATGTTGCACAGTATTTGCGCATTAATTTATCAAATGCATTTTCAGGGGGAAAAAAAAAAGTTTGAGCTTAACAAAATAAAGGCAGACATTACAGTTACATTACAATTTGGTACAAGAGGAATCAGAGGACCCTGATCATTAGAGCTTACAATCTAGGAGGGGGAGGGTCAATTGATACAAAAGGTACCGTATATACTCGAGTATAAGCCGACCCGAATATAAGCCGAGGCACCTAATTTTACCACAAAAAAACTGGGAAAACTTATTGACTTGAGTATAAGCCTAGGGTGTCCATCTGCATGCCTCACTGTGCCTCACTGTGTCCATGTGCATGCCTCACTGTGTCCATGCCTCACTGTGTCCATGCCTCACTGTGCCCATGTCTCACTGTGCCCATGCCTCACTGTGCCCATGCCTCACTGTGTCCATGCCTCACTGTGTCCATGCCTCACTGTGTCCATGCCTCACTTTGCCCATGCCTCACTGTGCCCATGACTAGACTGATGTTTAACATGGGAGTCTATGGAAGGGGTGCCCGGCTTTGAAAAATCGGTGCTCCCCGGCCGTAGGTCCCCCAGACAAAAAACCTTGCACTCTTATAGAAGAGAAATGGGGCTACATGTGTACCAAGTTTCGGGTCCAGAGGACCTACGACCGGCCGGTACTGGGTCCCCAAAGTCACAAAAGAAATGACCGTTTAACATGGGAGTCTATGGAAGGGGTGCCCGGCTTTGAAAAATCGGTGCTCCCCGGCCGTAGGTCTCCCGGACAACAAATGTTGCACCCTTATAGAGGAAGAGTGGGGCTACATGTGTGCCAAGTTTGCTGGCCGGTACCGGGTCCCCAAATTTCGAGAGATCAGGTGCAAAAAGGTCACTCGAGTATAAGCCAAGGGGGGCATTTTCAGCACAAAAAAATGTGCTGGAAAACTCGGCTTATACTCGAGTATATACGGTAATAGCTGTGGGGGATGAGCTGATGGAGAAAGTAAACAGTGTATTTGTTAGGAGCAGGATAGGCTTCTTTAAAGTGGTTGTAAACCCTTACAGACCAGTTTAGGCTACAAGTAAGCCTATAATATAGGTGTGACCAGACGTCCCCGGTTTCCAGGGACAGTCCCCGGATTGAGTACACTGTTCCCGGACAAAATATGTCCCCGGATTTGTCCCTGGATTTGGGACAAATTTACCCATTGCTGCCCTAGCAGGACTTGCAGCAATGTGAATATCTACCCAGCATAGCAGGCATTGGTGGACAAGCCAGGGCGTATATGGCAATAAGAGAATCTTGTTAGCTGGTTCCCTCATCTAACGCAAATCAATAAAAAGCAAAAAAAATGCAGCGCTGCCCTACACTTCATTTATAAAATTCTACAAATGTACTTATAAGTGCAATGGCAAAACATATAAAATAATATCCAGTGCAAATAAACCCAATGTATTGCAATATAGTAGTGAAGGTGTCGCCCCCTCTGCAAAAATATTAGAGCAATTGCAGAGCTTCAATGTGGAAATAATCATGGAACCCCCTATATATATAATCATAATAATAATAATAAAATGTAAAATATGTACATCAATTGTACATTTTATTATGATTTTATATATAGGGGGCTTGCAATTTTTTCAAATATTTTTGCAGAGGGGGTGACACCATCGCTACTATATTAAAATATAGTAGTGATGGTGTCACACGCACAGGTAGCGCACCCCATCCCTTCCTCCAAGTTTTTTCCCCATCTTATCTTCTTAACATTTGGTAGTCATATCCCCAAAAAATTCTAAGAAGTATCTTTTTTTTTTTTTTATCTCATTGATGAAATGTGAGAAATAATGTATAGATCATACAATCATTCCATAAACATACACTGCATATATCATTTGAGGAAAATATGCTTGTAAAATAGTTTACCATTTGCCAATAATGAAAAAAAAAATCCCTGGATTTCATTTTCAAAATCTGGTCACCTTACTCTATGGAATATCTAGTGAATATAGTGCCATCCTATGGAATATCTAGTGATTATAGTGCCCCCTATGGAATATCTAGTGGATATAGTGTCCCCTATGGGGTTTCTAGTGGATATAGTGCCCCCTATGGAATATCTAGTAAATATAGTGCCCCCTATGGAATATCTAGTGAATATAGTGTCCCCTATGGAATACCTAGTGAATATAGTGCCCCCTATGGAATATCTAGTGAAAATAGTTCCCCTATGGAATATCTAGTGAATATAGTGCCCCCTATAGAATATCTAGTAGATATAGTGCCCCCTATGGAATATCTAGTGAATATAGTCCCCCCTATGGAATATCTAGTGAACATAGTGCCCCTATGGAATATCTAGTGAATATAGTGCCCCCTATAGAATATCTAGTGGATTTAGTGACCCCTATGGAATATCTAGTGGATATAGTGCCCCTATGGAATATCTAGTGGATATAGTGCCCCCTATGGAATATCTAGTGAATATACTGCCCCCTATGGGGTATCTAGTGGATATAGTGCCCCCTATGGAATATCTAGTGAATATAGTTCCCCCTATAGAAAATCTAGTGAACATAGTGCCCCCTGTGGAATATCTAGTGAATATAGTGCCCCCCATGGAATATCTAGTGAATATAGTGCCCCCTATAGAATATCTAGTAGATATAGTGCCCCTATGGAATATCTAAGAAGTATCTTTTTTTTTTTTATCTCATTGATGAAATGTGAGAAATAATGTATAGATCATACAATCATTCCATAAACATACACTGCATATATCATTTGAGGAAAATATGCTTGTAAAATAGTTTACCATTTGCCAATAATGAAAAAAAAAATCCCTGGATTTCATTTTCAAAATCTGGTCACCTTACTCTATGGAATATCTAGTGAATATAGTGCCATCCTATGGAATATCTAGTGGATATAGTGTCCCCTATGGGGTTTCTAGTGGATATAGTGCCCCCTATGGAATATCTAGTAAATATAGTGCCCCCTATGGAATATCTAGTGAATATAGTGCCCCCTATGGAATACCTAGTGAATATAGTGCCCCCTATGGAATATCTAGTGAAAATAGTTCCCCCTATGGAATATCTAGTGACTATAGTGCCCCCTATAGAATATCTAGTAGATATAGTGCCCCCTATGGAATATCTAGTGAATATAGTCCCCCCCTATGGAATATCTAGTGAACATAGTGCCCCCTGTGGAATATCTAGTGAATATAGTGCCCCCTATAGAATATCTAGTGGATTTAGTGACCCCTATGGAATATCTAGTGGATATAGTGCCCCCTATGGAATATCTAGTGAATATAGTGCCCCCATGGAATATCTAGTGAATATACTGCCCCTATGGGGTATCTAGTGGATATAGTGCCCCCTATGGAATATCTAGTGAATGTAGTTCCCCCTATAGAAAATCTAGTGAACATAGTGCCCCCTGTGGAATATCTAGTGAATATAGTGCCCCCATGGAATATCTAGTGAATATAGTGCCCCCTATAGAATATCTAGTAGATATAGTGCCCCTATGGAATATCTAGTGAATATAGTGCCCCCTATGGAATATCTAGTGAAAATAGTGCCCCCTATGGAATATCTAGTGAAAATGGTGCCCCCTATGGGGTATCTAGTGGATATAGTGCCCCCTATGGAATATATAGTGAATATAGTGCCCCCTATGGGGTATCTAGTGGATATAGTGCCCCCTATGGGGTATCTAGTGAATATAGTGCCCCTATGGAATATCTAGTGAATATAGTTCCCCTTATGGGGTATCTAGTGGATATAGTGCCCCCTATGGAATATCCAGTGAATATAGTACCCCTATGGAATATCTAGTGACTATAGTGCCCCTATGGAATATCTAGTGAATATAGTGCCCCCTATGGAATATCTAGTGAATATAGTGCCCCCTATGGAATATCTAGTGGATATAGTGCCCCTCTATGGAATATCTAGTGAACATAGTGCCCCCTAAGGAATATCTAGTGAATATAGTGCCCCCTATGAAATATCTAGTGAATATAGTGCCCCTATAAAATATCTAGTGGATATAGTGCCCCCTATGGGGTATCTAGTGGATATAGTGCCCCCTATGGAATATCTAGTGGACATAGTGCCCCATATGGAATATCTAGTGAATATAGTGCCCCCTATGGGTAATATAGTGGATATAGTGCCCCCTATGGAATATCTAGTGGATATAGTGCCCCCTATGGGGTATCTAGTGGATATAGTGGACCCTATGGAATATCTAGTGGATATAGTGCCCCATATGGAATATCTAGTGAATATAGTGCCCCTATGGGTAATCTAGTGGATATAGTGCCCCCTATGGAATATCTAGTGGATATAGTACCCCCTATGGAATATCTAGTGGATATAGTGCCCCCTATGGAATATCTAGTGGATATAGTGCCCCCTATGGAATATCTAGTGGATGTAGTACCCCCTATGGAATATCTCGTGGATATAGTGCCCCTATGGAATATCTAGTGGATGTAGTACCCCCTATGGAATATATCGTGGATATAGTGCCCCTATGGAATATCTAGTGGATGTAGTACCCCCTATGGAATATCTCGTGGATATAGTGCCCCTATGGAATATCTAGTGGATGTAGTACCCCCTATGGAATATCTCGTGGATATAGTGCCCCTATGGAATATCTAGTGGATATAGTGCCCCTATGGAATATCTAGTGGATATAGTACCCCCTATGGAATATTTAGTGGATATAGTGCCCCCTATGGAATATTTAGTGGATATAGTGCCCCCTATGGAATATCTAGTGGATATATTGCCCCTATGGAATATCTAGTGGATATATTGCCCCTATGGAATATCTAGTGGATATAGTGCCCCCTATGGAATATCCAGTGAATATAGTGCCCCTATGGAATATCTAGTGAATATAGTGCCCCCTATGGAATATCTAGTGAATATATTGCCCCCCCCTATGGAATATCTAGTGAATATATTGCCCCCTATGGGATATCTAGTGGATATATTGCCCCCTATGGGATATCTAGTGGATATATTGCCCCCCTATGGAATATCTAGTGAATATAGCACCAATATGGGGTAGATAGACACAAGTTGTAGGAGGCTCAGGTCTGGTCACTGACCTGCAAAGCAATAGAAATAAGATATAGCTGTACCTGTTCTCAAATATAACAGGTGCTAAAGGGGAGTGACACTAAAAATTCTGGCTGACCCCTCTGCACACGGCTTTCTATCCTTTCTAGGAAACTTTTCAACTTTGCAACAGAAAAAAAAAGCAGGGATTTTTAGTGCACATATATTGCAATGCATGTTTCTATAGAATACTATGGCGCGGCTCTGATGGTACCAACAGCCCAGTAGTGGATTCCTCATCATAGGAATGTATGGAGAAGGAAGGGAGTGCAGGTAACAACCTGGGCCCCATATCAGAAGAAGTGTTTCCCACTGAGGACCCATTTCTATTATTCCATCATCCCAATCCTTCGAAGTTCCAGAAATCGAAGCAGGAGGCCCATTTTACTTCATTACCCGACTACTAATGGCCAGTGTAGAAGGGACCCCTTACATTGGTGGTCAGTGTAGAAGGGACCCCTTACATTGGTGGTCAGTGTAGAAGGGACCCCTTACATTGGTGGTCAGTGTAGAAGGGACCCCCTTACATTGGTGGTCAGTGTAGAAGGGACCCCCTTACATTGGTGGTCAGTGTAGAAGAGACCCCCTTACATTGGCGGTCAGTGTAGAAGTGACCCCCTTACATTGGTGGTCAGTGTAGAAGTGAACCCCTTACATTGGTGGTCAGTGTAGAAGGGACCCCCTTACATTGGTGGTCAGTGTAGAAGTGACCCTTACATTGGTGGTCAGTGTAGAAGGGACCCCTTACATTGGTGGTCAGTGTAGAAGGGACCCCCTTACATTGGTGGTCAGTGTAGAAGGGACCCCCTTACATTGGTGGTCAGTGTAGAAGTGACCCCCTTACATTGGTGGTCAGTGTAAAAGGGACCCCTTACATTGGAGGTCAGTGTAGAAGCGACCCCTTACATTGGTGGTCAGTGTAGAAGTGAGAAGTGACCCCCTTACATTGGTGGTCAGTGTAGAAGGGACCCCTTACATTGGAGGTCAGTGTAAAAGCGACCCCTTACATTGGTGGTCAGTGTAGAAGGGACCCCTTACATTGGTGGTCAGTGTAGAAGTGACCCCCTTACATTGGAGGTCAGTGTAAAAGCGACCCCTTACATTGGTGGTCAGTGTAGAAGGGACCCCTTACATTGGTGGTCAGTGTAGAAGTGACCCCCTTACATTGGAGGTCAGTGTAGAAGAGACCCCCTTACATTGGTGGTCAGTGTAGAAGGGACCCCTTACATTGGTGGTCAGTGTAGAAGGGACCCCTTACATTGGAGGTCAGTGTAGAAGAGACCCCCTTACATTGGTGGTCAGTGTAGAAGGGACCCCTTACATTGGAGGTCAGTGTAGAAGGGACCCCTTACATTGGTGGTCAGTGTAGAAGGGACCCCTTACATTGGTGGTCAGTGTAGAAGTGACCCCCTTACATTGGTGGTCAGTGTAGAAGAGACCCCCTTACATTGGTGGTCAGTGTAGAAGGGACCCCCTTACATTGGTGGTCAGTGTAGAAGAGACCCCCTTACATTGGTGGTCAGTGTAGAAGGGACCCCTTACATTGGAGGTCAGTGTAGAAGGGACCCCTTACATTGGTGGTCAGTGTAGAAGGGACCCCTTACATTGGTGGTCAGTGTAGAAGTGACCCCCTTACATTGGAGGTCAGTGTAGAAGCGACCCCTTACATTGGAGGTCAGTGTAGAAGTGACCCCCTTACATTGGTGGTCAGTGTAGAAGAACCCCTTACATTGGATGTCAGTGTAGAAGGGACCCCTTACATTGGTGGTCAGTGTAGAAGGGACCCCTTACATTGGTGGTCAGTGTAGAAGGGACCCCTTACATTGGTTGGTCAGTGTAGAAGAGACCCCCTTACATTGGTGGTCAGTGTAGAAGTGACCCCCTTACATTGGAGGTCAGTGTAGAAGAGACCCCCTTACATTGGTGGTCAGTGTAGAAGGGACACCCTTACATTGGAGGTCAGTGTAGAAGAGACCCCCTTACATTGGTGGTCAGTGTAGAAGAGACCCCCTTACATTGGTGGTCAGTGTAGAAGAACCCCTTACATTGGAGGTCAGTGTAGAAGGGACCCCTTACATTGGAGGTCAGTGTAGAAGGGACCCCTTACATTGGTGGTCAGTGTAGAAGAGACCCCCTTACATTGGTGGTCAGTGTAGAAGGGACCCCCTTACATTGGAGGTCAGTGTAGAAGAGACCCCCTTACATTAGTGGTCAGTGTAGAAGTGACCCCCTTACATTGGAGGTCAGTGTAGAAGAGACCCCCTTACATTGGTGGTCAGTGTAGAAGAGACCCCCTTACATTGGTGGTCAGTGTAGAAGGGACCCCCTTACATTGGCGGTCAGTGTAGAAGAGACCCCCTTACATTGGTGGTCAGTGTAGAAGAACCCCTTACATTGGAGGTCAGTGTAGAAGGGACCCCTTACATTGGAGTTCAGTGTAGAAGGGACCCCTTACATTGGTGGTCAGTGTAGAAGAGACCCCCTTACATTGGTGGTCAGTGTAGAAGAACCCCTTACATTGGAGGTCAGTGTAGAAGTGACTCCTCACATTGGTGGTCAGTGTAGAAGTGAACCCCTTACATTGGTGGTCAGTGTAGAAGGGACCCCCTTACATTGGTGGTCAGTGTAGAAGTGACCCTTACATTGGTGGTCAGTGTAGAAGAGACCCCCTTACATTGGTGGTCAGTGTAGAAGAGACCCCCTTACGTTGGTGGTCAGTGTAGAAGTGAACCCCTTACATTGGTGGTCAGTGTAGAAGTGACTCCTCACATTGGAGGTCAGTGTAGAAGGAACCCCTTACATTGGTGGTCAGTGTAGAAGGGACCCCTTACATTGGTGGTCAGTGTAGAAGTGAGAAGTGACCCCCTTACATTGGTGGTCAGTGTAGAAGGGACCCCTTACATTGGTGGTCAGTGTAGATGTGACCCCCTTACATTGGTGTTCAGTGTAGAAGAGACCCCCTTACATTGGAGGTCAGTGTAGAAGGGACCCCCTTACATTGGAGGTCAGTGTAGAAGTGACCCCCTTACATTGGTGGTCAGTGTAGAAGTGACCCCCTTACATTGGAGGTCAGTGTAGAAGTGACCCCCTTACATTGGTGTTCAGTGTAGAAGGGACCCCCTTACATTGGAGGTCAGTGTAGAAGGGACCCCCTTACATTGGAGGTCAGTGTAGAAGTGACCCCCTTACATTGGTGGTCAGTGTAGAAGTGACCCCCTTACATTGGTGGTCAGTGTAGAAGTGACCCCCTTACATTGGTGGTCAGTGTAGAAGTGACCCTTACATTGGTGGTCAGTGTAGAAGGGACCCCTTACATTGGAGGTCAATGTAGAAGAGACCCCCTTACATTGGTGGTCAGTGTAGAAGGGACCCCTTACATTGGTTGGTCAGTGTAGAAGAGACCCCCTTACATTGGTGGTCAGTGTAGAAGGGACCCCCTTACATTGGAGGTCAGTGTAGAAGAGACCCCCTTACATTGGTGGTCAGTGTAGAAGGGACCCCCTTACATTGGTGGTCAGTGTAGAAGAGACCCCCTTACATTGGTGGTCAGTGTAGAAGGGACCCCTTACATTGGTGGTCAGTGTAGAAGGGACCCCTTACATTGGTTGGTCAGTGTAGAAGAGACCCCCTTACATTGGTGGTCAGTGTAGAAGGGACCCCCTTACATTGGTGGTCAGTGTAGAAGGGACCCCTTACATTGGTGGTCAGTGTAGAAGTGACCCCCTTACATTGGTGGTCAGTGTAGAAGGGACCCCCTTACATTGGAGGTCAGTGTAGAAGAGACCCCCTTACATTGGAGGTCAGTGTAGAAGGGACCCCTTACATTGGTGGTCAGTGTAGAAGAGACCCCCTTACATTGGTGGTCAGTGTAGAAGAGACCCCCTTACATTGGAGGTCAGTGTAGAAGGGACCCCTTACATTGGTGGTCAGTGTAGAAGAGACCCCCTTACATTGGTGGTCAGTGTAGAAGAGACCCCTTACATTGGTGGTCAGTGTAGAAGAGACCCCCTTACATTGGAGGTCAGTGTAGAAGGGACCCCCTTACATTGGTGGTCAGTGTAGAAGGGACCCCCTTACATTGGAGGTCAGTGTAGAAGAGACCCCCTTACATTGGAGGTCAGTGTAGAAGGGACCCCTTACATTGGTGGTCAGTGTAGAAGGGACCCCTTACATTGGTGGTCAGTGTAGAAGAGACCCCCTTACATTGGAGGTCAGTGTAGAAGGGACCCCTTACATTGGTGGTCAGTGTAGAAGGGACCCCTTACATTGGTGGTCAGTGTAGAAGAGACCCCCTTACATTGGAGGTCAGTGTAGAAGGGACCCCTTACATTGGTGGTCAGTGTAGAAGGGACCCCCTTACATTGGAGGTCAGTGTAGAAGAGACCCCCTTACATTGGAGGTCAGTGTAGAAGGGACCCCTTACATTGGTGGTCAGTGTAGAAGAGACCCCCTTACATTGGTGGTCAGTGTAGAAGAGACCCCTTACATTGGAGGTCAGTGTAGAAGGGACCCCTTACATTGGAGGTCAGTGTAGAAGAGACCCCCTTACATTGGTGGTCAGTGTAGAAGAGACCCCCTTACATTGGTGGTCAGTGTAGAAGGGACCCCTTACATTGGTGGTCAGTGTAGAAGTGACCCCCTTACATTGGTGGTCAGTGTAGAAGGGACCCCCTTACATTGGAGGTCAGTGTAGAAGAGACCCCCTTACATTGGAGGTCAGTGTAGAAGGGACCCCTTACATTGGTGGTCAGTGTAGAAGAGACCCCCTTACATTGGTGGTCAGTGTAGAAGAGACCCCTTACATTGGAGGTCAGTGTAGAAGGGACCCCTTACATTGGTGGTCAGTGTAGAAGAGACCCCCTTACATTGGTGGTCAGTGTAGAAGAGACCCCCTTACATTGGAGGTCAGTGTAGAAGACACCCCCTAACATTGGTGGTCAGTGTAGAAGGGACCCCTTACATTGGTGGTCAGTGTAGAAGGGACCCCCTTACATTGGTGGTCAGTGTAGAAGTGACCCCCTTACATTGGTGGTCAGTGTAGAAGGGACCCCCTTACATTGGAGGTCAGTGTAGAAGAGACCCCCTTACATTGGAGGTCAGTGTAGAAGGGACCCCTTACATTGGTGGTCAGTGTAGAAGGGACCCCCTTACATTGGTGGTCAGTGTAGAAGAGACCCCCTTACATTGGAGGTCAGTGTAGAAGAGACCCCCTAACATTGGTGGTCAGTGTAGAAGGGACCCCTTACATTGGTGGTCAGTGTAGAAGAGACCCCCTTACATTGGTGGTCAGTGTAGAAGGGACCCCTTACATTGGTGGTCAGTGTAGAAGAGACCCCCTTACATTGGTGGTCAGTGTAGAAGGGACCCCTTACATTGGTGGTAAGTGTAGAAGAGACCCCCTTACATTGGTGGTCAGTGTAGAAGGGACCCCTTACATTGGAGGTCAGTGTAGAAGTGACCCCCTTACATTGGAGGTCAGTGTAGAAGTGACCCCCTTACATTGGTGGTCAGTGTAGAAGTGACCCCCTTACATTGGTGTTCAGTGTAGAAGGGACCCCCTTACATTGGAGGTCAGTGTAGAAGTGACCCCCTTACATTGGTGGTCAGTGTAGAAGGGACCCCCTTACATTGGTGGTCAGTGTAGAAAGACCCCCTTACATTGGTGGTCAGTGTAGAAGGGACCCCCTTACATTGGTGGTCAGTGTAGAAGAGACCCCCTTACATTGGAGGTCAGTGTAGAAGGGACCCCTTACATTGGTGGTCAGCTTAGAGGGGACCCCCTTACATTGGTGGTCAGTGTAGAAGGGACCCCTTACATTGGTGGTCAGTGTAGAAGGGACCCCCTTACATTGGTGGTCAGTGTAGAAGGGACCCCTTACATTGGTGGTCAGTGTAGAAGGGACCCCTTACATTGGTGGTCAGTGTAGAAGGGACCCCTTACATTGGAGGTCAATGTAGAAGAGACCCCCTTACATTGGTGGTCAGTGTAGAAGGGACCCCTTACATTGGTGGTCAGTGTAGAAGTGACCCTTACATTGGTGGTCAGTGTAGAAGGGACCCCTTACATTGGTAGTCAGTGTAGAAGTGACTCCTCACATTGGTGGTCAGTGTAGAAGGGACCCCTTACATTGGTGGTCAGTGTAGAAGGGACCCCTTACATTGGTGGTCAGTGTAGAAGTGACTCCTCACATTGGAGGTCAGTGTAGAAGTGACCCCCTTACATTGGTTGGTCAGTGTAGAAGGAACCCCTTACATTGGAGGTCAGTGTAGAAGGGACCCCTTACATTGGTGGTCAGTGTAGAAGTGACCCCCTTACATTGGTGGTCAGTGTAGAAGTGACCCCCTTACATTGGAGGTCAGTGTAGAAGTGACTCCCTTACATTGGTGGTCAGTGTAGAAGGGACCCCCTTACATTGGTGGTCAGTGTAGAAGTGACCCCCTTACATTGGTGGTCAGTGTAGAAGTGACCCTTACATTGGTGGTCAGTGTAGAAGGGACCCCTTACATTGGAGGTCAATGTAGAAGAGACCCCCTTACATTGGTGGTCAGTGTAGAAGTGAACCCCTTACATTGGAGGTCAGTGTAGAAGTGACCCCTTACATTGGTGGTCAGTGTAGAAGGGACCCCTTACATTGGTGGTCAGTGTAGAAGTGACTCCTCACATTGGAGGTCAGTGTAGAAGTGACCCCCTTACATTGGTTGGTCAGTGTAGAAGGAACCCCTTACATTGGTGGTCAGTGTAGAAGGGACCCCTTACATTGGTGGTCAGCATAGAAGTGACCCCCTTACATTGGTGTTCAGTGTAGAAGGGACCCCCTTACATTGGAGGTCAGTGTAGAAGGGACCCCCTTACATTGGTGGTCAGTGTAGAAGTGACCCCCTTACATTGGTGGTCAGTGTAGAAGTGACCCCCTTACATTGGAGGTCAGTGTAGAAGGGACCCCTTACATTGGTGGTCAGTGTAGAAGGGACCCCTTACATTGGAGGTCAATGTAGAAGAGACCCCCTTACATTGGTGGTCAGTGTAGAAGTGACCCCCTTACATTGGTGGTCAGTGTAGAAGTGACCCCCTTACATTGGAGGTCAGTGTAGAAGTGACCCCCTTACATTGGTGGTCAGTGTAGAAGTGACCCCCTTACATTGGTGGTCAGTGTAGAAGTGACCCCCTTACATTGGTGGTCAGTGTAGAAGGGACCCCCTTACATTGGTGGTCAGTGTAGAAGTGACCACCTTACATTGGTGGTCAGTGTAGAAGAGACCCCCTTACATTGGATGTCAGTGTAGAAGTGACCCCCTTACATTGGTGGTCAGTGTAGAAGTGACCCCCTTACATTGGTGGTCAGTGTAGAAGGGACCCCCTTACATTGGTGGTCAGTGTAGAAGGGACCCCCTTAAATTGGACCCCTTACGCTCCATCCCAATGCTCAGGTGTCTAAATGTAAAAAGAATGAAATGAATAATAAGTAATGTTGGAGAAGTCCGGGGTTGGTGAGGGTGGAACATTCCGGGTGGTTGGCAGGATGCCGGGACAGGTCCTCTTTATCAGACTGAATGTCGGTGATGAACGGAACGTTCTCCAGACAAAACATTCCGCCTGCCAAGTGAAAGGCGCATTGTACCCGGCTCAGGAGGAAGATCCAGCATTGTGCAACCTCCATTCCAGGAACTCTGGATGAATGAATGGCGGCTCTGTAGTCACCCCGGAGAGCTACGCCCGGGACCGCCAGGCAGCAGCTGCTCCATTATAAATGTGGAATTCCCCGGCACAGGTCACATGAAGGGGACACCGGGAACGTCTTCTGATGCCAGACAGAAAAATCGATCACTTTTCTCTCCTATCTGATGAAAAAAACGTTTTTAACCACTTCCAGTTATCCTGACTGGGCGTCATATGACGTCTTTCATGATAACAGCCGCCGTGGGGGCGTGCATCGCGGTGATCGGTGGTGCGCTGTGTCTGAGTCTGACATACCGCTACACCGATCTTGGGAAGAGAGCCTTCGACGGACGCTCTTTACCACGTGATCAATCACGGCTGATCACGATGTAAACAGGAAGAGTTGTTGATCGGCTTTTCCTCACTCGCATCTGACAGATGCTAGTAGAGGAGAGCCGATCGGGGGGGGTCTGTGCTGATTGTTTATCAGTGCAACCCCCCCTCGGATGCTCGCCCAGGACCACCAGGATGCCGAAATGGACCACCAGGGAAGGCCACCACACTGGACCACCAGGTATGCCACCTAGACTATCAGGGAAATGCCAATCAATGCCCAGGAAGCTGCCAATCAATGCCCATCCACAATGCCTGCCAGTGCCACAAGGGATGCCTATCAGTGCCATCTATCAGTGCCCATCAGTGTCACGTATCAGTGCCCAGCAGCGCCGCCTATCAGTGCCCATCAGTGCCGCCTATCAGTGCCACTCATAAGTACCCATCAGTGCAGCCTTTTAGTGCCCATCAGTGTCGCCCCCAACAGTGCCCACCAGTGCCACCCATGAGTGCCCATTAGTGCCGCCTATCAATGCCCATCAGTGCTGCATATCAGTGCCACCCATCAGTGCAGCCTATCAGTGCCCATTGTCAGTGCCCGCTCATTGGTGCCGCCTTATCAGTGCCCGTCAGTGCCCATCAGTGAAGGAGAAAACGTATATACAAAATTTTATAATGGAAACAAAATACATTTTCGGTCTTTTTTTATTTGTTTAGCAAATAAAAACCCCAGCAGTGATCAAATACCACCAAAAGAAATCTCTATTTGTGGGAACAAAATTATAAAATTTCTGTTTGGGTAAAAAGTAGTATGATTGCGCAATTGTCATTTAAACAGCGACAGCGCTGAAAGCTGAAAATTGGCCTGGGCAGGAAGGGGGGTAATTGCCTGGTATTGAAGGGGTTAAATTGTAGAAAATGAAAGCTACACAAAGCATATAAAATCCCCCCCCAAAAAAAAATTTAAATGTCAAAAGTGGAGTCTGATTCTAGATGCCACCCGTCTGTAAACGTACGTCATGTTATTGATGTTAAATTCCAGGGTCATGGCTGCAGCTAGATACCATCACCCAACCCCCTGTATCTTTTTTTTTCGTTAGGTGACCGGATTTCCGATAAAAGTAACCCCAGATTCACAGCAAAAACACTTTTATAGGCGGCGGGAGAGGTGACCCTCCCGATAGGCACCACTAATGAGGAGGCACTGACAGGCATTACTGATGGGCAGTAATAGGCAATGATGGGCACTGATAGGCAGCACTGATGTGGAGACACTGACAGGCATTACTGATGGGCACTGATTGGCGTTTGTGATGAGCACTGATTGGCATCTGATGGGTACCGATTGGTATGAGGGGTGGGTACCTCTGATGGGGGCTGCGCAGATAATCAATGCACTGATTATCAGCGCAGACGCCCCCCGTCCCCTGTCAGGAGAGCCGCTGATCGGCACCTTGTCAGTCAGTGTGAACTGAGGAAAGCCGATTATCGGTGTTGTGTCAGATTCAGCGACCTGGCTGAATTTGTAACGGAAGTGATGTTCTGTTGCCGCCATCTTGGTACACCCCACACTCCTCCACAGTAATGATACACTGAGAAGGCGGCAAGCAGACATCTTGTTACACCCACCAGAGTCTTACATTTCACACTTATTTTTAACAATAAACGGAGCTTATATAGTGAAATACAGTATTTAGAAATCCATTGGACTGTTTATTTTGTAATGGGAGTTACTAATGCGCTAACCACACCGGAAGTGTTCACACACTAAAAACAGTTTGTTAAGGAGGGGTGACATGGCGCTTACTGATCTATTAATAAATATTATATGGCAAAGATTCCTGTGCAAATAAATTCCTGTGCAAAAAATCTGATAAATATAAAATAAATATAAAGTTTCCTTGGTGCATAAAAGCAAATGCGGATGAGTGCAAAGTAATAAAAGTACTAATAGGTATTTCTTCAGTGCAAAATGCAAAATAAAGTGCAAAATCAGGCACAAAAAGTGCAGCAATAATGTGCAAAGTGAAAGTAAATAAAAATTGAAAATAAGAAATTGATTATTTCTGTGCAAACAACATTCAGTGTCAAAACATTTAACACTCTTAAGTGCAAACAAGCAATTTTCAATAAAAAAGTGGCAAAAAAAATGTAAAAAATCCTCCATGCTGGAAAATTTCTGAAACAGTCCAAACAATGTGCATAAAGATCCAAGTGCAAAATTGCAACAAATCAACTTTTGAAAGGAAATATTCTCCAACTGCCAAGAAAACATGCAAAGTGCTTCAATCCTGTGCAGGTGCCCTCGTTTCCCCAGCCTCTGTACCCTGACTAGTTGTGTGACTGCTCAATGTCACTTTCTCAAAGCTCCCCTTTGATGGGGGAAGTTTTTGATGGGGGCAGTTTTGATGGGGCAATAGGATGTGGGCAAGTTTGATTGGGCCATTTTTGATGGGTGAAGTTTTGATGGGGCAATGGGATGGGGGCATTTTTGATTAAGGCAGTTTTTGATGGGTGCAGTTTTTGATGGGGCAATTTGATGGGTCACTTTTTGATGGGGACAAATTTGATGGGGCAATAGGGTGGGGCAAATTTGATGGGAGCAGTTTTGATGGGGGAAGTGTTTATGGGGGAAATTTTGATGGGGCAATAGGATGGGGCAGTTTTTTTATAGGGGCAGTATTTTATGGGGGCAATTTTTGATGGGTCAGTTTTTGATCTGGGCAATTTGATGGGGCAATAGGATAGGGGCAGTTTTCGATGGGGGCAGTTTTTGATGGGGTAATAGGATAGGCAGTTTTGATGGGGGCAGTTTTTGATGTGGACAGTTTTTATGGGGGCAGTTTTATGGGGCAATTTGATGGTACAGTTTTAATGGGGGAAGTTTTTGATGGGGCAGTTTTGATGGGGCAATAGGATGGGGGCAATTTTTGGTGGGGCAATTTTTAATGGGTCAGTTTTTGATTTGGACAATAGGATGGGGGCAGTTTTGCTGGGGCAGTTTTTGGTGAGGCAATTTTTGATGGGGCCGTTTTTGATGGGGCAATAGGCTTGGGGCAGTTTTAATGGGGCAATTTTGATGGGGGCAAATTTTATGGGGCAGTTTTTGATGGTGCAACTTTGATGGGGGAAGTTTTTGATGGGGCAGTTTTGATAGGGCAATTTTTGATGTGGCAGTTTTTGATGGGGGAAGTTTTTGATGGGGCAGTTTTGATGGGGCATTCTTTTATGGGGGCAGTTTTGATAGGGCAATTTTATGGGACAGTTTTTGATTTGGGCAATTTGTTGGGGCAATAGGATGGAGGCAGGTTTTGATGGGGGCAGTTTTCAAGGGACACTTTTTGATGGGAAAATAGGATGGGGCAGTTTTTGATGGGGGCAGTTTTTGACACAGCAATAGGAAGGGGGCAATTTTGATGGGGCAGTTTTTATAAGGCAATTTGATGGGGCAGTTTTTATGGGGGCAGTTTTTGATGGGGCAATAGGATAGGGCAATTTTGATGGGGTACTTTTTATTAAGGCAATTTGATGGTGTAGTTTTGATGGGGCAATTTTGATGGTGCAGTTTTGATGGTAGCAATATGATGGGGCAATTTTTATGGGGCAATAGGATGGGACAATTTTTGATGGGGCGGTTTTAATGGGTCAATAGGATGGGGCAGTTTTTTATGGGGGCAATTTTAATGGTGCAACTTTGATGGTGGCAATATGGTGGGGCAGTTTTGATAGGGCAATTTTGATGTGGGGAAAAATTGATGGGTGCAATTTTGGTGGTGGCTATATGATGGTGCAGTTTTGATGGGGCAGATTTTTATGGGGCAATTTTGATGGTGGCAATATGATGGTGCAGTTTTGGTGGGGCAAATTTGATCGGGGCAATAGGCTGGTGGCAGTATGATGGGGAAATTTTGATGGGGTCAGTATGATGGGGCAGTTTTGATGGTGGCAGTATGATGGGGCAGTTTTGATGGTGGCAATATGATGGGGCAGCTTCTGGAAAAGGTAATTACCTTTTAAACAATGCTAATTGTAAATGATATCCCTCTTTCTGTGCAGATGATAGATATATTTAGATATATATATATATATATATATATATATATATATCTTGTTAGATCTATCTATGTATATATAATCTCTGCACAGAAACAAGATATATCATTTACTATTAGCATCTTTTAAAAACAAATTACCTTTTGCAGGAGCTTTTTGTATTTCTAGATTTATAATCTTTGTAAGGTCCGGTTCACACAATAGAAACGCAATCCGGATGCGTTCCAGGTGCTTTTTTGCATGGGCGTTTTTGATGCCTTTTTGGTATGTTTTTAATGCAGTCCGGTGCTTTTTTTCACCCCTCTTTTTTATTAACCTTAGATAAGGACAAGTGCGGTTCCAGTGCATTTTTGATGCGTTTTACAGCATTCCAGTACAGTCCAGTGCAGGTAAAATGCAGCATGTTCTACTTTTTTTCTGGAACTGGAACGCTCTGGTGTGAACTATGCCATTGAAAACCATATAACCTACTTTCCATGCGTTTTTGATGCAGAAAAAAAACCTCACTGGACTGCATGTGGTATGAACTGGCCCTAAATGTAGATAACCTTCCTAGTTCCTGGGAGGGGGAGGAGAGGCAAATTCCGCTGACACTGCTGTTGCTATGGAAACCCAATCCACAACCTATTACACTGGTCATGCTGCTCTGAGCATGTGTGAGATCTGGAGGCGCATGCTGGGTAACCAGCCTGCATGGAACACAGGAAGAGGTACAGTCTGGCTTCAGATGCCCACACATGAGATGGCCGCGGCCTGCTGGGACTTACAAAAGTAAGAAATCAATGATGCAAAAATACAAAACGGACCTTCGTTTACAGCAAACCTTGACTAGAATACATGAAGTATGAGGATTATAGGGGGATTTTTATCTAAAAAGTAAAAAATTTCGGCTGGAACACCAAAGCGGTGGCTTTAAGTGTGGGCATCTGAAGCCAGACTGCATTTCTTCCTGGATTTCAGCCTTGCAGATCTCGCACATGCTCAGCAGTTGGCTCCCGCTGCTGTCGATCAATGAGGAGAGGGGGGACGAGCTGTTGCTCTGTGGGTGAATGGGAGGAGCCTGCTCAGATGTACTCGGTAAAGGGGAGGAGCCAGGAAGAGGAAGGCGGGGCTGCTCCGCAGTGGAGAAGTATAGAGATGTTTTCCTTCTACAAACAGATCAGTAAAAAGATCATTCTACACTCATATGTTTGAGTTTATCACTCCCTTTTCATATTTAACAGTAAACACAATGTATAAAATATTAATAACAATGGGAAGGTTTTTTTTTTATTTATTTTTGTTGAGAGTGCACCAGGGGAGAAGATTATCATGTCTGCGGTCTCTGACCATCTCCTGTATCATGTCTGCGGTCTCTGACCATCTCCTGCATCATGTCTGCGGTCTCTGACCATCTCCTGCATCATGTCTGCAGTCTCTGACCATCTCCTGCATCATGTCTGCAGTCTCTGACCATCTCCTGCATCATGTCTGCAGTCTCTGACCATCTCCTGCATCATGTCTGCAGTCTCTGACCATCTCCTGCATCATGTCTGCAGTCTCTGACCATCTCCTGCATCATGTCTGCAGTCTCTGACCATCTCCTGCATCATGTCTGCAGTCTCTGACCATCTCCTGCATCATGTCTGCAATCTCTGACCATCTCCTGTATCATGTCTGCACTCTGACTATATCCTGTTGTGTTTCTGAGTGTATTCACAGATTTTTATATACGGCCCCCTGGTGATGTCAGAGTCTGGAGTTGAGGCTCTGGTCCTCCCCCAAATGAAAAATAAAAAGTTGACCACCCCGGTGGACATACGTGACATCATACGGTAGATTTGATTTGTGGGATTCTGTTGATAAGGAATTGGACACTTTATTTCACGGCAATCAGATTATTTTTTTATCAGATGTAATGATCACACATCACATCGATCAATTCTATATAATCAGTAGCCGGTTTTGTTGTCTTTGCTGCACCACTGAGGGGTGACTGGTGGGCGGTATAGATGGGTCATATTTCACATTCCGTCCCGGATTCCTAAAAGGAGAGGAGAGATCGGTGATGAGGAGGATGCTGGAGCCAGACGTCATTGAAAAGTCCAGTAGGGAGCCGCCCATGCCCATTATTTTAGGCTCCAAAACCAGACGGTAGTTGGAGGATTTGTAAGGACTTCAGAAAGCTTCAGTGCGTCACTTAACCTCCCCCCCATGGCCCAGGTAGATGCGACACTAAACCACCCCCCCCCCATGGCCCAGGTAGATGCGACACTAAACCACCCCCCCCCATGGCCCAGGTAGATGTGACACTAAACCCCCCCCCATGACCCAGGTAGATGTGACACTAAACCCCCCCCCCATGGCCCAGGTAGATGTGACACTAAACCCCCCCCCCCATGGCCCAGGTAGATGTGACACTAAACCCCCCCCCATGGCCCAGGTAGATGTGACACTAACCCCCCCCCCCCCCATGGCCCAGGTAGATGTGACACTAAACCCCCCCCCCATGGCCCAGGTAGATGTGACACTAAACCCCCCCCCCATGGCCCAGGTAGATGTGACACTAAACCCCCCCCCCCCATGGCCCAGGTAGATGTGACACTAAACCCCCCCCCCCATGGCCCAGGTAGATGTGACACTAAACCCCCCCCCATGGCCCAGGTAGATGTGACACTAAACCCCCCCCCATGGCCCAGGTAGATGTGACACTAAACCCCCCCCCATGGCCCAGGTAGATGTGACACTAAACCCCCCCCCATGGCCCAGGTAGATGTGACACTAAACCCCCCCCCATGGCCCAGGTAGATGTGATACTAAACCCCCCCCCCCATGGCCCAGGTAGATGTGACACTAAACCCCCCCCCATGGCCCAGGTAGATGTGACACTAAACCCCCCCCCATGGCCCAGGTAGATGTGACACTAAACACCCCCCCCCCCCATGGCCCAGGTAGATGTGACACTAAACACCCCCCCCCCATGGCCCAGGTAGATGTGACACTAAATCCCCCCCCCCCATGGCCCAGGTAGATGTGACACTAAATCCCCCCCCCCCATGGCCCAGGTAGATGTGACACTAAACCCCCCCCCCCCATGGCCCAGGTAGACGTGACACTAAACCCCCCCATGGCCCAGGTAGATGTGACACTAAACCCCCTCCCCCATGGCCCAGGTAGATGTGACACTAACCCCCCCCCATGGCCCAGGTAGATGTGACACTAAACCCCCTCCCCCATGGCCCAGGTAGATGTGACACTAAACCCCCTCCCCCTGGCCCAGGTAGATGTGACACTAAACCCCCTCCCCCATGGCCCAGGTAGATGTGACACTAAACCCCCTCCCCCATGGCCCAGGTAGATGTGACACTAAACCCCCTCCCCCATGGCCCAGGTAGATGTGACACTAAACCCCCTCCCCCATGGCCCAGGTAGATGTGACACTAAACCCCCTCCCCCATGGCCCAGGTAGATGTGACACTAAACCCCCCCCATGGCCCAGGTAGATGTGACACTAAACCCCCCCTCCCCGATGGCCCAGGTAGATGTGACACTAAACCCCCCCCTCCCCGATGGCCCAGGTAGATGTGACACTAAAACCCCCCCCATGGCCCAGGTAGATGTGACACTAAACCCCCCCATGGCCCGGGTAGAGGAGCTCACAGACAGACCTGGGGCGGCCCCCGTTATCTGACCACTTTAGACCTGACAAAAGGATATCAGCAAATCCCATTCATTGACAGCACCGAGGAAAAGACGGGATTTGTGACCCCCGAGGGGGCATTTTAATATAAAAATGTCTCTAAGTTTACAAAATGCCCCCCTGACATCTCAGAGGACCCCGGACAGAACCCCAAGACCCCCCCAGCCGTACACAGCAGTGTATCTGGAGGATATATGGACAGACTGGGGGCCTCACTTTCCCCGTGTCCCGGGGGTATTGGATGTTTTCTACAAGGAATGTATTCCAGCAAATCCCAGAAAATTTCATCAGTGATCTCCCTTTGCCTTCATCCAGCCCTTGGGGCACCATTCCTCCCACCGACACCAATGATGGGGCACTATTCCTCCCACCGACACCAATGATGGGGCACTATTCCTCCCACCGACACCAATGATGGGGCACTATTCCTCCCACCGACACCAATGATGGGACACTATTCCTCCCACCGACACCAATGATGGGACACTATTCCTCCCACCGACACCAATGATGGGACACTATTCCTCCCACCGACACCAATGATGGGACACTATTCCTCCCACCGACACCAATGATGGGACACTATTCCTCCCACCGACACCAATAATGGGACACTATTCCTCCCACCGACACCAATAATGGGACACTATTCCTCCCACCGACACCAATGATGGGACACTATTCTCCCACCGATACCAATGATGGGACACTATTCCTCCCACCGACACCAATGATGGGACACTATTCCCCCCACCGACACCAATGATGGGACACTATTCCTCCCACCGACACCAATGATGGGACACTATTCCCCCCACCGACACCAATGATGGGGCACTATTCCTCCCACCGACACCAATGATGGGACACTATTCCCCCCACCGACACCAATGATGGGACACTATTCCTCCCACCGACACCAATGATGGGACACTATTCCCCCCACCGACACCAATGATGGGACACTATTCCTCCCACCGACACCAATGATGGGACACTATTCCTCCCACTGATACCAAAGATGGGACACTATTCTCCCACTGATACCAATGATGGGGCACTATTCCTCCCACTGACACCAATGATGGGACACTATTCCTCCCACTGATACCAATGATGGGACACTATTCCTCCCACTGACACCAATGATGGGACACTATTCCTCCCACTGATACCAATGATGGGGCACTATTCCTCCCACTGACCCCAATGATGGGACACTATTCCTCCCACTGACACCAATGATGGGACACTATTCCTCCCACTGACACCAATGATGGGACACTATTCCTCCCACTGACTCCAATGATGGGACACTATTCCTCCCACTGACTCCAATGATGGGACACTATTCCTTCCACTGACTCCAATGATGGGACACTATTCCTCCCACTGACCCCAATGATGGGACACTATTCCTCCCACTGACTCCAATGATGGGACACTATTCCTCCCACTGACCCCAATGATGGGACACTATTCCTCCCACTGACACCAATGATGGGGCACTAATCCTCCCACTGACACCAATGATGGGACACTATTCCTCCCACTGACACCAATGATGGGGCACTATTCCCCCCACTGACACCAATGATGGGACACTATTCCTCCCACTGACACCAATGATGGGGCACTATTCCCCCCACTGACACCAATGACGGGGGACTATTCCTCCCACCGACACCAATGATGGGGCACTATTCCTCATCCTACTGCCATACATGCGGCAGCCCCTTCCGCTTCTGAAAAGCAACCCAGTTGTGGAATGCTTTTCAGAGGCATTTGGTATGTGGTGCGGATGTGATATGTCACTTCCTGATGTTCTGGTTTCACCCTAAAAAATGCCGCACCACCACGATCGCATTGCATGTAGTTGTGGTGTGGCCCTTATTTTATCGGGTCGTGTTTGGCGGTTGTACCAGGGGCCACCTGCCCCCCCCCCCCCACACATCTGATGACACCTCAACAACATTACCAAGAAATTACCAAAACACAATTTCTGAACTGCCAGTTTATTTTGGGCGATATCACAACAACAAACAATGGCGGCGATATTTCACATATCTACACGAGGAAAAAGGCGAACAAAACATCCAACATATAAAAAAAGAAATAATGACGATAAAAAATAAATAAGGTTTCCTTGTGTATCTCTAGAAATGCTAAAACGCTGGAAATGACGGATAAATTCAGTTTCCTGTACAGGCGGAAATCGTTCATTTCACTCACAGCGACCCCTCCGCGTCCGATCGTCATTCTCATCTGACAACCGAAGGACGCGATTGGTTGCTGGAGGAAACGAGAAGACGTTTCATACTAACGAACGACCACAAAGGAGGAAGCGCTGAGGTTCAGGTCGGTCTTGGATGGGTACAGGACCTTCAGGTTGCCCTCCGTGTCGGCGACGCGCACTTGTTCCAGCACCAGCTGCGGGCGCTCCGGGGCATCCGGGTTCTGAGACACCGAGTCCTGCGGATGTTCCGCATCCGATCCGACTTCCTCCTCTTTGTTCTCCATCGTGAATTTATTGAGTTCTGCCATTTTCTGTGTATAGGAAGAAAACACACCAAAGATAATCATCATTATTATAATAAAATACAAAAATACATTGCAACAGAAAAAATCTATTCCAGACACATCCTCAGTATACAAAGCAGAAATGACAACCCCTTAGGCCCCTTTCACACTGGGGCGGGCATATGCGGTGGCGGTATAGTGGCGCGATTTTCAGCGCCGCTATACCGTCGTGTTTACCGCGATATGCGGCCGCTAGCGGTGCGGTTTTAACCCCCGCTAGCGGCCAAAAAAGGGTTAATACCGGCCACAAATCGCGGCTATTGCCACGGTTTGCGGGCGGTGTCCCATTGATTTCAATAGGAAGGTGCGGTAAAGGAGCGGTATACACACCGCTCCTTTACCGCTCTAAAGATGCGGCTTGCAGGAGATTTTTTTCCTCCCGCCAGCGCAACGCCTCAGAGTGAAAGCCCCTCGGGCTTTCACATTGAGAATGCTGAGGCAGGAGTATTTCAGGCGTTATTTGCGCGGTATTTTTAGCGCAAAAACGCCTGAAATACGCCTCAGTGTAAAAGGGGCCTTACTGACCCGGCTTTTCTGGCACTTTTTGTTTACAAGTTTAAATCTGTAATTTTTACTAGAAAATTACTTATAACCCCCAAAAACACACACAGACACACACACACACAGAGACACAGACACACAGACACACAGACACACAGACACACAGACACACAGACACACAGACACAGAGACACAGAGACACAGAGACACAGACACAGAGACACACAGACACACAGACACACAGACACACAGACACACAGACACACAGACACACAGACACAGACACACACACACACAGACACACAGACACACAGACACACAGACACACAGACACACAGACACACAGACACAGACACACAGACACACAGACACACAGACACACAGACACACAGACACACAGACACACAGACACACAGACACACACACAGACACACAGACACACAGACACAGAGACACACAGACACACACACACAGACACACACACACACACAGACAGACACACACAGACACACACAGACACACACAGACACACACAGACACACACAGACACAGACACACACAGACACAGATAAATAGATATATTATTTTTTTTTAAGTAGAGACCCTAGGGAATAAAACGGCGATTGTTGCAATTTTTTTTATGTTGCATTGTTTTTGCGCAGCAGTTTTGCAAACGCATTTGTTTTGGAAAAAAAAAAAATACTTTAAGAAAAAATAAATAAATCAATGAAAAAAAAAAACTGGACCTACTACAAAGCTAAGGAGCTCCCATTCTTTTAGTGGCGGTTCACACTGCTGCGCTGTGAATTTGTTCTGTTTTTTCAGTCCATTCTGAGGTGTCAATTCACCGCGTTTTTACCGCAATTTGAATGCAAATTTCAGGAGTGGGACATGGCTGCGATTAATGTTCTAGCCAATGGAATCATAATGTTAAAAGAAAAAAAGAAGGTGTTGCTGGTTTTTGTGGAGAGTAGTGCGGTGGAATTGGCACATATGTGAACCATCAAATGCGATTCCAGAACGATTTACATTGATGTCTATGGAGACCAAATTCGCAACGCTCTGAACTCGTTCAAGACCCTTTTTTCCCCCCATCGCATTAGGAGAGGAATCGCAACGCAAAACAATTACTTTTTGGATGACATGCGAATCTAGTTTGTGTTTAACGCATCGCATTCGGGGTATCAACTCGCACAAGTGTGAACCGCCACTTAGTGACCACAGTTTGTCTGCCATTAAGCAAAAACAGTGTGGTCACCACCCCATCCCCCCTTTTCCATCTGGCTGTAAAGGGAATAACAGAAAATGATTGTTAAAAATAAATAAAAAAATTATTATTGTTAACCACTTGACCTCCGGGAAGATTTACCCCCCTTCATGACCAGGGCATTTTTTGCAATATGGCTTTACGACTTCTACGAGTCAGTCACTTTGACAATTGCGTGGTCGTGAGATGCTGTACACAAATATTTCACCCCCCCCCCCCCCCCCAAAGAGTTTTCTTTTGGTGGTACGATTACCTCTATACATTTTTTTTTTTTTAGCACAAAAAAAAAAAAAAAAGTTAATTTTGGAATAAAAATAAAATAATTTTTATTATAATTTTTTTATATATATATAACACACACACTATAATTACATAACTTTTTTTACTTTCGGCTATAAAACGTCTCCAATTAAAAAAAAAATCTACTTTTTTTCATCAATTTGGGCCAATATGAATTCTGCTACATGTTTTTGGAAAATAAATAAATACCAATAAGTGTATATTGATTGGTTTGCGCAAAAGTAATTTGGTCTACAAACTATGGGATATTTTTATTTTTTACTAGTAATGGCAGCAATGAGTGATTTATAGCGGGACTGCGATATTGCGGCGGACAATCTGATACTTTCTGGGAACCAGTGACACCAATACAGTGCTAAAAATATGCACTGTCACTGTATTATTGACACTGGCAGAGAAGGGGTTAAACATCAGGGGAGATAAAAGGGTTAACGGTGTGCCTAAAGCAGTGTTTATGTACACAGTGGGGGAGGGGCTTTTACTAGGGGAAGGCATGGATCCGTGTCTCTGCTTTGCAGGATCCATGCCTTCCCTACTGACAGAACGCAAACTGCCTAGTATGCTTAGGCAGACCGCCATTCTTCCCCTGTACTAAAGCATTGGCGGGTACCCACTGATCGTCTCTTACTGTGCATAATCACAGCGGTAGCGAGCCTGCGGTGGAGCGCATTCGTGCCCCCTACCCGGAAGCGCAGGATCACATATACACACATTACGAGAATTCTCCTGGAACGTAATCCGAGGTTCCACTGTGTGTGTGTGTGTGTGTGTGTGTGTGTGTGTGTGTGTGTGCACACGCACAGTGGAACCTCAGATTACGTTCCAGGAGAATTCTCGTAATCCAAAGCACTCGCAAATCAAAGCAAAATTTCCCATTGAAGTCAATAGAAAAGAAAATAATTCATTGCACATTGACTTCAATGGCATGCAATACCGCATGTGGCCAGAGGTGGGGGGCGCTGGAGAGCCTTGGAAACACATGGAAAGGCCCGAGGACAGCTCGGCTGCCCTCGGCAAAACCTCGGAAAGGCTCGGGAATGGTGTATTTCCACGTCTTTCTGAGCATTTCAGAACGCCGCTGATCGGCTCCGCCCCCCCCCCCCACCTCAGGCCAAACGCGGTACTGCACACCGCTTTGGCTTGAATCCTGCTCATTTTGTGAGACACTTGCAAACCGAGTCAAGATTTTTAAAAATACAGTGCTCGTTAAACGCATTACTCACAATCCGAGGTTCCAATATATATATATATTTTACATACATACATACGATCCTGCACCCTCCCGTAGCAGTAAAAAACTGCTATAGGGTGGTCAGCAATTGGTAATAAAACATATAAAAAAGGAACAAATCTCTATTAACAATAACATAATGCGATCATTTTATTCTAACATTATTATTATTATTATTAGGAGTAGTATTAGTATTTTTTTTAGAATAATAAAATAATAATTGTATTAGTAGTAGTGTTAAAGTGATTGTAAGGAGGAGATTTTGATGCGACTTGAAGCAATGCCTGTGTAATATTGGGGTCTATGGACCTCAAGACGCATCAGTCAGACCAAAGTAGTGCAGGGATTACATTGAAGTCGCACAGATATGAACGGTACTCATTGGAAATCATGGGGGGGGGGGTACGACTTATGCGACTTTGCAGTCCCAAGTTGCAGGTCAAGTTGCACAAGTGTGAAAGGGGACTGAGGGCCGGTTCACACCACAAAAACACACTCCAGATCCGTTCTGGATTCATTTCTGCATGTACATTTTTTTATGCGTTTCCGGAGGCATTCCAGGTGCTTTTTTCCCCTTTTATGTGTTTTACTGCGTTCCAGTCCAGTGCAGGAACAATGCAGCACGTTCTACTTTCTCTAGAACTGGAAAGCCATGGAACCGACTGCACTTGTGTGAACTATGCCATTGGAAACCATATAACCCACTTTCCATGCTGCAGAACAAAAACGCACTGGGCTGCATGTGATGTGAACTTGGCCCTAAAGGTTTGCTTTTTCTTTTCTTCCATAAAAATAACAAACATGTTACACTTCCCTCCTCTGTGCAGCTGGTTTTGCACAGAGTGGCCCCGATACTCAGCGGCGCTCCTGGCTCCTCCTCTTCTCGATGCCCCCCTCGGAGAGACGCTTTCCATGGGGGCACTGTGCGGGCGCCCTCCGAAGTCCTGCTGCTGCGTCCATTGACACAGACAGTGGAACTCGGCCCCGCCCCCTAGTGTCTCTGGATTTGATTGACAGCAGTGGGAGCCAATGGCTCTTGCTGCAATCTGTCCAATGAGGAGGGAGATGGGTCATCGCTGGATCGGGGGGGCTGCAGCACAGAAGGTTTTTCACCTTAATGCATAGAATGAAAACCTTGAAGGTTTACAACCCCTTTAATAGTATTATTAGTATCATTGTATTATTATAGTAGTATTGATCCCCCAGCTTTACTCCTCATTCATCTATATCCGGTTCTGCCCCTTGCACACAACTTATTGGGGGGAGGGGGAGGCGTGCTATGAATGAGGGGGGCCGTCTTCTCTTTTCGGATACCAGATTTCTATTGAGTTTCTACTTTTCATTGATCAACCCGAACCGTCCGCCGAGCATTACTGAGCCCGCTGTCAGACATCACGCTTTTCTGAGCCCCTCCCCCCCCTCCCCACAGAGGAAGAAATTTTCCGCTCAGTTGGGACGTCACTCGGCGTATCAGAAGAGATGAAATTTCACCCGTCACAGATTGTGAGATTGCCACCAGAAGGAAAAACGGTTTCTATAAATAGTTCTCCCCGTTATCACAGGGCGAGGATCGTCATCGAGTGCCGGGGCTGCAAACTCAACCGACTCTCCGAGGTGGATATCGGGGGAGGGGGGGACCGGGGGGAATCACTTTCACCGCTCCAGTTTACAACGACAATCTGTGTCATCATATCATCCAACAGCGATCCCGACCCCGATAAGGGGACCTACCTAACCCACCCAACCAGCCAGTCTCTACCCAATCACCCACCCACCACCACTCTACCCACCCACCCAACCAGCCAGCCAGTCTCTACCTAATCACCCACCCTCTACCCACCCAACCAGTCAGCCAGCCAGTCTCTACCCACCCACCCAGCCAGCCTCTACCCACCCAGCCAGCCTCTACCCACCCAGCCAGCCTCTACCCACCCAGCCAGCCAGCCTCTACCCACCCAGCCTCTACCCACCCAGCCAGCCAGCCTTTACTTACCCAGCCAGCCAGCCTCTACTTACCCAGCCAGCCAGCCTCTACTTACCCAGCCAGCCAGCCTCTACTTAGCCAGCCAGCCAGCCTCTACTTAGCCAGCCAGCCAGCCTCTACTTAGCCAGCCAGCCAGCCTCTACTTAGCCAGCCAGCCTCTACTTAGCCAGCCAGCCAGCCTCTACTTAGCCAGCCAGCCAGCCTCTACTTAGCCAGCCAGCCAGCCTCTACTTAGCCAGCCAGCCAGCCTCTACTTAGCCAGCCAGCCAGCCTCTACTTAGCCAGCCAGCCAGCCTCTACTTAGCCAGCCAGCCAGCCTCTACTTAGCCAGCCAGCCAGCCTCTACTTAGCCAGCCAGCCAGCCTCTACTTAGCCAGCCAGCCAGCCTCTACTTAGCCAGCCAGCCAGCCTCTACTTAGCCAGCCAGCCAGCCTCTACTTAGCCAGCCAGCCAGCCTCTACTTAGCCAGCCAGCCAGCCTCTACTTAGCCAGCCAGCCAGCCTCTACTTAGCCAGCCAGCCAGCCTCTACTTAGCCAGCCAGCCAGCCTCTACTTAGCCAGCCAGCCAGCCTCTACTTAGCCAGCCAGCCAGCCTCTACTTAGCCAGCCAGCCAGCCAGCCTCTACTTAGCCAGCCAGCCAGCCAGCCTCTACTTAGCCAGCCAGCCAGCCTCTACTTAGCCAGCCAGCCAGCCTCTACTTAGCCAGCCAGCCAGCCTCTACTTAGCCAGCCAGCCAGCCTCTACTTAGCCAGCCAGCCAGCCTCTACTTAGCCAGCCAGCCAGCCTCTACTTAGCCAGCCAGCCAGCCTCTACTTAGCCAGCCAGCCAGCCTCTACTTAGCCAGCCAGCCAGCCTCTACTTAGCCAGCCAGCCAGCCTCTACTTAGCCAGCCAGCCAGTCACTTAGCCAGCCAGCCAGTCACTTAGCCAGCCAGCCAGCCAGTCACTTAGCCAGCCAGCCAGCCAGTCACTTAGCCAGCCAGCCAGCCAGTCACTTAGCCAGCCAGCCAGCCAGTCACTTAGCCAGCCAGCCAGCCAGTCACTTAGCCAGCCAGCCAGCCAGTCACTTAGCCAGCCAGCCAGCCAGTCACTTAGCCAGCCAGCCAGCCAGTCACTTAGCCAGCCAGCCAGTCACTTAGCCAGCCAGCCAGTCACTTAGCCAGCCAGCCAGTCACTTAGCCAGCCAGCCAGCCAGTCACTTAGCCAGCCAGCCAGCCAGTCACTTAGCCAGCCAGCCAGCCAGCCAGCCAGTCACTTAGCCAGCCAGCCAGTCACTTAGCCAGCCAGCCAGCCAGTCACTTAGCCAGCCAGCCAGCCAGTCACTTAGCCAGCCAGCCAGCCAGTCACTTAGCCAGCCAGCCAGTCACTTAGCCAGCCAGCCAGCCAGTCACTTAGCCAGCCAGCCAGCCAGCCAGCCAGTCACTTAGCCAGCCAGCCAGTCACTTAGCCAGCCAGCCAGCCAGTCACTTAGCCAGCCAGCCAGCCAGTCACTTAGCCAGCCAGCCAGTCACTTAGCCAGCCAGCCAGTCACTTAGCCAGCCAGCCAGTCACTTAGCCAGCCAGCCAGCCAGTCACTTAGCCAGCCAGCCAGCCAGCCAGCCAGTCACTTAGCCAGCCAGCCAGCCAGCCAGTCACTTAGCCAGCCAGCCAGCCAGTCACTTAGCCAGCCAGCCAGCCAGCCAGCCAGTCACTTAGCCAGCCAGCCAGCCAGTCACTTAGCCAGCCAGCCAGCCAGTCACTTAGCCAGCCAGCCAGCCAGCCACTTACCCAGCCAGCCAGCCAGCCAGCCAGTCACTTAGCCAGCCAGCCAGCCAGTCACTTAGCCAGCCAGCCAGCCAGTCACTTAGCCAGCCAGCCAGCCACTTAGCCAGCCAGCCAGCCACTTAGCCAGCCAGCCAGCCAGTCACTTAGCCAGCCAGCCAGCCAGTCACTTAGCCAGCCAGCCAGCCAGCCACTTAGCCAGCCAGCCAGCCAGTCACTTACCCAGCCACTTAGCCAGCCAGCCAGCCAGCCACTTAGCCAGCCAGCCAGCCAGTCACTTAGCCAGCCACTTAGCCAGCCAGCCAGCCACTTAGCCAGCCAGCCAGCCACTTAGCCAGCCAGCCAGCCAGTCACTTAGCCAGCCACTTAGCCAGTCACTTAGCCAGCCACTTAGCCAGCCAGCCAGCCAGCCACTTAGCCAGCCAGCCAGCCAGCCACTTACCCAGCCAGCCAGCCAGTCACTTACCCAGCCACTTAGCCAGCCAGCCAGCCAGCCACTTACCCAGCCAGCCAGCCAGTCACTTACCCAGCCACTTAGCCAGCCAGCCAGCCAGCCACTTAGCCAGCCAGCCAGCCAGTCACTTAGCCAGCCAGCCAGCCAGTCACTTAGCCAGCCAGCCAGCCAGTCACTTAGCCAGCCAGCCAGCCAGTCACTTAGCCAGCCAGCCAGCCAGTCACTTAACCAGCCAGCCAGCCAGTCACTTAGCCAGCCACTTAGCCAGCCAGTCACTTAGCCAGCCACTTAGCCAGCCAGTCACTTAGCCAGCCACTTAGCCAGCCAGTCACTTAGCCAGCCACTTAGCCAGCCAGCCTGCCAGCCACTTAGCCAGCCAGCCAGCCAGCCACTTACCCAGCCAGCCAGCCAGTCACTTACCCAGCCACTTAGCCAGCCAGCCACTTAGCCAGCCAGCCAGCCAGCCAGTCACTTAGCCAGCCAGCCAGCCAGTCACTTAGCCAGCCAGCCAGCCAGTCACTTAGCCAGCCAGCCAGCCAGCCACTTAGCCAGCCAGCCAGCCAGCCACTTACCCAGCCAGCCAGCCAGTCACTTACCCAGCCACTTAGCCAGCCAGCCACTTAGCCAGCCAGCCAGCCAGCCAGTCACTTAGCCAGCCAGCCAGCCAGTCACTTAGCCAGCCAGCCAGCCAGTCACTTAGCCAGCCAGCCAGCCAGTCACTTAGCCAGCCAGCCAGCCAGCCACTTAGCCAGCCAGCCAGCCAGCCACTTAGCCAGCCAGCCAGCCACTTAGCCAGCCAGCCAGCCAGTCACTTAGCCAGCCAGCCAGCCAGCCACTTACCCAGCCAGCCAGCCAGTCACTTACCCAGCCACTTAGCCAGCCAGCCAGCCACTTAGCCAGCCAGCCAGCCAGTCACTTAGCCAGCCAGCCAGCCACTTAGCCAGCCAGCCAGCCAGTCACTTAGCCAGCCAGCCAGCCAGTCACTTAGCCAGCCAGCCAGCCAGTCACTTAGCCAGCCAGCCAGTCACTTAGCCAGCCAGCCAGCCAGTCACTTAGCCAGCCAGCCAGCCAGTCACTTAGCCAGCCAGCCAGCCAGTCACTTAGCCAGCCAGCCAGCCAGTCACTTAGCCAGCCAGCCAGCCAGTCACTTAGCCACCCAGCCAGTCACTTAGCCACCCAGCCAGTCACTTAGCCACCCAGCCAGTCACTTAGCCACCCAGCCAGTCACTTAGCCAGCCAGCCAGCCTCTACCCAGCCAGCCAGCCTCTACCCAGCCAGCCAGCCTCTACCCAGCCAGCCAGCCTCTACCCAGCCAGCCAGCCTCTACCCACCCATAAACTGAGACATCATAATCACAGGTTACAATGTTTCAGTTATGTGAATGGACAGTCCGTGAACACTGACTGTTCATTCGGAAAAGAAAAAGGGTTTACCGGCTCCCACCCCCCGCTCTCCATCCTGACAGATCGGGGACAGGGAGGGGGACTGGAGGAGGAGGATACGGGGGTAGTCAGCGGTGATCGTGGGGGGAGTTACAAGCACCGATCACCCTGTATAGATTTCCCTAAAGCAGCTGAGCGCCGCATGGCGGGGGGGGGGGTCCGTTGAGAAGCGGCTGTCAGGCTTTATTGAAATCTATACAGGGGTGATCGATGCTTGTCACTCCCCCCGCCGCACCGATCACCCCTGACTGTCCAGGTATCGGGTAAAGCATGGGAGCACTTGCCCCGAGTACATCGGACTCAAGATCAGAACTTTCATATTGACGGGACATTAAGGACTGTATACAATGTGTGCAGCTGCCCCCCTGCCCCCATACAGTGCCTTGAAAAAGTATTCATACCCCTACTAGCGCACCGAAACCTCCAGGAATGTATTCACAATGCAGACATCCTTCCAAATGGCCAAAACCATACAAGCACTTACCTCAATCAGAGCGTCCATGACATCTTTACAGGTCTGCAGACTGCTGGCACTGGTCACCTCCAACAAGAGGGCCTGGTGGATTTGGTGATCTGTGGAAGAAGACAAGTTGTTCATTGTAATCCACACCCGGGGTGTAACTGTGAACGAGGTCCAGTGTTTCTTTAAATTCCAACCAATGTGATTTTTTTTTGTAGTTAAGGATGGAGTGGGGGAGGGTAGAACCTTTATGTTCTTTATTCTCATAGCGACATTATTTTTATTATACACTATATGGCCAAAAGTATGTGAACCCCCCCCCCCCCAATGATGGAGTTCAGGTTTTTTTCCCCCAATGAAGGGTCCTGGTAATACTCCATCATACATTGCAGACCAACGGATCGCAACCACCGGCTGCAGCCTCCCCTCTCCTGCAGAGCCCTTAAAGGGCTTGTAAAACCCTTGTGCATTAAAGTGAGGTCCACACAAAATGGAACTTCTGCTTTTCGGAACCCTCCCCCCCCTCAGGTGTCACATTTGGCACCTTTCAGGGGGGAGTGCAGATACCTGTATAATACAGATATTTGCACCCACTTCCGGGCATAGACTCCCCGCAGAGTCTACACTACTTCCGTCTCCCCTCGCTGTCTTCTGGGAGACCACACGGGTCCCAGAAGACAGCAGGGGCCATTTGGATTGCGCAGCGCGACTCACGCAGTAGGGAACCAGGAAGTGAAACCGCAAGGCTTAACTTCTGATTCCCTTACCGAAGATGGCGGCGGCAGCACCCGAGGACAGAGTCGGCCTCGGGTGCAGACATCGTGGGCGTCCTGGACAGGTAAGTGTCCTTATTTTAAAAGTCAGCAGCTGCAGTATTTGTAGCTGCTGACTTTAAAAAAAAAAAAAAAATTGGCGGACCTCCGCTTTAAGATGAAAACACCTTGCAGTGTCCCCCCCCCGGCCCCCGTTTTACTTACCTGAGCCCCGAATTTCCATGGCGTGATCCCGCTTCGCTCTCTCCACTGCTTCTCGGCTCCGCCTGCTGTCAATCAAATCCAATGACGCGGCCGAGTCATACACTCGCCGGCATAGATGCCGAATGAATGACTCGGGAGCGAGCGGCGCGCAAGGTAACCCCCTCAGGATAGAGCTTCCCAGAGGGGTCATCTATTGCGGTGAGGAGCCGCGAGAGAGCCGCCGTGGGACCCCAGAAGTGGAGGATCGGGGCCACTCTGTGCAAAACGAACTGCACAGTGGAAGTAAGTATGACATGTTTGTTTTGTTTTTTTAAAAACCCTGAACCTTTAGTGTCACTTTAATCTCCTGCAGGGTCTCACAGCTTGAAAAAAAAAAAAAGTTTCCCCCAATCTGCCATAGTGACCTCCCAAGCCCCCAGCCTCACCCTTCACAGTGTTCCCCCAGTGCCATTAAAAAAAAAAAAAACCCCATTCACATCCAGAGCCTTCCAGCATTTCAATAATATGCCATCACATCCCCACACTTTAATGTACGAGTGTAAACTTTATTCTCTACTGCAGTGTTTCTCAACTCCAGGCGCAACAACAGGTCAGGTTTCAGATTTCCCTCAGATGAAACAGCTGTGGTAATTACTAAGGCAGTGAAACTGATCAATTGCCTGTGCAAACTAATGGAAATCCTGAAAACATGACCTGTTGGGGCACCTTGAGGCCTGGAGTTGAGAAACATTGCTCTACTGTTGGGGCATGGAGTGTTCTGGAATCATTTACTGGGGCCCTGGTCTTGAAAAAGTGGAGTACTCCTCGATTAGGACAATTGTGCTCTTCCAAACTTGTGGTGACAGTTTGGTGAAGACCCTTTTCTGTTCCAGCATGACTGCCCCCCCCCCCCCCATGTACAAAGCCAACTCCTTAAAGACATGGTGTGACCAGTTTGGTGTGGAGGAACGCAATGTCTGCAGACCCCCGACCTCATCCCCTACTGATCACCAGCAAAAATTCCCATAGACACACTCAACAGTCTTATGAAAAGTCTTCCTAGAAGAGTGGAGGAACTCAAGAGCCCCATCAACCCTACCTAAGCTTTTAGAGCTGAATTGGAAAACTGATGGTGAGCCAAGCCTTCTCATCCAATATCAGTCTTGTCCTCGCAGGCTCAGAACTATAAAAAAAAAAAAAAAAAAACCCTCTACCAATAATGGTAACTCCTCATGTAAAGCACACATCTTCGAGTCCAAAAAAGGCTCTTCAAACGAATACACTATATGGGTCAAGCTATGTGGACACCTCTCCAGATCATGGAGTTCAGGTGTCTCCAGTGAAGGGTTCTGGTAATTCTCCATCATACAAGGACATTGTAGACAATTGTGCACTTCCAACCTTCCACCACAACTGTGCCCCCCCGTGTACAAAGCCAGCTCCATAAAGACATGACTGTGCGCCCCCCCCCCCACGTGTACAAAGCCAGCTCCACAAAGGCATGACTGTGCCCCCCCCCGTGTACAAAGCCAGCTCCACAAAGGCATGACTGTGCCCCCCCCCCCCGTGTACAAAGCCAGCTCCATAAAGACAAGACTGTCCCCCCCCCCCCCCATGTACAAAGCCAGCTCCATAAAGACATGACTGCCCCCCCCCCCGTGTACAAAGCCAACTCCATAAAGACAAAACTGTCCCCCCCCCCATGTACAAAGCCAGCTCCCTAAAGACAAGAATGGTCCCCCCCCCCCCCATGTACAAAGCCAGCTCCATAAAGGCATGACTGTGCCCCCCCCACCCCCGGGTACAAAGCCAGCTCCATAAAGACATGACTGTGCCCCCCCCCCTGTACAAAGCCAGCTCCATAAAGACATGACTGCCCCCCCCCCCCCATGTACAAAGCCAGCTCCATAAAGACATGACTGCCCCCCCCCCCATGTACAAAGCCAGCTCATAAAGACATGACTGCCCCCCCCCCCCCCGTGTACAAAGCCAACTCCATAAAGACAAAACTGTTCCCCCCCCCCCCATGTACAAAGCAGCTCCCTAAAGACAAGAATAGTCCCCCCCCCCCATGTACAAAGCCAGCTCCATAAAGACATGACTGCCCCCCCCCCCCCGTGTACAAAGCCAGCTCCATAAAGGCATGACTGTGCCCCCCCACCCCCGGGTACAAAGCCAGCTCCATAAAGACATGACTGTGCCCCCCTCGTGTACAAAGTCAGCTCCATAAAGACATGACTGTGCCCCCCCCCCCCCGTACAAAGCCAGCTCCATAAAGACATGACTGTGCCCCCCCCTGTACAAAGCCAGCTCCATAAAGACATGACTGTGCCCCCCTCCCCCCGTGTACAAACCCAGCTCCATAAAGACATGGCTTTGCCCCCCCCAGTGTACAAAAGCCAGCTCCATAAAGGCATGACTGTGCCCCCCCCCGTGTACAAAGCCAGCTCCATAAAGACATGACTGTGCCCCCCCCCCCCGTGTACAAAGCCAGCTCCATAAAGACATGACTGTGCCCCCCCCCCCCCGTGTACAAAGCCAGCTCATAAAGACATGACTGTGCCCCCCCCCCCCTTGTACAAAGCCAGCTCCATAAAGACATGACTGTGCCCCCCCCCCCCGTGTACAAAAGCCAGCTCCATAAAGGCATGACTGTGCCCCCCCCGCCTGTACAAAGCCAGCTCCATAAAGACATGACTGTGCCCCCCCCCGTGTACAAAGCCAGCTCCATAAAGGACATGGACTGTGCCCCCCTCCCCCCATGTACAAAGCCAGCTCCATAAAGACATGCTCCATAAAGACATGACTGTGCCCCCCCCCCCTCCGTGTACAAAAGCCAGCTCCATAAAGGCATGACTGTGCCCCCCCCCCCCCCGTGTACAAAGCCGGCTCCATAAAGACATGACTGTGCCCCCCCCCCCCCCCTGTACAAAGCCAACTCCATAAAGACATGACTGTGCCCCCCCCCCCCCCCCGTGTACAAAGCCAACTCCATAAAGGACATGACTGTGCCCCCCCCCCCCCCGTGTACAAAGCCAGCTCCATAAAGACATGGTGTGACCAGTTTGGTGTGGGAGGAACTAGAGTGTCCTGCACAGAGCCCTGACCTCATCCCTACTGGACATGTTTGGGGCTGAGTCTAAACTACGGCATGTGATAAAGAAAAAAAAAAGTCTTTATAAAAACACCTTTCTACACCCTCTCTCCTCCTCCTTCCCATTTCCTCCTATAGGTTCAGGTAACTCACCTTGGTCTTGTCACTGTTGGTGATTGGTGGGAAAGATATGACCGCATTTTCTGCATCCACTAAGCACGGGTAGTTTTCCTTTGCGTCCAACAAATGAAGATATCTGTGAAATGGAATTTTTGTGATTAAACTGTCACAGCAAAAAATAAAAAATAAAATTCCAACTGAAGGCAGTTATGGATACATAATCAATAATCACCAAACTAAATCACTTCCTTCATCTTACTGAACTGATTTATCCCACAATGTTCCACCTACAACAAACTCCACCCCCTGACAATAACGACACCGAGTCCAGCGTTGTTCTTCTCTGGCACCATCTATAACCGAGATCTGGCACATGTACAGACACACTGGGAGCGGTGGTGGGGGGGGCTTTGTATTTTCAGGGCTAAGAGGAAATAGGGACCTGGTAGAGCCCCACGGCCTGTCCACGCATGTGCCCGATTCTCCCCCCCCCCACTTACAGACATGTGCAGTTTTGACAGACATCCCAGTGACACCCCCAAAACCCAACCAACCCCCCCCCTTATCTAAATCGCAGGGTGATTTATTGTGGCACCACCTGTACAGCCATGTCACCAAGGTCCGGAAAGCCACCCAGTGTGCTATGCAGAGTGCTTCTGAGGATCCCACCTCCCGCTCTGTCTCCTTCCACAATATCCTCCCGCCCTATAACAGCCAATCCTTTCCTCCATACAGACCTGAGGCTGGGGGGGGGGGGGGGGGGGGGGGGGGGGAAGAGACATTGATAGAGCCACTCAAAAAAAGACTACATGTCCAGTGTGCTATGGGGCATCCTTTCCCCCCTCTCTGCTCTGCAGTCCCTTCCACAACATCCTCCAGCCCTATAACAGCCAATCCTTTCCTCCATACAGACCTGAGGCTGGGGGGGAGAGACATTGATAGAGCCACTGAAAAAAGGGATTTTTATAACAGCTTACCTGTAAAATCCTTTTCTTGGAGTACACCACGGGACACAGAGCCGACTTAGTCATTACTAATGGGTTATATAGATACCTTCAGGTGTTGGCACTGGCCAATTCCAAACCGGAAGTACCCTCCCCTATATAAGCCCCTCCCACCCGGGAGCACCTCAGTTTTGTAGCCAAGCAATAAGTGTCCCAAAAAAGAGGGGTGGGAGCTCTGTGTCCCGTGATGTACTCCAAGAAAAGGATTTTTACAGGTAAGCTGTTATAAAAATCCCTTTTTCTTTTTCGTACATCACGGGACACAGAGCGACTTAGTCATTACTAATGGGACGTCCCAAAGCAATGCCAAATGAGGGGGGGGATACACCATACATAAGCTGGGCGCCATCAGGCATGAGGATCTTTTGCGGCCTGCAACACACTGCGCCCAAAGGCGACATCCTCCTGACTTCTAACGTCTACCTGGTAGAACCTAGTAAACGTGTGTACCGAAGACCATGTTGCGGCCTTACATACTTGAGCCAGGGAGGCCTGGTGATGCACTGCCCATGAAGTTCCAACTGCTCTTGTGGAGTGCGCCCTAACTTTGAACGGAGGCGGTCTCTTTCTCAAGCCATAGGCTTGTATTATGACCTGTCGAATCCACTTGGCAAAAGTAGATTTTGATGCTGCCTGACCCTTTCTGGGGCCTTCCGGCAGAACAAATAAAGAATCCGTTCTGCGAATCTGAGCAGTGGCTTTTAGATAAGCTTTTGCTCTTACTACATCCAAGGAATGTAATAACTTTTCCTCTACCGAGCTTGGTTGGGGAAAAAAGAAGGAAGAACCACATCTTGGTTCAAATGAAACCTCGATACCACCTTAGGAAGAAAGGCTGGATGAGGACGTAATACTACTCTGTCCTTATGGACAACCAGATATGGGCTCCTTACAGGACAAGGCGGCTAGTTCCGATACTCTTTTAGCCGAACAAACGGCTACTAAGAAAATCAATTTCCTGGTGAGAAGAACCAAGGAAATGTGTTGTAATGGTTCAAACGGTTGTTTCTGTAAAACCGACAGAACCAGGTTTAAGTCCCAAGGACATATGGGAATACTAACCGGAGGACTAATACGCATCACTGCTTGTATAAAGGCTTTGACTAGTGAATGCGAAGCCAAGGGCCTTTGAAAAAATATTGACAAGCCGAAATCTGACCCTTGATAGTACTCAAGGCCAGCTTCCTATCTACAGCCCACTGTAGGAAGTCCAAATCCTCCCTATCACGTACTTACGTGGATGCCATTTCCTGGCCTCACACCACGTAATGTATGCTTTCCAGATCCTATAATAGATCTGCCTGGATACCGGCTTCCTGGCATTGATCATGGTAGATACCACAGAATTAGAGAGCCCTCTCCTTTTCAGAATGTGGGCTTCAATAGCCAGGCCGTCAAACCTAGGGCTGGTAAGGAAGGGTGGTATATCGGTCCCTGCGACAGCAGGTCCGGACGATGTGGGAGGGTCCAAGGACTTCCCACTGACATTTTTACAATCTCCGCGTACCATGCCCTTCGGGGCCACGCTGGAGCCACCAGAATCACTGGTTTCTTTTCTACCCTGATTCTGCGGAGTAATCGCGGTAACAATTGTGGCGGTGGGAATGCATATTATCAGCTTGAACTGATCCCAAGGGAACACTAGGGCATCCGAGCCGCAAGCTAGGGGATCCCTTGTGAGAGACACAAATCTGTCCACCTTTGCGTTGAATCTGGATGCTAGCAGATCTACATCGGTGTTCCCCACCGCTGGCATATTGCCTGGAAAACCTCGGGTGAAGAGACCATTCCCCCGGGCATAATTGTTGGCGACTTAGAAAGTCCGCTCTCCAATTTTCCACTCCTGGGATGAAAACCGCGGATATGGCTGGGACATATTTTTCTGCCCACTCCAGGATGCAATTTGCTTCCCTCTGGGCTGCACGACTCTTGGTGCCACCCTGGTGATTGATATATGGCCACTGCTGTGGCATTGTCTGATTGAATTCTGACAGGGGACCCTTGGAGTTTGGATGTCCATGCTACTAGGGCATACCGGCTGCTCGTATCTCTAAGAGATTGATGGGCAGGGCCTTTTCTGCTTCTGACCACTTGCCCTGGAGAGACCATTGCTCCAGTACTGCCCCCCAGCCTATGAGGCTGGCATCTGTAGTGACCACCTTCCAAGAAACCGGACTGAAGGGTTTCCCTCTTTCCAGATTCTGGGGCACCAACCACCAATGGAGGCTCTTGCGAACGGAAGGGGACAGGGACATTGGTAAGTCTAAAGCCTGAACTTTTTTGTTCCAGGCTGACAGTAATGGCCCTTTGCAAATTCCTTGAATGGAATTGACCGTAGGGTACCGCTTCGAATGAAGCCACCATTTTTCCCAGCAGCCTCTGCAGAGGCGTATGGATGGTTTTCTTTTTGTACCCACTAAGTGGGTCAAATCTTTTAAAGACGACACCTTCTCTGGAGGTAAGAAAATCTCTCTCTGATTTGAATCCAGCCTTAGCCCTAAGTATTCCAGACTTTTGACTGGTCTAGAGCTGACTTGTCCCGTTGATAATCCAACCGTGATATTCCAGATACTCGATTGTCTTGTGAATAGCTACTTCCAGCTTTTCCACTGAGTGGTCTATTAGTAGCAGTCGTCTAGATATGCCATTATCGTTACACCCTGTGTTCTTAGATTGGCCAATAATGGGGCCAGAATTTTTGTGAACACTCGTGGTGCTGTGGCCAGACCGAAAGGTAAGGTTCTGAACTGAAAATGGCGCCCTTTTACTGCAAAGCGTAGAAATTTCTGGTGGGCCGGAAGATGGGAATATGCAGATAAGCATCCTTTATGTCGATCGAGGCTAGCCATTCCTGCCCTTGTAGGGCGGTGGCCACCGATCGGATCGACTCCATCCGAAAAGTCCTGATATTTAGGAACTTGTTTAGCCCTTTTAGATTTAATATGGGCCTCACGTCCCCATTTGGTTTGGGGACTGTGAAAAGGTTCGAGTAAAACCCGAATCCGCTTTCTTCCAGGGAACCTTCATGATTACACCTTGGAGCAATAGTTGTTCTAGTGCCAGAAGGAGGGATCCTCTCTTCTGGGGATCTCTTGGCACGTTTGACCTCATAAATTGGGCAGGAGAGTGCCTTTTAACTCCAGCTTGTATCCCAGACTTACTGCGGAGAGCACCCATCTGTCTCTGATGGTGCCCCGCCAGGTCTCTGTGAACAACTGAAGTCTTCCCCCCACCCGATTGAGTGGGGGCAACGCTTCATGCCTTGGGGGGAGGTTTTGCACCTCTCTTGATCCAGGGCTTCTTGTTACCCTGTGATTGTCCCTGATTTCTGCCCCCCTGAATTTGACCGCGGAGGCCGTCGGAACTGCTTCACAGCCGATGTGCCCGGGACTGGAGAAGTAGGCCTCTTAAAAGAAGGACTTCTACCTTGTTCTTAACCGGTAAGAGTGAACTTTTACCGGCAGAAATTTTCTGGATATATTTGTCCAGATCTTCTCCAAATAAGCGTTCTCCATGAAATGGGAAGCTAACCAGCAGTTTTTTACAGGGAGCTTCAGCAGACCAGTTTTTGAGCCACAGAAGCCTGCGCATATGTACTATAGACAGCGTAAAGCGGGAGGCCTGTTGGATTGTATCCTTTATGGCGTCCACCGAAAACACAAGGCTCTAGGCAGGTCAGCTAGGGCAAGAGCCTGCTGATCTGGTAAGTCCCTTAAGACTTGTTTCAACTGATCTTTCACTGCTTGGCAGACTCCAATCGCTGCTACCGCAGGTTGTGTCACCTTGCTTGCTGTAGAGAAAGCAGATTTTAGTAAAGACTCCAATTTTTTATCTATTGGGTCTTTGGAACATTATCTACTGGACATGTCAGTGATTTGTTAACAGAAGAGATGGCTGCGTCCACTGTAGGACCCTCCATTTTCTTATGAACTTATCCTCCATGGGATAGATCACCGGAAATCTCTTGGGGGAGCAAATATTTTATCAGGATGCTCCCAATCCTGGTAAATAAGCCCTTCTAATAAAGGGTGGATTGGGAAGGAACAGACAGCCTGAGGAGCTTTTAGCGACCCCAGCGAGGAAACCGTAGTGGTTGATGGTTCCGCCAGAGGCATTTTAAATGCTGATCGGA